>JAVSCE010005158.1:0-439175 GCA_032199065.1 Smutsia gigantea | reverse complement strand
AGAAAGATCCACTGGTTTAGTAAAATACCTTCCTGAGGAAAGAAATCATGCATTCCACATACATGCTGTCTTAGGCTGATGTACATTAGTGTGTTGGTTATATGTGTGTCAGAGTATACCACAGGAGCCCAAGTGAAACATTATCTCTGGGCATGTCTGTGAGAATGTCTCTGGATGAGATTAGCATTGGAGTTGGTGGACTCAGTAAAGGAGATTGCCTTGCCCAAAGTGGGCGGCATTGCACCATCCAGTCCCTTGAGGGCCTGAATAGAAGGAAAGGTATAGGAAGGAAGAGCATACCCTTCTTCCTGTCTGCCCTCTTTGAACTGGGACTTGGGTCTCCTGATCCTGGACTGGGATTTACACCACTGACTACCCTCATTTTCAGCCCTTCCAACTCAGACTGAATTATACCACTGCTTTTCTGGGTCTCCAGGAAATAGATATCTAGATACAGATATAGACACAGATACAGATATAGATATATCCTACTGGTATTGTTACTCTGGAGAACTGTATTGTAACTCCAGGGGGAAAATAAGTTCCCGGCCCGGGACAAATTACCTTTGAAGCCGAAATCAGTCAAAGAGAGAAATAAAGTGGGAGAAACCTGTTTATTGCTAACAAGCAGTCATCCGCTTCTGCTCACCCTTGTCACTCTCTACTTGGCTGCATAAAGGGACCCCACCAAACCTCCCTGGTCTAGATATACCCTTACTCCCCCCACCCTTGTAATCACCTACCGATATGGATATGTACTACTTCTCTCCACCCCTTGGAAACACCTATTGATATGTAGATGCACTAAGGCCAGGAGAGAGATTCTGGAAATACTGCAATTTTACCCACACCTGACTAATACAATTAATTCATCAACTCCTATCCTTGTGCTGGAAGGGGTATCATAAATCACTTAATCCAGCCCATCCATGCTTCCAAATACATTGATTGTATGTCCTGTGGACTGTGGCAAAAGGTGTAACCCTGCCTTTAATGTGCCTTCATTTAAAGTGATATTGCAGATTCTATGCCATAGAATCAAAGATTCTCCATTTGTAAGGGACAAAAGTATTCACCACATCCAATTCCCCACATTTCATAAAAGGACTCCAACTGAAACATTCCCATCAAATGATCCTTCCACATTTGCCACTCAAACACTTGTAGTGATCAAGAACTCAGTACCTCCTAAGACAGTCTATTCTGCCTTTGAAATTCTGATTATTATAAATTACTCTTGGGAATTTTTTATGCCTTGTTTTCAGTTAGCTACCTGTCATTAACTAACCCCCCTAATATGGGGCATTAGCTTTTACTTATTTTTTTTTTTTACCAATCTCTGAAACATATTATATGTGTATCTACAAATGCATACAGTCAAACACAGAATCAGCTAGTACAGTACTTCCCAAATTAGGAAGATTAATTAGGAGTTGATTGCACTCCTGCATGTTCACACACACATACACAAGCACACATATGCATGCATGTTATTACTCTAGTTTTAAATTGTCATCGAGTAGTTTATTTATTCAACCATTGGCTTCTCTTTTCTTTGGAAATTATTAACAGACCCAAAGAGTTTTGTGTTTTTTTTCAAAGTTCACCAATTTGCCTGAGGACAGAAAAACTATGAGTGCAATTTATCATTTTGCCAAAATAAGTAAGCCTTGATGAAGTGAGCATCTATCAATTGCTTAAATAAGTTGATAATGGGAATGTCATCACAGGCACCACTCATTCATTGTCTGGATATTGGTGGACACAGCCAGCTCATAGACTCTCACCGCAGCATACACCAAATCATCCTTATGCATGCTTCTAGCTGTGTACAGCCTTTTTCTCCAAGGGTTATATTGTGGAACAAGTGATTCCAGGTCGCATTGGTATTTTAAAAGACTACATACTTTCCTTCCTACCACATTCCCCTGTAAGCACACTGACTGTAAGATGCACCATCGTTTTAGCATCACCTTTTGACGGGTACTGGTACATTTAATGTACGTGTTAGCTGTAAGACATCCCAATTAAGAAATGCTGAAGGGTTGGTGGGGCACATCCATTAGAGTTAAGGAAATACACTGTTTATTTTCCTGAGCATCAGAGAAATAAAATGCAAGGACATTTTTCAAAGGAACCGCTGAGAAGAGGAGTGAGTTTGGCTTTGTTGGGTGCGTTTAGCTCACCACAGTCCCTCCCAAGCCTCACTCTTCTCACGAATGTTGAGTGTTCACCTCTGTTAGCATCTTCTCCTGGGCATATTTACTTTTTCAGCTTTGATGTTTGGCAGGAGTGCTGAGTTTATGCCAGCCAGCCAAACACCCGAGGCCAGCTCTAATCTGATAGTGTGTCATTCAGGTTTCTTTAAGCTCCAAGGCTGGTACCTCCTGAAAACCAGTTGCATCAGGAGAGATGCCGCCCATGAATTATGGGCATAACTAGTATCAAGGAAGATTGACCTTCACAGAGATGATAAATAAGTGATAACAGTGAAACAGATAAGAACATGTAGATAAATAAGTGATAATCTCAAGAAAAGTTTTCTTCCCCTACATCAGCAATCTGAAAACTTGGGACTTCTCTCTTTCTGTCATAAGAGAGCTCTCCAGGATTCCTCCACAGACTCCTCCTACACCCCAAGTGATGGTCTGGGAACCCGAGACTGTGACACGCCATCTCCCAAGCTTCTTTGTGAGCCGTGGCGTAGTGTGTGGGGGGCAACGAGCACGTTTCCCTTCACCAACATGCCATAGGCTGGGGCTGGGGCTGGGGCCAGAGGCTTCCCTTTTCCCTGGAATAAGTTTTGTAAGATATTTGCTTAAATCCTGAGAAGAAATTAAGAGTGGGTCAGAAGCTCTTCAGGTCACTATTTTGGCCAGTTTATTGGCAGTCCCTTCCCCAGCTTTGTTCAGCTGATTAATCCTCCCAGACACTTGTATTCACCACATGCAAATCATCACAGAAGGGAGCTTTTTTTTCCTTCTATTTTTTTTTTAACATACACTTGAATTATACTCTTCTGACATCAGTTTCCAGCCCCACTGAGGGGTTTCCAACAGCCTAATAACAAACAGATCAGAGGCCAGAGGAGCGTGTATTCCTAAGTCCTCTCTGCGTCCAGCTGCGAGGCTGCGCGGCGATCACAGGCTCAGGCGAGCCCCGGCTGCAGCTCCAACTCTGATGTTAAAATGGAAACTCGGTGTGAAGGCCTCGGGGGGATTCCAGAACACTAACTTTGTTGCCCATCAGAAATGGATAATATTCCCCATTCTGTTTCTGCTGGTATCAGTTCCAAGTTGGAAAGCAGCCTTCTCTTCTAATTCAAGCTGGGGCCAGAGTAGAGCAAGCCTTCTCAGATATTATAAGCCAGTGTGAGCACAAAAAAGAATTCACTGCTCAAGGCCAAATAGCTTCAAAGCTAATAATCCTCCAGAGTCAGTGTGAGAGTGCTACAACTGTCAATGTCAACTTACACCATGCGTGGTGAGTGCAGAACTTCAATAATGACATCATGGAGGAGAGGGCAGAGGGCAGCCGCTGCAGAGGGAAGTGCCGGGCCCTTCAGATCTTTGAAACCTGCAAGGATTTATCTGGACTAACATGTCTCCATGTAGTCATTGCAGTCTTAGGCTACTCTGATTAAGGATTTAACGTATTCAAAGGGTTTCAGCAGGAGCAAGATGACATGTTTTCGGGAGCTCTATTGGATTCCATTATCTTCTTTCTTCTCCTGCGGCTGGGGCCCCCTCCTCCCGGTCACCCCTCCTCCCAGGTCTCTAGACCGGCCTCTGTAAACAAGAGGCTGGCCCAGCTCTGGGTCCATACTGGCCCCCATCTCCCCTCCCCTTCCATGGATGCCTTGGTTTGATTGTCAAGCAATCCTGGCCGCACGATGCACTTGAATGTCAGGATGCAGACCCCAGTGGGCCTGAGCACTTTCCTCCAGGAGTCCCCTGGGCCCCACGCAACTTCCTCAGCTAGCCCCGAGGTGGAAGGAACACAGGTTCCTGTTAGAATACACCCAGAGATACACATGGTCACGGTCACAGTCCCAAAGTATAAACTTCATAGAATCCCAGGGGAGGGAAGAGGAGGAAAGGAAAGCTCAGGGCAGGAATGGAAGGTCAAGGAGGAATCCTCCAAGTGCCTCTCCCCTCCCCCGCAGTCCATTGGCCCATGAGGACAAGGCAATTCACCTCTGCAGTTGGTTGCAGTCCATAAAGAAAGCTAGCAAGAACCACACAGTGTGAGCCTGTCTGCCAGACCCCATGGTGACTACGGGAGAGCTGGAGTTAAGACGGCTCATCGGGGAAGGGCCATGGCCCCGGAGCTGTGGGCAGCCTAAGGGAAGTGAGCGCTTGCAGCTGTGAGCGTGCTCCGTGCACCTTCGGGGGGACATGTGTTCTGGTTTACCAGATGCTGGCAGCAGTACTGGGCCAGCCAGAGTCCCAGCCAGCAGACCCAAGCACTAGCCTTGGCTGAACTAGCTGTGCGCCTTTCACAAGAGCCTTAATTTCTCTGAACCTCAGTCCTGATCTGAAAAATGGAAATATTACCTCAGACGGTCAGGGTTACCTGAAGATCACATGCAGGTGCGTCAGTACAGTGTCTGACCCCAGTATACATTCAGTGAATGTTAGCTGTTATTATTATTATTTATTATAAGTCAAATAGCAGTTTTTGCCTACACCAGAAGGAATTAAAATATTGAACTTGAAAGAACCGTAAAAACACTTCGGAGGGAAGAAATAAAAACTTGTACAGATTGAACTGTGCACAGCTTTCCATATGGTTAATGTCAATACACATCCAGACTGGCCATTCCAAGTGTGGTCCACAGGAATGTCTCTGGAATGTTGACGGTTCTGCTCAGGAATGGCCACAACGAGGCTGGGACATAGTCTTGAATTAATCAATATCTGCTGTGGTCCTGACTCTGGGTTTTTTCCTTTTGCTTCAAACTTTTGTTTCCCATCAAATTCATGAAAGCACTAATTACATAACCGCTGAATCACTGTGTTGTAGAAACCAATGTAATATTGTATACCAACTATATTTCAATTAAAAATGAAGTAAAAAAAAAGCGTAATTTACACACAATATAATGCATATATTTTTGATGACTTTGGGTGAATATGTCCACTCCTGTGGCCACCACACAGATCAACACACTGCCCACGCACAAGAAAGTTCTCCTGTACCCCTTCCTGGTCAGTGCCCACCCCCACCCCCGACTCAGGCAACCACTGTTCTACTTTCTATTGCTTAGATTAGATCTGCCTGTTCTTGGTCTTCAAATAAATGTGTTTTCTTTTGTGCCTGGCTGCTTTGCTTAGCATGATGTTTTTAAGACTCATTATTTTGTTGCATGTACTGGTACTTCATTCAGTTTGAACTGCTGGGTAGTATTGCAGTGTATGGATGTACCACCTGTTTATCCATTCAACCTACTGGTGAACATTTGGAGTGCTTCTGTTTGGTATTATAAAGAAAGCTGCTGTAAACACTCACTGCATGTGTTTTCATTTCTTCTGGGTAAATATGCAGAAGTGCAATTTTTTTTTATTTTAAAAGAAACTGCCAAGCCGTTCTCCAAGGTAGTTGTACCACAAGACCCCCCTACCCCCACCCCCCCACCACCTTGGTGTGGCTCCACCTCCTGGCCTAGAATGGGGTGTGGAGCGAGGGGTTTGCTCTGGCTGGGGAAGAGTGCCTTATCACTGACATGGTTTAGGATTGCTGATGCCCTGTGAGAATGAAGAGCAGATCGGCTTTTAGTTGTCACTGCTTTTAAATTCTCTGCAAACGACACATGGCTTTATTCCCTGCCCTGGACAGACTACGCTGCCCCTGCCCTGCCTTCACTTTGCTTGCCAGCAACTGGTCTGGTCCGTCTTTTAAATCTTAGCTGCCTCCATGCCCGCGTAGTGGTATCTTAGTGTAATTTGAATTTTCCTTTCTCTGATGGCTGATGACGTTGAACTTATCTGCCATTCATGCATCTTCCTTCATGAGATGTCTGTTCAAATCGTTTGCGTATTTGTCCTCTTATTATTGTGCTGTAAGAATTCTTTGTTCCCAATAGAAGTCCTTTGTCAGACACACGTATAGCAAATATTTTCTCCCACTCTGCGACTCCTCACACTTTCCTTTCTGTATCATCCTGCTAATCCTTATCTTACCAGCCTCCATGGACATGAGATCTGCCAAGTACATTTCTACTGCAAATACGTGAATTAGGAAAGTCACGCATGACACCACGCCCTCCTCTTTGTTCCTACCCGTGGTGCTTCTTGCTGCTACTGTTACCGCGTTGTCCACTTACAGACCCCAGTTCAAACTAGGAAGCTCTGTTTACTGGCCTGCATGCAGCCAGGAATACATCTACCCTCCCCTCTTTCCCACCCCCCACCCCTTTCCACCTGAGTGTCTCTGTGGCTTTTCTAGTGTTTTGCTAAAAGAACCACCCTCCCCCTCCCCCACCACCCCAGAACACAGGGCCGGGTGCTGGGCTCAGTCTCCTGGAGCGCTTTCCAGCGTGTTTACCCGTCTGCTTCTTCATATCCATGCACAAAACTTGGAAGCTGAGTTGGGCCATTTTGAAGCCACCATACTCCTTGACCTGTAGAGCCACCAGGGAACGCATCAGCATCTTCCCAGGGCCAGAGACCTCTGGAACCTTCTAACATGAGGCTGTGAGGAGGCAGGGCACTGGTTTATAGGGACACATGTCATCCAGTAATGGGCTACTGACTGGCAAAGGAAAGGAAGGTGGGTGGGAGGCAGGAACAACCAGGACCTGCAAAAACTGGCCCATGTGCCACCGCAGGGTACTGTTAGTATCTCACTCATGCGTAGATTGTGAGGATTCAGAGAAATGCTACATAAAAGGCACTTCATATAGTGTCTGACACCAAAGAATTGCTCAATGACTGTTAGCTATTAGATCAGGATGCCTTTTATCTGACACAATATGCACTGGTGTTGGTCAGTTATTGGAAAAAGTTGGTTGAAAAAGGAAATCAGAGAAAATTATAAAACACACCTCCACATTTTATTTTAACTTAAAACATAAATGTACATCCATTCACCGTTCTTTGATGTAGCTCCAATGCCGTCCCTTTGGGTATGGGTCCATGGACAGGCCTGCCCAGCTGTCTTCCTGAGTAAACCACACCCAATGACGCATCCTCTACCACTTCCAGCTTCTGTTTCTTTAAAGTGGTATGAGAACCTACATTTGCCAAGGACTTCGAACAAAGAATCCTTCTAGATGTGTCCATTTCCCACCAGTCTTTAATGTTAGCTTACCTACACCTAACTTGTCAGCAATACTTCCCAGCAGGCCAATATCACGTGATCTTCTTAATGTTGTTAACTTAGTTTGCATAGCAATAATGACTCTTTTTCTTTCACTCTCATTAGATCATCTATTTGCAGAACATTTCATTAAGTTAGTTGCACTAAGGCTTTTACAAAGACAGGGGAAGCTAGCGGAACACTGGCTTGGAATTGAAGACCCACTGACTCTTAGGAAGCATGCATTCACCCGCTCAGAGCAGAAGTGCATCCTGGAGAAGGGTGTGCTGGCAAAGAGTGCAGCAGAGATACCAGGGCGTGACTCTTAGCTGCCAGGTCATTCCCTGCTGCACGGCCATCAGTTCATGGCAACTGTTATCTGGCAGATCGGTGGGGTAGAAGCAGATGAGAGAATGTCTGTATCTCTTGGCACTGTTTGTTGTTAAGCTTTGTCTTGATCTTGAGATTACTTTCCATGGCTCTGGAAGAAAATCCATGGGAAGAGGCTTTGGGAGTTAGAAGACCTGGGTTCTAGTCCTGGTCCTGTCAGTTTCATACCTGTGCCCTTGGCAATGACACTCACCATCATCTCCTAGAAGGAAAGTCTGATACTCCGAGAGCCAAGTCCTTCAGCCCACATCACCCTTGAGGACCCAACGAGGTCATATCAGAGCTGATTTTTGCATGTGACAGCACATCTTGGTCCGAGCAATCCTGTTATTTCACCTGTTGCCATAACCCAGATGCCACGGGTCAGGCTGTGCCACGTTTGGGGGTTTGTTCAAATCCCAGGCACCAGCCACTCAGGGGAGGAAAGGGCGAAGTCATGTCCTCCCATCAGCTCTTCTCAGCATCTCGCTTTTGCCTTCCCCCTGCCCTTTCACTGCTGCTGAGCATTGTGACACCCCAACCCAGCCCCCCAGACACCTCCCAGGGCAGCAGCTGCTGTGCTAGGAAACCCTCTGCCTGGGCAGTATGCCTGTTCCCCATAGCACAGTTGGATCCATGCCCATTCCCAATGCTCCTCTTTGGGAGAGGCAGGGGGCGAAGGTGTTATTTGGAGTGGAAGAAGGAGCCTGCCTTAAAGACTTCTGCCCACCAAGCACCTAGACAGCCTTCAGGGGTAGTTCTGAAGAGCAAGCAGCATCGGCTGACACCTGATACTCA
Organism: Smutsia gigantea; assembly: GCA_032199065.1. Lineage (NCBI taxonomy): Eukaryota > Metazoa > Chordata > Mammalia > Pholidota > Manidae > Smutsia > Smutsia gigantea. The sequence goes on along the minus strand of JAVSCE010005158.1, from coordinate 430,709 downwards.
GAAGAGTCCTTTCAAGAAGGCGGGGCTAGCGGCCCTCTATGTGGGGTGCTTTTGAGGATCTCAAGGATGTCTTCTGCCCCACCCGGTGCCCCTCACCACTCCCTGAGGCTAGGGACCCCATGCACTCATAGCCATTCGACCCTGGAAGCCAAAAGCTCCAGGAAGGGAGTGCAGTGAGTTCTATTAGTTATTTTCCCTGTAATCTGAATACCTTAGAGTTTTTCTGCAGAACTATTATTTGTTGTGCTGAGAAAGGAGAGTTTGGGGACATGGAGAGGCAGAGAAGAAAGAAGGTGGCAGTGTTTGGCGGGCAGAGAAGAACACACAAAGGAAGAGGTCCGAGAGAGGCTGCCCCAGGACTGGACTGGGAGAGAAGCTCAGAGGTTAGCCAGACACGTCTGCAATGCTCTGCAGTAGTAAGAGTTCCCAGATGCAGAAGACGAGACCTCAGCAGCCATTCTGTGTGTGTGTGCAATCCCACAAAAACTGTAAAATGATTCGATATTATTTTAAGTTTTTTTTTCCAGGATGAACATATTGACATTCCAGGAATTTTTTCCCCCTATCTAAACCCAGCCCTGATTTTTCTCTCTCCATCTGTGTTCCTTTGGCAGAAACTTACACCAAAAGAATGAAGGAGTGAAGGGTCATTCTGGGATGGATGGGATGCAGGGCCAAGCTGGGAATACTCTCCAGTCACGGTGCTCTTCTGCCTAAAGGGCCCAGCCACCAGCCAGCCTGTGAAACATTAATGATGGAAGAGTCTCAGAGCCCTGAGAGGGAATTGATCTGTGGATCCAATTCTCACATCCTTTCTTTAATGCCAGGCTGCAGGCAGCTCTGCATCAGGATTTTGTGTAACTTTGTTTCATTTTATAAAACTGCAGCCTTCATGTGCACACCACATGCTCCATGCAGGGGGTGTCATGTGACCTCCCCGAGGCTGGCATTTCAACCCCGGTTGTTCCCACACATCTAGGGGCTGAGGGATAAATCCTACATGTTCACTTTTAACCACTGAACACCTGCATAGGCCCTGAGGGGTGTCACTGTGACCTCCAGCAAGCTGGCGCTGGTTGGCATGGCCCTTCTGGAAGGATACAGTCTCCCCAGCCGGGCACAGTCGGCTCCGACCTGAGTTCCTCCGTAGGGTCCTCCCTGGCAGGTGCAGTGGAGGCAGATTCTCATGTAGCCTGCAGAGGTAGAAAGAGTATGACCTGTGGAATCTCAGTTCTGCCATCTGTGACTTTGAGCAAGTCACTCTGAGCCCCACATTTGAATGTATCCTCAACTTTACAGCAGGACTGAATGAGATCTGAGAACAGTTCCTGGGACATGCACCTGAGGTGGCAGCCACTCTTCCTACCTGCCGTGGCCTCCATGTCGTTGTCCCTGGAGAGTGCCTGATGTCAATGAATGAGAGGGTCAGAGCCTGGCAGGAGGGTGGTGAGGGGAAGATCCAGGCTTTCTGTGTTCCACACGCCTGCCATTCTGCTGCTCGCTGGAGCCCTCCTGATGCAGGAGAAGCCCAGAGCAGTTTTATGACTCTAAGTGATCCGTGGAGCGGCCTGTGGCCGCCTGTCACTGCTGGAAAGGCCAGACTGTACTAATAAGAAGTGATGGTTGATCCCCTTTAGTTGGAAATGTCCAAGAAGGCAGGATTTCAAGGGAGGCTCACATTCCTACGGCCATCCCCCTGGGAGCTCAGGACATGGACCGTAGTGCAGCAGGGCTTGCAGTTGGGGAAGAGGACAGGTAGGAGTGGTGGGCCCTGCCAGTGGCCCTGTGCGGTCACCTAGGAGTATGCTAGTTTTGTAAATGCTTTATTCAAGCTGGGAAGGGGGAAGGATGGGGCGGGAGAAGGCTGAGAACTGCTCTCCGGCCAACGAGGCCTTCACAGAGCGGCAGAGAGGGTGCACAGCAGGCCCACGGGGTCTCCGTGCCGCTGCTCCAGGGACGCCCAAACAGGCACAGGGCGTTCAGCTGTCATGAATTTTGGCAGTTTGATGCCTGGACCACTGAAATGTTCCACAGCTTCATCAACAGTTTGGGGAATACAAAATTAAACCATGTTGCCATCACGTTGCTGGCTCAAACTGATGAGGGTGTTGTTCCTTATTTCTTGTGACCCATCGAGGCCTCTCTGGGGCAGCTCAGAGACTTGGTGTCATTGCTCAGTGCCCAGAGGGCAGGACTACCGGCTTGTCCTAGGATTCAGAGGCATCTGTTGAAGGAGGTCGCCGCTCATGCAGCCAGACCTCCCTCCCAGATGGGCACCAGGGCCAGCTCTCCACCCATTGTCCCCTCCCCACAGAAGCTGGTGGGAATCACTTGGTTTCTCCAGGAACAGCTGCATGGAGCCCAGTTCAGCAACTCTTGCCCACTGACAAGTCAGGCCAAGTGGACCTAAGTGGACTTTTGTCAGGACATGGACCTTGCACATTACAGGGGAATCTTCGGCTCAGGCGTCTGTCTGTTTTGTCCATTGGACTCCGCTCCCGGGGGCAGGGACAAATGCTAGCTTCTAACCCAGGGGCTGCCTCACTCCATATGCCACCCTTCACATTTTTTTTAGAGAATTAGGTATGCGGCACACCCCTGACCACAAGGATCATGTAGCTTAGCTGGGTGTCTTGGTGCATTCAGGCTGCTGAACATTCAGCAGAATACCATGGACTAGGTGACTTATAAACAACAGAAACTTATTTCTCACAGCTGGAGACCGGGTGGTCCAAGATAAAAGCACCAGCAGATCTGGTGTTTGATAGAGTCTCCTGGTTCATCAGAGGCTGTCGTCTCACTGTGTCCTCCCATGGTGGAGGGGGATGAGAGAGCTCTATGGGGTCCCTTTTATCAGGGTACTAATTCTATTCATGAGGGCTCCACCCTTATGACCTATTGACCTCCCAAATGCCCCACATCTTAATGTGATCACATTGGGTGTTAGAATCCCAACATATGCATTTGGGGGGAATATATTCAGTCCATTGCACCAAGTATAGCAGACACACTAATATCTGTCTTACATTAGAATGCACAGAAGGCAGGTGTCTGTCACTGTAACACAGCCGCATACAGTCAGAGCATAATAGAGGCAAAGGGGCATCAGTAGTAAAGATGGACTCAGAAAGGTCAAGTTACTTGCTCCAAGCCTCATAGTAGTTCTGTAGAAGAAACAGAAAAAATTACCCAGGCTTCCTGCACGCCCCCTGGTGATGGTTTCTACCCCATCACTCACCCATAGCCCTACGTGAAATGAAGAGCTAACGGGGAAGGCAGCACGGAGTAATGCAGAGGCCTGTGCTTTGAAGCCAGAGGATTCTGGGGTTAAGCCCTTCTCCTGACTCTTCAGGACCGTGCAGGCTTAGCCGTTCAGTAGGCACAGTGATGGAGAGGCTTCAGTGGAAGGATTCTGGAGTGCCTAAGTTCTCTGAGCCTGTTTCCATACCTGTGAAATGGGAACAATAGAGTCCCCTTAAATTGTGCCTGGGGTGGGGGAGGGAGGGCGTCCCTGGGAGATGACACAGAAAGCCCCCAGCAGAGTGGCCGCTCAACAAACTTGTTGCTCACCAGACTGTCAATGAAAGAAAAAGCCACGTCTTGCAGAAAATAAGGTTAAAAGCAGGTCTGAGAGAGAAGAGACAGCAGAGCCCCGAGGAGAAAGCTCTCCAGGAGGGGAGGAATGACCTTGCGGAGAGGCTCACCGGGGAGGCGCTCAGGAGGTGCACAGTGGCTTTTAGCTGAGCCAAGCACTCTTGGCCTCGCTACCCGGCCCCCTTGGCCTGGGAGGAGTGCCCTGCATGTTGGCTGCCAGCGCTCTGAGGCGCCTCGTAATTACTTAGCAGTTTACTAGCGTCGGAGACACCTGGGGTGCACTTCAGCCATCAATTAGCTGCTGCTCACGGCCCCCCTGTGAGGCCCAGTGGTATCAGGACTCCCATTTTTCAGCCAAGGAAACTAAGGTATAAACAGGTTAAGCAACGAGCCCAAGGTCACACCTCGAGTCAAGCGGTCACGAGGCACCCAGGCCGCCTCCTCGCTGGCTCCCCGGCCTGTCCTTAGCCCACTGGCCCATGCCGCTGCCCATAAAATCCGCCGTTTATATCTCATCAGAAAGCCAGGTAGTGCGCCCGGGACATTAGGAGCTGTACAGAAAGGCCATTCAGTTGATTTCCAAGGCACTGTAGGGTTTTTAAGGAAATGTTTAACCCCTGGCTTAGAGAGGTGATCGGGGGCAACACAACCTGAGTTAGCAGTTTCTCTGCTGGGCGGCTTGTGCTGCCTTCTGCACCGCAGCTGGCAGTAGGGGCCTGGGCTTGCTTTCGCTCAGCTTGCTCCAGGAGACACACAGGCTGGCACCATCTGAGGACCACAAAGAGCATCTTCTGGAGACACTGAGATGGTGAATACAAAGCACAGGCCTCACTCCCGCTTGCCTGCCCACCGTTCCCGTTGGTTCCCACTCTGGGGGCCAGGCCAGCACAGGTGTGCCGGGAGGGGGCAGGGGAGGGCAGGGAGAGCTCTCTGTTGCCCGATGAGCCTGAGGGCTGCACCTGGCCTCAGTGTACACCTCCCGACTCTCAGGGTGCCACCCCTTCTCCCTCCTTCAAGGGCATGATCTAGCCACGTCCTGTTCTCTCCAGGCCCTTCTAGGTCACCAGTCAAATATTCTCACTTCCTCCTACTCCCTCCCTAAATCCAATCGCTCAACCACTAATGAAAACATTTCTGGATCTCGACTCGGACAGCTCCACCCCCGCTCACGCAGACCATGGTAATGATGTCCTGAGGGGGCTTCCACACGCCCCTTCCTCCTCAGATCCATCATCACACAGCCACCAGAGTGCCCACCATGAACCTCTTACTCTTCTTCTGAAAGCCTTTCATCCTTAGTGTCTGGGGGCGAAGCCCAAACTCAATACGGCGTCCAAGCCGTGGGCGCCCTCTCCCGACCCCCCACTCCACACCCCTCCCACCCACAGCGCACCTTACCCGTCCCCACCCCCCGGCCTCAGGGCTCCTGGAAGGCCAGTGCCCCCTGCCCTCACTGGCTGAGGCTTCCCGGCCCTCCGGGGCTCCACTCAAGCTCAGTGGCCTACAAACCCTCAGTCTGGATTTAGCGGCTGTCCTGGGCTCCTGTGGCCCTCTCTGCATGCTGTCCCAGCACCCCACAGGTACTGAGGCGATCTGCTCCAGGGTCTCCTTCCCCATTCTGGAGGGCGGCCACTGGGCTTTTCTCCCACTGTGGCCAGCGCATGGTGCCTCCTACATGACACAGAGGACTGAGTAACCGTTTATTAAACTTCAGTCAACTGCACCATCTAATTCTGGTTACATTTTCAAGGCCTGGTAATGAGCAATGGGGAAAGAGTAAAATGGATTCCAACTAGAGTACCATCCCCTATAAAATGAACTTGGGCATACAAAACTGATAGAATTTAGCCAGCTCCAAATTTTCTGTTCAAATAGCAGACAAGTCACATAACCTCTATGGACTTCAATTTCTTTTTTGGTAAATCAAAGGGTTTGAATGGGGTCAGTGGTTTTCAAATGGTAGTGGGAAGCCCAGGTGAGGGGCTCGGTCCTGCTATTTGGGTAAGACAGGGTCTGGGGGATAAGGCTCAGGTCCCCAGACACATGTCCTTCTTCAATCAGAGATATTCTCCATTTATTTATTTTGTCAGTTGGGCTTCTACGTAAGATATTATCTGAACAAAAGATGTTGCAGCTAATGAAAGCTAAGAAAACTACATAACTATAGCAGTGCCAAATGAGGGCATTTCAGAGAGAACTAGGGTGTCTTTTAATGTCCCTCCAATTACACACTCATGGCCTCCAAGAATAAGGCTGCTTGACTATAAGCAGGGTGATGTGAAGCCAAGCATCTTTCAATCCAGTAAGTAGGAGCTCACAGAAGCTTCTCTTTTCTTGTGACCTTTGAGAATCTTGGGGGATCTCAGGCATCAAAAGCTACTTTGGGCAGAAAAGTTCAGGCTGTCAGCTGCAGGTCTGGGCTGGTAAGGCTGCTAACTGCAGAGAGTGGGCAGGGCAAGCAGGGAGGAAGGGCTGGGACTATGTGGCATTGAGAGGACTTCAGTCAGACCTCATTCCGACTCCCGCTGCCTGAGCTGCAGCCTCTCCAGGGCAGGTCAGAAGACAACAGAATCACCCCCTTTGCCCCAAACCCGAGCAGAGCTACTTTCAGGCACTCACCGGCCCAAGCCCTCTGGGCCAGGCACTAATGGGTGTGCCCAGGGAGGAGTCAGGGCCAGAGGGAGCAACACAGCCTCTTCCCGGAAGGGGACCCAGTGCTCCGGCGTCTGGGCACCACCCACAGCCTTCCCACACCCTCTGGGCTCTGTCTGCTGTGCCCCTGGGACCAGCCGTACACCCTCACACTCATTTCCTGGGTCTTTAAGGGCACAGGCCGGGGAGGAGTCAATCCCTAACTCTGCACTGCTATTCTGGAACTGCTGTTGGCCAAGTGAAGCCTTTGAGCCTCAATTTTTTACCTTGTAAAATGGGGGTAATTTATTTAAACGGTTCTTTAGTTTTCTCATACATAAAAGTTAAACTAAAAACAATACCAATCCTTGGGTTGTAAGGACTGAAGAAGACCATGCCCTTGGGGCATGCCCAACTCCAGTACATGATATTACTAGGGTGATGACCTGGTTGCTCCCTGAGTCTCTTTCTTCCTCGCTGATGTTGACCAGTGGCATAGCACTTACTTCTCCTGTCGACCCTCACCATTCAGTCCAGTGCTGGGACACTTCAAAGCTGTCCATCCTGCCTCGCAGTCCTCCCTTTTCCTCTGTCCCTGATACCTGCCTGCCATCCACCTATGGCCAGGTCTGGGATGTCCCCCTGCGTGCGTTTGCAGGCTTCCTGGAGCAGCCCTCTCAAAAGGCCTCCTCGGGGCGCCTGGGGTTGGAGCAGCCCTGGGCTGAGGACAAGATCCCAGTGCAAACCCAATGTCAAGTGTGAACAACCACCTGGCGGGAGCCAGACCGCCTCCCAAGGCAGCCTGCAGGGATAGCCAGACCTCCACCATGCCTCAGGCCTCTGCATGCAAAAGGCCCAAATTTAAGAGCCCTCCATCCTGACAGCTGCACCCATGGGGGATCCTCCGAAGTCATCACTGCGGGCCCTGCCTCTAGCCCCATCTGGACAATGAGACAAGACCACTTAGCCTTCACAAACTCACCCTGTCACGCCCATCTGTTATCAATGAAAACTGTAGAAGAGGATGTATACAGCTCTTTACTGCTTTTCCAACCCCCCCCAAAAATTGAGGCAAAGTGGTTGGAGGGGGAGATAGACTGGTTTAGAAGGATGAGATCATTCGTTAGAGTTTCTCAATTTACTTTGATCATGAAGGATGCCAGGTGGAAAATAAAGCAAATAAACATTCCAAAGAGCTCCCTCTAACTCAAGGAAGTTCCTATGCTCAGAGACTCCAACTAACCACTAAGGGGCTGCCGTGTGCCCTACACTCACCAGGGCGATGTGTGTCCTGCTCATCTTTGTAGGGTTACCTTTGCGAGGACATAGATGTGTCATTATCATGGATGTAAGCTTTCTCACCGTGGCAGTTTGGGGCCACTTTGCTTTCTCTTAGTCACAAGCATTTAAAGTATAGCTCATATTGTATCAGGGTATGTCTAAGCAGGGGAGGTGCACCTGGTGCCTAATACGGAGTTTTGAAGCTTAAAAAGGATCCTCTTAATGAAGCACTGAGGCGTTCATCGCCCCTTCCATGAAAACCCCACTCTGCGGAAGGCATGGGAGGGGCCAAAGCAGAGGGACTCCAGCTTTTCAAGAGTCCATCTGCAGAGCGCACACAGGAAAGTGAGAAAAGGTGAGGCCTGGAGATGGGCGGATTTCCAAGGGAATGTGACTCCCCCTCCCAAACAGGCCCCCAAGCCCAGGGCTTGACTATACAGCTCAGAGGGCAGAGCCTCTCAAGAAGGAGAGGGCCTGGGCCACTTGCTTTCCTAAACTTCTGGTGTACTGCAAGAGAAGAAAGACCAGAGCAGAGTTTCAAAAACTGCTAGGGTTTAGGATTTACTTTTGAGAAATTAACACTTCTGACACATGCACAAATACAACACAGTGTTATTGTGTAATTTTGTGATGCAATTAGAGGATTTGATTTTTAAAATTACAGATCGATTGTTAGGGCACTATATCCAGCCTACTTTAGTAAATGGTATTCGACTCTAAAGTATAATAAACATCTCTAACAGTTCTGCCAGTACAACTCCATGGTAACACAAGCCATTGTGTAGATGATAATATCCAGGTCTGGAGCTGAGGCCTTCTCTGATAGGCCCTGCCGTGGGGAAAGGACACTGGCTGACCGGGAGGCACAATGGCGCGTGGGTACAATGAGAGAGGATGCTGGCAGGGTCAGCTTCCCTGTCCCACCCCCTCAGGGATGCCCCCACACCTCAGGGTGCCTGGGCGGCTGCATGCCTGCCTCTACCACTGCCCCACTGTGTGATCTGGGCACGTTGCTTGACCTCTCTGTGCCCTAGGTTTCCTCACCTGGGAATAATAATAGTCTATTATCGTATATTACATTAAGGTTGTCGTGAGCATGAAATGACGTAATACGGAATAGTGCCTGGCACCACAGGTGGCAATAGTTACTATTACTAGATTTAGCTGTCAGTGGGCATGGAGGCCTATTATTGCCAAATCTAACATTGTTAAAAGAAACCAAAACCCAGAATTCTAATGCGAATTTTCTGATTTTTTAAGTGCTGTACAGGTTAAGCAAAATACTTCTGTCGCCCGATGGGCCCCTGTCTGGTCTGCCGCCTTAGGTCTCATGCCAGCTTTCCCCGGGCTCTGATCTGGAGCCCCCTCTGCCCCCACCTGCCTCACCTCAGCATGTTCGAGGAGAAAGGACTCCCGTGGGGAAGGAGGGTGGTCAGAGGGACAGGGAAAATGGAAAGCCCATGCTTCCGGGTGGTGGTTTCTCCTGCTCCACACGTTGATCAGCCAGCAAGTGATGTATTGAGTTCGTTTCTGCAGGTAATTGTTTAAATGTTATAGCAGCTTTAACATGTCGTCTGTTAAAACGTATTGGTGAGGCAGCCATTCCAAACTTGTAATGTGGGTAATATTTAGATGATTTACTAGGTGAGGTGCAGTTTCTGATTCAATCAGAGTTGCATTTGATTCAATAGGTGATGCATCTAATCCGACTGGGAGCCCATCGAATCCAGAGGTGATGTGTTTGATTCACGGGCTGATGTACCTGATTTAGAAGGTGATGGATCTAGTCCACACTGAAGGATTCCAATTCCCCTATGCCGGTATTTGCTTCAGCGTGTGATGTATGAGTTTTAATAATAAGACACACTTTGGAGATGGAGAGGGCACCGGTTCTTCCTGCTGCCCGGCATGTCTGGGGCTGCAGCCGGCTTCTCACAGAGGCTTACTCGGCCTATAAGACCAGTGGTGCAATGTGGGAGTAAGACCCAATTCCCCAAGTGCGATCTGAGCCTCCGCATGTCCCATCATTGCCATTCTTCTAAGATCCAGAACTGGTCTCTGTCTGTCTAATTGGGTAGAGTTCCACAGGGCCTGGTTCCTTGTGTGTGGGGGACTTTCAGGGACACATGTGGCAGCTGAGAGATACTCGCCCTATGTAGGTGCCGTTCTAGCCTACCCCAAGTTCCCTGGGCCTCACCTGATACTTTGTGGGCAAGCCTTCCCGGGCCAGGCATGCAGCTTTGAATTCACATTTGAAGGCCTGGACTTCTGTGTTCCAAGTGGGGAGGCAGGGAAAGGCTCTCTGGAGCTTTTTCAGCCCCTCCCCTCCCCTGGTGTGACCTGCTGCTCCCTCCCAAGAGAGGAGAGTTTCTCTTCGTGTTCTCTTCTCCGCAGGAATGCCACTCTCCCTCTTCCCGGGCATGGCAGAAGGCTGTGCACCCTCTTCAGGGTCACTGCCCTTCACTGGTCCCACCAGAAGCCACCCCTGCCCAGCACCCCAGCTAGCCCCCGAGGAGCGCCTCCAAGAGTTTTCCACGTCTCTGGCTCTATCTCTGCAAAAACGCTTCTCACATAAGTCGCCCTATGGCAGCGAGGTCTCTTCTCCACTGGGCTGTCCCAGGACCCAGTTTAGCACCTGACAGAAGGCAGACATGTAACCTTGGAGGAGGGGGTAGAGTGAATCATTAATAATGACAATAATAGGTCACATTTATCGAGTTTCCAAGTACGTTCTAAGTTTTCTAATTGTAAAGCCCCAATACATCACCAGTAACATCTCTGTATCTCTTTTAATCCTCACAACAAACCACATGCGGTAAGAACCACCATTACCTCCATTTGTTCAGATGGGAAAAGAGGCTCAATGAGGTTAAATGATTTCCCAGGGATACACATCAGCAGGATTACATTTGAATCTAGGTCTCTCAGATCCTAAAAAGCCAGGCTCTTCACAGTCACATCATTACCTGGCCTTCCAGGGCCAGACAGGCGGCTCCATCCTAGCATGAGACAGGGAGGAGATGCAGAGGTGCCCTCAGAGAGACAGAAGCATGACCCAAGACACAACAACCTGACTAGTAAACTGAGGCACAGGGGAGCATTAGAGGAAGAGGTAATTCCAGAAGGCTCCCTGGAGGAGGTGTTTGATCTCACCCTGGAGGAAGAGAAGAGAAATGGGGCCCCCGGCTGTGCTGATGTCTGTGCTCAGGGGCTCTGGGCCTCAGGCCCTAAGTGGGGAGTCAACGAGGCCAAGTCTGTGGCAGTGATCTTTCAGGGGGCTCTCCCCCCGCAGGGAGCTCTGTGTGGTCAAAAGCTGGGCCTGGGCCAGTGCCACAGACAGTGATCGCATCCCCACCAAAAGAGACCAGCCAGCTCCCCACCTCCAGGAGGGCGAGACACTGAAGCCGACCTCAGGTGAGCCCTGGGTATTCCTGTGACACAGGAACTGTCTGGAACCTACTTCTCTCGCTCCATCCCCAGCATTTAATCCCCAATTTTTCCCTCACTCGTTCCTGTCACTGTCTCTCTTCCCCAGAACCCTGATCCCACTTCAGGGGTGGATCCCATATAAAATGCTCTCATCCAGGGGGTGGAATTTTTGGAAGACAGCCTTGAACGTGTTTAACCTGCCCTTCCCCGGCCCTCCAGGGGCAAGGGGTTTGAGGAAGGGATCCGCTTCAAAGTGACCTAGACCACCTCCCCGTCCCAGGCCCACACAGCCTGTCCCCCCGCATCTGCTCTTCAGGGTAGGGCCCAGGAATCCGCACTGTAATAAGCCCTCCATTGGAGTGTGACAGTTTGTGAGGCCAAGAGTGGGCTTGCACCTGCCAGGGGCACCTGGAGCCTGGGCTTGTGCATCAGTGGTCTCAGGCCACCCCTCCGGCTCTCCACAGCCCCTGCGATGGGCTCCCTGAGCCCTCCACCTCTGTTCTCTTCAGCCCAAATCACATCTGATCCCCTCAGCCCTGAAGTCCTTCCCCATTTTACAGAGAGAAAGTTGAGGCTTGGAGAGGCTAGTGGGCTTATGCAGGGTTGTACAGCAAATATTTGAAGAATGAAAGAGGGGAGTGCTATCTGCCAGCCCCAGGGCGGCCCGCCCTCGCTTCTGTGTCTCTGTGTCTCTCTCTGTTGCTCTGTCTCTAACAGGAGCCCTGAGACAATGACAGGCTGGTGTGGGAAATACTTGGATCAAGTACGTCGTTGTGTCCTCCAATCGCACCACCCAGGCAGAGGCCAACTCTAGCATAAGGCTGGTGATGGGCCAGACAGGCTGATTCCTCGGAGGCTCAATGCAGAACAGCTGCCTGCTCCACTGCTGCTGCTCCTAGAGGCCCAGTGGCCCTGGCTGCACACATTTTCCCAGGCTGCGGCCACCAGTGGGGGGTCCTCAGATGCAGACAGGGGAATAGCTCAGCCTTGCAAATGGCTTTGAAAATGGGGCCACGGGGACTCCACTTGGCTGACACACTCCGCCCTGGGCCAGGCCTCATCCCCCAGAGGCATCCCCCAGTGCCTGCTGGCCAGCTGCATCTCCCACTGCCACCCACACCAAAGCCCTGGCCACACGGAAGTGTCTGCTCAGCCCAGAATTCCCCGTCACACCCCTTCCCACACAGGGAGGGGCAGGAGGCAGGGACCGCGGCAGCAGGGACTTAGGGCGGCTGACTCACCACCGCATCAGACACAGTCACAGACCCTCCCTGGGCACCCACCATGGGCCAAGTCCCGAGTGAGATGAGCAGGGTGTTCACGTGGGACTTACCAGTCATTTTCATCTCAGATGAGACCTCAGATTCTGACAGACGGTGTTAATGCACCTGCATGCTAACTAGGGGTGTTGGACCATCAGTGCAAAACTTGCTAAGGGGTGACCATAAAAGACACAGTAACTGTTATCCCAGCTGCCTTCCAGCTGGACACCCCTGGAGACACAGGGAGACATTCCCAAGAATGCCCAGGCACAGAAAGCTTTGCAGACATCTGTCTAGCCTCTCTGCTCAGGCATTCTTTCCTAAAACCAGTGCATCTGAGCATACACCAGTGGTTTCCAGTTTTCCCACAAAACAAAGAAAGGCCTTGCTGGTCCTGAGCCGGGCCATGGTGCACCTCCCTGGGGGTGTGAATCCTCAGGGCACCAAACACAGGACTGCAAGAAAAATCCAAGCCAGGGATATTTCCTACAAGTGACACACCACCACACAACCTGGCGCCTCCCTGGCCTACCTACCTGTCTATCTTGGGATAAGAAAGCAGATGTTTCCAGGACATATTAACTTGCATATTCCAAGTAAAAAGTGAAATCAGAATTTTCCTCTTTCATAAAAAGTTCTGATTTAACTGTTTAGTTTTGTAAAATTATGCTCTACGGTACCTGTTTTTAATAAATTGAATAACCCAGATCTCCAACTTCAAGGTTTTGATGAAAAATATTCAAAACACATATGTCATATTCAATACACCAGAAATCTTGTCCTTTGTAACTATTTATACTTGTGGTGAAAAAAGTTAGATGTTTATCTTAAATGTTTTAAAGCAAAAGCATTTAAAATGCTTTAAGATGCTTATGAAGCTTCAGGGCTACATAGTTCTTGGAAATCCTTTTAGGAGGTAGTGAAAGAGTTTGAAGATTGTTCCCTGAGGGCCCCCCACCCCCTCCTCACACACTCACACACCTTGTCTGAGGCCTGAAGAGTGTGGATTGGTAGATTACTGGGGAGAATCTCCTCAGGGCACCTGTAATCAGCAAATAGGCTCTGGTCTCACTTTCAGGAGGGGACTCCAGGCCACCCCCAGCTCTGGGCAGACAAGGGGGGCTTCAGGAGGCCCACCTGTCAGAACAGGTGTGTTTCTCATGAGGAGAGAGTGACCTCTCCCCTCTGGTCAGATGCCTACTGAGCGGCACCAGTCCGAGCTGTGGTGATGCCCACGGTGGGGCGTCTGAGGAAGGAAGCCCTTGGGAGAGCCTGACGTGAAGCCCTGGTCAGGGCGAGACACGGGGCAGATGCCTGGAGCTTGTCTGGAGACGTCTGAGGGTGAGCGACTGAATAACGACAGCCTGAGGTAGGAGACCGAGAAGGTGACAGTGGGAACGCGCTGCGTGTCTGCCCAAGGCAGAGAGAGGACAGCAGCGATTCTCTGCAGGCCAGGTGGGCCTGTGGGCGGTGGCAGGTCTGACTTTGTCGTGAAAGGTCTCTAGCCAAGCCGTCTTCCTGCCAGGGCCAAGACCACCTGAGCACAAGGAGGTGGGAAGTGGCCCAGAGAAAAAGTTGAGAGGGGCAGGTTGTAAGATGTCAGCTAGAGATGGAATCTTGCATGCTCGAGGTCAGGCTCCAGAGAGAGCGCCAGTGGCGACAAAGTCCTGTGGGTGCCATCAGCAGAAGCAGCAGACAAGAGGTCAGCTCTGGAGGACGACGATGGTGCTGCAGAGGGACAGTCACCACAGGGCACCAATATTTACTGCACCGCATGAGCAAGGACTGCTTCTCACAGCGCCCCTGCCCGCCAGCCACCCCCAGTTTAGCAGGGGAAGCAACCCTGAGTCCTGGAGGACTCTTTGTGGCATGTGCCAACAGTGCGGCACACCTGTCTATAGGAATTCTGAAGTGAGGGCTCGCCTTTGGCCAAGGTGGTTGCTCAAGGAGGCTTTGAGAGCCGGCAGGACGGGAGGCTGAGGGCGGAGACACCGTGCAGGGAGGAGGAGGCAGGGGTGCTGAGACCCGGCATTGCCCCCACAGCCTTGCAGGCCCAGCCCTCTTGCAAGGGCCCAGAGGCCCGGCACTGGGTACCAGCAAAGAGGCATCTGTGCCTCCTAGAGCCCCAGGCAGGAGCCTGGCTGCAGTCAGTTGGGCTTCTGCTCCAAGGTGGCCCCAGAGCCGAGCCGCAGGTGGAGGTCTGCGACACGCCTAGCAGCCTGCCCTGCCAGGTCCATTCTGTCTCCATTCTTGGCTTCAGAGCCAGCCCATGCTGAGACACACACACATGCACATGCATATGCATAATCACATGTGCACACACACTACAGGAAGTATTCGTTTCAGCTACCAAGGTCTTATAAAGAAGCAAAGCCAAGCACAGGCAAATGTGTTTTGCATCCTAGGCCTGCACTGGTCAGACACATCCATTCTGATAATGGCAGCCAGTGATGGGGAGGAAATAGCCTGGGCACATCCACCCACATGGAAGGCTTGGGCAAAGATGGCTGGCAAGTCTTGCCTCTGGCCTTTTCCTTGACCCTGTGAGTATCATAACTTCTTGCCCCCCTGACTCTGTCTTACCCCTGCAACGGAGGCCACGGCCGTCTTGGGAACATTTGGAGTCATCGAGCCTCACTGGACTAGAGGTGCTCAGCTGTCCATGGCTACATGGGTCCCCAAGAGTCCTGCCTGGTCCCCTTTTCTGTCCACCCTATGGAAGGAGTGCCGCTCTCCTAATAAGAACAAAATCTAGAATCTTCAAAGTCAGTTCTAGGAAGGAGAGTCTCCTGATGGGGAAGGGCAGCTGACTGAGTGACCTGTACCGTCCCTGAGCCTGATCTTTTCTCAGGCTCACTTCCTTTGAGTCCTATGTCCCCCAACCTGCCTGCCCAGGGGAGTATTGATCCCCCTGACAGCTTGCTTCAGGCCTGAACAAATACCCCTGGGCTGTCTGGGACGACCCCAGTGCTCACTCCAGGTTGCTTGACAATGATCTTGCCGGCACTGGGGGCCCCAAATTTCCCTGGGGGAGGACATATGGCCAAGCCCAGCTGTCCTGTCATATGCCCTCAAGGGCTACAGGTGCTGGGAGCGGGTGCACACAGATGACTCTGGTAAATGGTGGCCCCCAAGGCCAGACCTGCCTGGTGCTAAGTGTCTGATTGCTGTCTCCAGGGACAAGGTTCCTCTCTTGCTTGTCCTATAAGAAAGGAGATCCTCAGAAGGGACGGAATCCCTACATGGCAGCAAAAATGCTCACCAGAACACTCCCCACAGGCCCAGAGGGAGAATGGGGCCCCGGCCATTGCTGGCCGACCCCGCGTCACCCCCCTTCCCGTGAAGCCCCTTCCTTAGCCTGTGCACTGTGACGTCTGTGCCCACCTGGTGCCCACCTGCAGGCCCACTGTATTGGTTAGCTGGGGCTGTCATAACAGGTGCCGAGGCTGGGTGCTCACACAACAGAAGTCCATTCCCTCACAGTTCTGGAGGTTACACGTCTGAGATCAGGGTGCCGGGGGCACTGGTTCAGTGGCTTGCAGATGGCCGTCTTTGCAGTGTGTCCTTCCGCGGCCCTTCCCTGTGCCTGTGTGGAGAGACAGATCATCGGTGTCTCTTCTTATTAGGGCACCAGTCTATTGGATTAGACCCCACCTTGTGACCTCATTTACCTTGACTATTTCCGAATGCATTCCCCTGAGGGCTAGAGCTTCAACATATGAATTTGAGGGGGGCACTCTCTTCAGTCCCTAATCCCAACCCTCTCTTGGTTCCCACGGCTGTAATTCCCCACAACTTCCCTCGCCCACCAGGCAAGGGCAACCAAACAGGCGCCTAGAGGGGCATCTGGAGCTGTCTTGTGAGGGGGGCTCTGTGCTTTCCCCAGGGCTTGCGGGCCTTTTTGCAGTCCCCTCAGGAAAGCAGACAGAGCTTCTGGAATCGCCTCACCTCCTTTTACTCCTTGGACACCTCCCATGGTCTGCTCCGAAGTTCACGCCGCTGCCCCAGTGACCAGTACTAGTAATGACCTCATCCTTCCAGGCAGGATCCACTTTCCGGGCTTCACACACAGACACGTGTCGACAGGACGGCGGGCCATGGTAGTGAGATGATAGAAGTCAACGTTCAGCTGCGGCTGGAGGAAGGCAGGGACAGAGAGATGGGACGGCGTGGGGGAGGTTTCCAGCTCCTGTTCTTTGCTCTCTGGGGGCAGAGAGCCTGGGGTTCTTGGCTTGACACTCTCTCCAGACACTGCCCGGAGTGGATATTCAATGTTGTCACCTTAACAAATGTGTGAAATGCAGTTGTTTCTTGTACACTAGCTTCCCCAGGGCAGTCTAAGCATCTAAGGCACAGAAGGATGGAGTTAGGGCTAAAAGAGGCGTCAGGGAGACTAGATATGATTCCTGCCCTCAAGGAGCTGATTGCCTAGAAGAAGCGTCAGACACCTCATTAACTACCATGTCACAACATGCTAAGCACCTTGATTGACTTATGCACCATCACATGCTTTGGGCTTCCAGAAAAGGACCAATTCATTCTGCTTGGGGCATGGGGCAAAGATTTCCCATTTTTCAGATGAGGAAACTGAAGCCCAGAGGGTATCAAGGTGTTTGTTTGCTTGCCTGTGCCTAAGATAAGTGGCAAACCTCAAGAGAGACCCCAGGACGCCAGACACTCAGGCCAGGCTTTCATTTGTCTCCCTAGAGATTGGCCTGGACAGCGGGCTGCCTCCCACGCTTCAATAACCCCGACAGCCAGCACCCCAGGAGAAGATGCTGGCAGGGCCTCTACTGGGGCTGGGCTCAGGCTTTGGAGTGGAACCGCACAGCCAGTGCCCTCCCTTCGCTGGGGCCACCTGGGCAGGGTTGCCGTCGTCCACCTGGTCTGCTGTCCCGGCCACAGGAAGTGATGCCTCCCCGGCTCACTCCAGCAGCTGTTCCTTGCTCAGCATGGTTCAGATAAACAGGCAGATGTCCTCAGGGCGACCTCCCTGACTCAGAGAGTTTGGGGACTGAGGTATTCAGTCCCCAGAGGGAAGGGAGGAGGCAAGGACAGGGCTTGAACTGCTGACTCACTCTTTCTCACTCTCTCCATTCAGATTCTTGAGGGGTCAGGGGAAGACCAGGGAAATGAAGGAGCTGCCTGCAAAGGATACGATCCAGGACAAAGAGGGACGTAGTCTCACTCCTCCCACCCATGCTACCCCTCATCTCTTCCAAGATGGCAGCTGATCTGGGACAACTTTCTCATATTCAAGGCACAGCAGTCCTTACAAGGTCCCCAGGTGATGGAGCACATGGGAGGGGAAGGGAACTATTCTTACAGGACAGGAGACAGTTACAGCCGGGTGACCTATCAATTACAAATAAAGTAAGCATAGCAGCAGAAAACCAACTTTGCTGAACCATAGAGCCTGAAGAAGCATTAGACATCACAGAGTCCACCCCATCTCCAGGGCTGGCTTCGTGAGTGTGTGACCCGTGCAGTCACACTTAGCAGGGCCCTGGGCCTGGTTTAATGCTCTGTTGTGGCCATCTTGAAATTCATAATAATTTTTTAAACAAGAGGCCCACATTTTCATTGTGCACTGGGCCCACAGATTATGTAACCAGTCCTGCCCGTGGCGTTCCTGACGCACAAAGGGGCCCAGAGAGGGCAAACGGCTGCTTGGCTGCCCAGGGTCCCTCTGCCCATCTGGTGTAGAAGCAAGACAAAGCTCCCAGTCCGGTGCTTCCCAACACTCAGTCTAACTCTGCTGTCAGTCTGTTGGGGGCAAGAACTCCCAGCTCCGGCCTCCTCACTCCCAGGGACCTGTGCTCTGGGCCTTATCTGCCCCAGGCAGGCCCCTGCTGGCACTGTGGCCGCAGCAGCCCAGGCAGGACCTGGTGTTCGACAGGCCCTGCAGCTTCGGGCAACAGGGAGATCGCAGGCAGCCACGCCGGCATCCCAGTTCTACCATTTCTGCCACATATCCTCTTGGAGCATTTCTGATACTAGTACCTGTTTTTAGCAGTATCACAAAGGTTAGAGAAAATGGGTGTCAGGACCCAACAGCATCAGCTCCTGCCAGGTTTGCGGTGGGCACCGCTGTAGAACAGTGCCTTCGCACTCAGACTTCCCTGCGCCTTCAGTCCCCCACTGTCCCTGCGCCAGGCCTCTGAGTGGCAGGTGGGTTAGGAGAACTAATCTGGAACAGGGAGACTCAGGTTTAAGCGGCAGTTCCACCCTTTCCCAGCTGGGTAAGCCTGGATCAGTCCCTTCATCTTGCAGGGCCTCAGTTTTCTCATATAGGAATGGGAATGATAATCATATCAGTTTAAGGGGTTGTTGGGAGGGTGAAGTGAGATTATGCAAAACAAGCACTTAGCTCAGCATCTAGCCTATAGCAAATGCTCAGTAAAGTATTTTGTTGCTGATATTTTCTATAGCTCCATTTGTTCCAGCCTAAGACCGGCTGGAGAAACCCCTGGCTTCATCCTTGAAGCTGCCCTCTAGGATCCTACTATGTAAACTATGGTCTGGGGACTTATTAGAAATGCTGGATCTCGGGCCCCAGCCCAGACCTACTAAATCAGAGTGTGCACTTGAACAAGATTCCCAGGTGATTCATATGGGAATTAGCACTTTAGACGCAGTGTGATTTCTAGTGCACACAGCTGGCCTCGCCTGCCCTGCCCCTAGGGAGATGAGTCACTTCTCGTCTCAGCCAGAATTGTTCATAAAAATGCAGAGCCCGAGCCTGCAGTGATGGATTGGAGCAGAGTCCAAGTCCCTTCCAGAAGGCTTACAGTGTGGCCAGGGTGTACGAGGTGAGGAAGGCAGTAGTGTGCAGGACAGACGGGAATGGGGAATGAGCCATCAGGAAACCATTAGAGACCGCACTGCAGGGATCCAGGCAGGAGGGGAAGGGCCTGAAGGAGACCAGGGGCAAAGAGCAGGGGGAGGCGGGGCTGCACTGCGGAGTTTGATCTAGAATTCAACAGACTTAGCGACCAGGTGGACGTTACCGGTAACATGGGAGAAGGAAGGGTCAGGGACAGATCTGAGGTCCTGGATTGACAAGATGGAGCGGTGGCACCTTGATAGAGACCGGGTGCCGGGAGGAGGAGAAAGTGGAGGTAATGAAAGAAGGATGCATGCTTCCCTCTTTGGATGTGATTTTGATGTGCTGCTGAGACATAGTTCAAGATGTTCAGTAAGAAGAGTGGGCTTTCAGTGGCACTTAATTCACATCTCTTTGCAGCACTTACTGCCCTTGGGATGCTGAGGGGCTCTGGAGCTAAAAGGGTGTGCGTTCAAATCCTGCCTCTTCTACTTAGGAGCTGGGTACCTTCGGCAAGTTAATAAACCTCTCTGTGCCTCCATTTTTAAATTTGTAAAATTACCTAACTCAGTGACAGTGAGAATTAAATGAACCAATACCTGTGCAGTGTCTCAAACCATGCCTGGTACCTAGTGAACGCTCAATAAATATTATCCATTATTATAATAATGTTATAATATTATAGAAATATTATAAAAAGTAAACTGCCTATTTACTTGAAACTGTGAGGTCCTTGGAGATAGGAACCTCAACTGAAATCATCTTTGTGCTGTGTAAAACTTTGCACAAAACAGGCCTACAATATGGTCCACAGAAACCATCATATATATTCTCACTGAAGGTACTGTGGTATCTGTGCACAGATGGATACAAATGTCATATCCCTTTACAAGTGTTCATCCTGACCCCTCTCCCTTTTTTCTGATCTCAGCTTAATGACTTGCAGGTAATGAGAACCTGTGTTCATTCTTTTCTCAGATTAAGCTCAGCTATGGGCTACTGCGATAGCCAAGCCTGGCTTTTGGGTATATCCACTCCCCCCGAAGGGTGGTACTGAGCAGGGAGAGACCTGCCCTCTGAAAATTCTTTCATTCACTCGACAAAGATTACCTGCAAAAGTGCCTACCAGTAATGACAGTCACTTCCATTCCTGAGGCCAGGCTCTGAGCTGAGTTTGAGTAAGACCAAGAGTCCTCCTCATGCTAGAGCTCACAGTCTTGTCAGAGAGAAAGACAAGAAAACAGAAGGTTGTAATACAGTGTGATTGATAGATGTGACAATAGAGATAGACACTGGGTGCTGGAGAGCTCAGAGGAGGGAGAGGCACCCATCTGATCACTTGAGATCCGTCTCCTTCTGTGAGAGGACCAGTGCAAAATGGCACCCCTGAATGCATGCCAGACCAGCCCCCAACCCTACACACTTTTTCTCTTTCACTGCCACACTGGGCTTGGTGGCAACAAAGGCTTGGAGCCAAACCTGGGCAGAGGCCAGGACCTAGGCACACATGCAAGAAGGAATGCAAGGTCAGGTACAAATCTAAGTCAGATTGTGGTATAGGCCCCTTTCCCTAGAAGCAGAGCTTGAGATAAGGATTAAGTGCAGCTCATTTATCAGTGCAGTGCCCCTCAAGGAAAACTGATAAGGGAAGGATGGAGGGAAATCAGAGAAGGAGAAAGACCAGTGCAAAGATGTAGTTTCACATAAAGTCTAGCTTTTGCCTGATCCTCGGAGTCAGAGAAGAAATGCTGCCCAAGCAAAACATCTCCCTCAGTCAGCTATGAGCTGTCAATAGTCCCAGCATCTGGGTGGACACACTGGCCCAGTAAAGGGGATCTAGGTGGGGCATCCACAGGGCCAGGGACGGGCAAGTGTGAGTCAAAATACCAACATCAGGTCTATTTTCCCCCAAGAGCACTTCAGTCTGTGACCTCTTAAAGGATAAATTTAGTGAACCAGAGTGAGATGACAGGTTCCATAAGGAACTTCAGTCTGTGCTCGGTGTGGAGCTTGCTGGTGACCATCTCCTCCAAGTCTTTTCCACAAATGCTGCTGATGAGTATGTCTCTCTCATCCTGTTTGTATGTCCAGAACATGCCCACAAAACATGACTTGGGTGGTAGAGACAGGCTGGTCTGCCTCACACCATTTGATATGAACACCCTGAGTCTCCAGGGGCATGGCTTGTACACCGCCACCCACAGATCCTCAGCCGCACACTCAAGTGTGCAGGGCGAGAAGCCAACTGTTTTCACCCACCAAGGCAGCCTGGCCTCTTCTGGCAAATGTGAGTCATCCACTCTTCCTCCAGTGAATTGCTTCTCTGCTTCACTCATCCAGAATCAGTTTTTGTTGTTGGCATTTCAGAATCCTGATGGATGCGGACAGTAAAGCTGCTCCCAGATTTTATGTTTTAAGGAGTGGTGTGGTGAAAACCATTATAATTTCATGTGTTTTCTGGATTAATTCCTTGAAACAAATTCCTACAAGCAGAATTACTGGATTAAAAGGTCTGCAAAAGCACAAGGCTTCGGGTTTCTAGTGCTAAAGTGTCCAGGGGCCTCTGGTGTTGCCGAGACAAGAAGGAACTGGACGAAATGGGCTGGGATTTAAGCTGGAGTTTGACACGCAGCCGCTCTAAGAGGAGCATACTCCTCTACCTCTCAAGGTGGGTAGTATTAAATCCATCTCACAGATGAGAAACCCAAAGGCAGAGAGTGGTGTATTGTGTCCCACATGACAGCACTGGTAAATAGCAAAGCGACTTGAGATTTGAACCCAGATATGCAGGATATTCTGTTCGCTCTTCAGATCCAATGACCACTCTAATCCCCTGGGAGGCCCAATGTATGGCCAGCATCCTGGCAGCTTCCCTGTCCTTAAGCTCTCGGGTTCACCCAACGAGAGGCCTAAGAAGCGGTTAGGAGAATCAGCCTCCTCCATGCAGGTAACAGAGTCCTCCCACCAGAGAGTAACTTCACTCTCTCTGGGTTGGGTGACTTCTCCCTCCACGAGCCCCCATCAGGGAGCTTCTAGGGACCAGAAGAGCTCTCTGCTGTTGCTAACACAGAGTCCTGCACCATCTCATACCTGCTTCCCTTGACTCCACCTGCCTCTTTGTAAACAGTCCTCATGTAAGGACCTCCATCTGTTTCCTGTTGGGATACTGACAACAGACCAGGTCTGCCCAGAACCAGAATGCACATTTTTCCCTCATGTCATGTTGGAAAGGTACACGCATGTACCTTTCACACACCAGTCCCTGCTGTCCTGGCACCCATGCACATGCATGCATCCCACGATGGGCACACACACATTCCACCGATCAGCTCTGTGACGGTCTGAATGGATTCAAATGGGCACTGGAATGAGAACCAAGATGTCTGGCTTGCTGTGTGACCTTGGGTAAATCTCTCCAATTCTCCAGCTCTCTCGACTTCAGTTTCCTCATCTGAAAAATGAGGAATTGGACTAGAAAGTTTCAAAGGTCAGAATACCAGGAGGAAGAGGACAGACAAGTGTGTACAGTAGATATTAAATTTACATGTGCACTTTACACATATCTTCAAACCAGTGTGTGCAATTCTGTGAGTCAATGAAGCTCCTTTGGCAACCAGAGTGCTGGGACCTTTTATTCACATGTATTTAGAGCCTTTGCTGTTTGCACTTGGCCAGCTTTAGATGGCAAAACAGTCTATTCTCTGTGGAAATTTTGACTTATTTTTCCAGCTGGTCTGCCAGTTGCCAAGAAATGTCATCTGAATATCATTATTTAATCGAAGATTAGTCCACGCCTGTGACATAGGCTGTAACTATTATCTTCTTTGATTCTTTACATAAGCACATGTTTTCCTCACAGATTAGACCTTGCATTAGTGGACGTAAATGCTGCCTCCTCTTTGGCCAAATGGTCGAGAGCATAGAGAACTATCCACTGGGGTTGTGGCCACCTGGATCTGTGTCCATGTGTGCAGGTACATGTGTGTGTGTGTGTGAGCAGGAGGATAGGTATGTGAGTGTGAGTGAGGAAATTACCTTTGAGGTCATTTTTTGTAGAATCCAGAGAGAGAATTCTTGCTCATTGGTCATATCAACATGGCCTCCCACCCGAGCAGCTGATTTCTAGTGTTTGTTTTCAGATTAGACCATGTGTGAGACAAAATCCAGCCAAGCCTGCCAGGAGGTATGGGGTGGACCAGACAGAATTTGCAACCCAGTCACATAGCAGATCTCTTGGGTAAAGCAAAGGAGAAGAGGGCAGGGAGGGCATGAGTTCAAGCTGCAGTGTTGGCTTGGGTCTTGGAAAATGCTAGACTGCATGACCTTAGGAGGCCAGCACTTAGCCTTGGAATGTGTCCAACCTCTTTAAGCTCGATCTGACAACCAAGCTAGCTGCCCACTTACTGCTTTCAGGGCTTCCGAGGACAATTTTCTCACTGACCTAGGTTTAGCTAGCTGAGATGATACATTTTATTTCAATTTTCTTATCAGGTTGCTCGCAGTAAAGCAGGGCTTTGACCTACCCTCAGAGTAATGCTCGTTACTTGGTCAGGACTTGTGCCCTGCTCATGAAGGCCCTTTAGCATCTTCCTTATCGTCCAGCCTCTTGGCCACTGTCTGATCCAAGGGCCAAGCTATGACCAAACATCTAACACTGTCACTCCCAAATCGTTGGCTAAAATAAATATCATCTGCCAGAAAAGAGGAGTCCAGGGATAAGGCCTTGGGCCTACAGGCAACTTGACTCTTTCTGTATACTGAGGTGAGGGCAAGAGAGGTCACTGGCTTCCTTTGTAGCAGTTGGGGTGACAGAAAAACTAGAACCAACAACCAGAAAGTCAGGTGGAGCTTACTTAACCCCATCTCCCCTTCCATTCTCTAAACTTCTCCTCTTTCCAAAGCCAGTCCATGGACATGTCAACTCAAGGACAAAGTGAGCCACAGCTAACAGGATGACCATGCACATGCCTCCAGCACTCTTCCCGTGCCTGGCAGGTCAGGCCATGGGCACACACACGTGCGTTTGCAACAGAGAACGAGTGAGTGGTGTATGCATGGAGTGGGTGGATAGGAGAAGATGGTTCCTGGAATAACTCTTCAAGAAAATCTTTGGAAAGGGTAGAGAGGGAGAAGTCCTCCACCTGCATTTGTCCTACTGTAACAGATATATATGCTTCCCACTTTCTTGAGGGACCCAGCCTTCAAATCAAATTGGAAGCCTTTCAGGCTCCTCTGGGGATCATCAGTGAGAACTGGAGGTGGAGAGGCACATGGGAAGAGCTGATCATGGTGCAAGTAAGACCTCCATCCCCATTGGAGCTGTATGTACATTTCAGCTTTTTTTCCAGACTGCTCAGCACGTCCCCCTGACCCTGGCTCTCTCCCCGATAACGATAGGGGCAGATGACTAGATGAAGAAGATAACCAGAAGCCCAACCAGATTTTTTTTTTTCGGTCCAGTTGCTAAGTGTAGAGTGACTCATAAGAACTCCAGACAAGGATGACAATGGAAAAGGAGTCTAATAGATCAGGGGAGGGGTTGGGGGAAGGAAGGGGGACTCTTGAGGTTGGGAGAGAATGGGAAACATGTTTTGTAAGATTTCCAAGATTTTTGGGGGCTGTTGTTAAAGACTTTTTCATAAGACCTGTTATCCTGCTGGGGTTTATATCACTATTTGATCTAAGCCCCAACAGGACAACTGCATCTGCTACTAAGCTGTGTTGTAAATGTCTTTAATTTTTATATTTCATCTGAAGGGAGTTGTTAAAGTGAGTTTACAGGGTGATGGCTCTTTGAATAAAGGCCATCAATACTGGAGCAGAGCTCTGTATGACACTTAATTTTCACTCTAATAAGCCCTCCTAAAACATTACAAGATTTAGGAGGATTTTTCCTTTTTTCTTTTTCCCTTTAACTTCTCTTCCCTCTTTGCATTATTTCTCTCCTCTCAATCTCTTGCATGCTCCTTTCTTGATTTTCTTTAAGGACATATTTGAAAAGAACATTTTTACCCAGATGACACCACTTCTCTTTTCACCACCAGCCAGATGTGCTCTTGACTTCTGAACAGGAGAATTGTTTCTTTGAAGTTTTTCAAAGACTTTGCTTTTATTTAGAATTTTTTTCCCCTTTTCTCTCTCTTCCTCATGTTTAACTGGTTGGGAAGCCCCAGGAGAGGTTTTCACATGGGCCTCTTTTCTTTTCCTGGGGCATAAAAGGAGTGGGGTCAGAAGCTCTCTGTTCCTAGAGAGCCTTCTATTTTTCTGCCCCAACAATTCCAAGTATTTTTCTGGTAGAGCCATTATCTCTAGGAGCAAAAAGAAGATGGCTTTGGATTTGCCCTGGAAACACATTTATTAGATGAAAAGAACAATTCAGTCAGGAGTGCAGGGGTAGAAAGTAGCCCCATCCTGTTCTTGAACATCTCCCTGCCCTCCATAAAGGTGGGCAAAAGAAGCATTCTCTTCCAGGCCCTGGTGCATCCCTGGCCGCTCAGCTGCTCTTGCATTGCCCTGAAATTCTTTTAAAACGAAGGCCAGTAATGGGAATTCCGGGGGCACATCAGAAGAAGGTAGACTGGCACCCAAGAAATAGGCCAGAAGCCCCCTTGAAAGCAGGAAGAAAGCTTATTCCTCCTTATCTCCCCCAGAGCACCTCTGCCAGCAAGCGACTCAGTAAGTCTAGGCTGCTCAGTGTTTTTCAAGGACGACTGGAAAACAGCTAGTGCTTTAGGAGGGAGCAGTAATAGAGAGTTGGAGGTTTCATTTGGAGAACAAGCTAGTCTTTAGCATGACATGTCAGTGCAAATGATTTGGAGTATGAAATCCCAGTTAGAGTCTCAGCTGTGTACAGACTAGTATGTCTCTCCCCAGTTGAATGTCAGGTACAGAAAGTGGCAACTCTCAGGGCCTAGAAGAATGCCTGGGACTTGATGGGCACATGGTAACTGTTGCCTCATGAATGTGTCTTCCACCACAGCCACAACTGTTTTAGAGGGAAGGGCTTCTAGACTCAGGAAGGCCTTTCATCTTAGAGTGTTTTCAGAGAAGAGTTATGGGTGGTTCTCACAAGACTTCTTACTCCATGAAAATGTTTGTATATCTAAAAACCTCTGAGGTTTTTGAGAAAGATTAGTAAATTTGGATTTGGGGGGGGGGGTTTGTTTTATACAAAAATGTATTCATTAAAAGCCACGGATGTGTGTGTGCACACATACACATGAACTGATTTTTGTCTTATGTGAGGTGTGTTCGGTACTACAGACAATCACAGTCGGGGATCCCTTGACTATCTTTAAAAACTGTAAGGCAGAAGCAATCAGGATCAAGACATACCACCACCCATGTGCCTGAAATCAAAATACCACCTCGACAAGTGACTGGACGACTCAGCCAAAGTTATTCTCCAGTCTCTGCCTTCCTCCAGTTTACCTCCATGTTCTTGAGTATATGGCAATTCAGGTATATGACTTCTCAAAAAATTAAATGCTGTAATTACTCTTGCATAGTTGAAAAAGTGGAGGGCCCACCAAATATTTCATGTGTTCCCCTACTTTTCCCAGACACCTTTATAGTTATATTCGGACCATGTGATTAATTCAGCCTAACAGACTGACCGGTAGTGATGTCGATCCCTTCTGAGTCAAGTCAGCTGAAAGTCTCTGTGCCTCTCCCATCCCTCTCGCCCTCTTCCGTAACGAGAGACCACGTGTTTCATCACGCAGCTAAAAGGTAACAGAGCTTCTTTCAACCAGGGTCCCTGAATGGCTGAGTGTAGTAGAGTTCCCTGCCCGTCTTGGATGTAAAATACTAGTAAGTAAAATTTTATTATATTAAATCCTGAGATTTCAGGATTAATTTGTTATGGTCACATGGACCAGCACATCCTGACTAATGCACTTCCAATAGTCTGGCCAAGCTATCAGACCAGCAAGGCCTGTGACTCTCCTTCCCCATTGTCTCTCACATCTGTTCCCCTCCATTTCCACTGCCAGCGTTCCAGTTCAGACCCCAGCCTCTCACCTGAACAACTACAAAAGCATTCCATCACCTCTAAGCCTCCAGCCTTTCCCACTCTGCTTCTTCCTCTTCCCTCATTTCCAGATTTTACATCCTCAAACACAGCTTCATATCATGTCACTCCCTTGCTTAAAATAGCTCCCTGATGCCTATAAAGGAAAGTCTGAACACTGAGGCCAGACCCACAAAACCCTCTGTAATAAAAACTTAATCCTATCTTTCCCATTTCTTTTCTCAGATCCTGTTCTTAGCTTCAGCTGAATTAAACGACTCTCTGTTCAGATCCCTTGCTGCAACATTCTCACCTCCATCCATTGCCATGTCGTCCTCCCAGAAGGCTTGTCTTTACTCACCGCATGCCCCAATTTTTCCTACCCAACAGAGCTTCCAGGGCCAAGTCCTCCGTGACACTTTCTATTTAACCCCCTCGTGTAGAAGTGGTCTTGCTCACCTCTGAACTGCCAGGTTCTGGGTCCTTTCTTGTGGCAGTTAACCCCTTCCATGGAACATCACTTGTGTCTCACTGAGGAAGTCTAGGAACTCTTTATTTGCACCATTCTCATCAAATTCACTGAAAATAGCCCAGTGCCTACACATGGTTGCTAAATGAGCTGCTGAAAGAATACACAAAGAATGAGCCAGTATCTCAGAGACCTAGTGAGAATGAAGCATCTTATTCTATTGTGTCCACTAGCCTACTGAGTATTTAAAACTATTTTGAGAATAGTCTGCTTCCATAGCTCTAGAGTGGGTCTCTGGAATCCATATATTAATAAGAACACAGGGGGATTCTGATGCAAGCAGTCTGCAAACCACATTTGGAGGAACACTGAGGTGTGCAAATGTGCACATGTGTGTCTGTGCTGCCCTTCGTACAGGAGGGAGACGCATCGGTGCTTGGGGCTGGTGGTGTGCGATCCTTCTCAGGGATGGCAAACACGTTTGATCTCACTTGTCAACACCAATACATTTGTAGGGGCTGTCCGTAGGACTGTTTAAGGAGGTCTCGGGGGCCACATCTGGACTACACAGGAACGAGTCCTATGGCTGATGGATGATGTCTGCCGGAGGACCGAGGGGGATTGTGGCAGCCTGGGTGCCAGGTGTCTGCCATCACCGGAGACTGCCATCAGCTTGGAGACACGGAACCGAGACTCAGAGATGGAGATCAAAGGATCATCTGAGTCTTAATTCAGGCTGCAACCAGAACTGACGTCACCCCTTGACTTTCTCAGGTGACTCTGTGGCAAAAGAAAATAAATTCAAGATGTTTAGTGAAAGGCATAACCAAATGAGAAGCTGTAAAGTCGTAGTGAAATATGCTCATCTCCACAGCCTCCATTGCCCCCCATTCAATGGTACCTTGATTCCCTTTCAAGAGTGAACCCCTCTTGCATTCACCTCTGTTCCTGTTCTATGTGAGTGAGAATGTCCACACTCCCTGCTCCAGGGTAGGCCCGGGCTGGCTTAGGTCAAAAAGCAGCATATCCTACCTTCCTAAGGACAGAAATAGAGAGGTTCCAGGGCTTGTGGTACCTAGAGGGATACTCTCTCCCTTCTCCTAAGACAGAGGTAGGAGGGTATAGAGTTGGAAACAGCTGGAGTAATTTTGCTACAAGACAAGAAGCTGAAGCCACTAAGGGGGCCGCTCAGAACCATCTGGAGAAGCCGACAGCCTCAAAGGCAAACCAGCAGTAAGGAGAGGAGCCAGGTTCTGGCTGTCATAATCCAGGCCACTGGATCAAGTCTGACCTCGTGTCAGTCTTACCACTAGACTCTTCAGTTATATGAACAATACATTTTCTTTTTTGTCTGACTAGTTTTCTTGGTGCTTTGCCATCAAACAAAAACTACCTGTCAGTTCTTTGAAGGGTCAGTGGAGGTCCGGGGACATTTGCCGCAGTATATGCAGACGCAACAGTGGCCTGGCCTGGAGTCCATACGCGCCCTGACCGGGCCACGTGATGACCCTTGGTCCTCTGGTGAGGGGCCTCCCATGTGGGGAGGAAAGGAAGCAGAGAGGAAGGCGCTGGGGGGACGTGGTGGTCTGTTCTGGCTGCCAGCCTCGAGCTGCACTCTCAGCCCACTCCCTGGGCCTCAACAGGGGCACTGGGCAGTGACCCCTGAGCTTTAATTAGTTCTCCTGGAAAAGGTCTTTGAAGGTGAAAATTACTGAACATCGCTATTTTGATTCTCTTGAACTTAGGAGCATGTTATTACACATATAAAATAAAAAATCAATAGCCACTGAATTATCTGGAGTTGAAAGTGGTTGGTTCACACATCAGCATATAGATATACAACAATTGGTTTCATATGATTGAATGTCTATTTATGTATTTTAACAGATCCTATTGTAGGGCTTTCATAATTAGAATATTTTATTAGTCCCTCATTCTTCTACAGTCCCAGCTAAAAAGGAAGAATTTATTTCCACTCAACCTTTTACTTGTCAGTTTGGGGTTTATTCAAAATCACATTTACAGAAAGCACTATGAATGAAAAACCACTCTGAAACACAAGGACACAGGCTTCTGCTGTGGGTTATTTTTTTTTTCCTCTTCTTCCCTCCATTGGTTATCATTTCTCTTCTAAATTAAAGGTGAAATTGATGAGAATTAGACTGCAGGCTCCAAAAGCAATCGCTTAAATAATGACATTCAAATAGATCATTTGGTATCATGTAAATGTCAAGTGGGGGTCATTTTTCAAAAGGCCACCTTTGTTCACTGGGTGAATTGCACGGCCACAGTGTCCAGCTTTGGTGACAGAGCATTTCCTTTTATTCTCTGTTGATTCTTGAGCAGCAATACCTCTCTCCCAAGGTGTGTGTGTGCAACATCTCTGCTGTGTGTGTGTGTGTGTGTGTGTGTGTGTACATGGGTGGGGGAGTAGAGAGAGGGAGTCAACACAAGAGACGAGATCTTTCATTTCTTCTTCTTCTTAAAGTGATATTGTTAATTCCTTCAATTTGTGAAAAAGACAATTTTATCAAAATTAAGAAAAAACAAAAAATGAGTCCCAAACACAAGACAATGTCTGCTCTCCCTCTCAGAATCCAGTGTTTAGGTCTTTAAGCTACTCTCTGCTCTTTTCCTTTCTTCACCAAAATCAGGCCGTCTGGTTTCCTACCTTATGAAATATTATCGACCAGCTTGAAATGAAAGTGGGTTGTAAATTAATGCATGCAACGTTGTCTCCCATCAGATGGTGGGAGCTAGAAAGCCACAGCTTTTAGAATGTTAAATATTTATGGTTATCATTTCAACCAAAATATGAACTTGCACGAATAAGAACACGATGTAGATATTGCTGAAAATGTTTGCCTCGCTTACTGTGCCTTTGGAGAAACGTCACAAAAATAGGGCCTGTGCGGATGTGCACCTTGTATATGAGTTTAGAAATGCTCCTAGCTGAGAAATTAAGAATCCTGCAGCAAATGACTGGAAAGAGCAGCCAGTCTCCCAGAGGAGTGTTTCGTGTGCTTCTGAGTTGAGAAATGAGTGCCTCATTTAGATTATCTGCTTTTCCACCCTTGCATCTGGATGAGTTCTTCAGGCTCTCAACCTACCCCCTAGTCATGGAAATGAAAGTCACTCATCAAGTATTCTTCTGTAAGTCATTGCTATGGATCGTTTATTGCAGACAATAATTGTTTCATCTTTGTTATCATTATTGTTGGAATTTTAAATGCCTAAGGCTAAATATTTGAGGTTTGTTGTTAACTACAAATCTCTCAGCAGTTACAGATGTGTGGAAGCTTGAAGATATGTTTGACACAGAATATTGTAGTGGATGTAAATGAATTCTCTTTTGGACTTCATTACCATAAGGAAGTGAATTTACCTCCCAAGTCTTGGAAAGGAACACAAAATAACCTCATATATTCTGTTTTCATGTTAGGAAGAAAACTCAATAAATCCGCAATGTAATTTGTATCCAAAAGGTGGGCAGGTGAGTTTAGAAACCCCTGCAAAGAGACAACATATTGAGGGGGTCCCTAAGTCAGCTGGCTCCAGGAAGAATGGCACCTGTACTCAATGGCACATCCCAGCAACAAGGTTGCTGCCTGAAAGACTTCAAAACCTTTGAGCCCAGCATCAAATAACTACTTACATCCCCACCTTAATCTTAAAAAAAAATTTTTAAGGTTCCTTACAAAGATGGAAATGGTATTCCAAGATTACATAACTGTTATGTATGCTTTAAAATTTGAGCCAAAGTGAAAATTAAGGTCAAGGAAATAGGATGGAATTGAGAGTTAATTTCCTACACAAAATGCCCGCCATTAGGATTCAAGGTTGGACTTCAAGCAGGTAAGAAATTTGGTTCTGGGCTTCCTAGTAGCCACCATAAAGAAGGAAACAGTAGCCATCATCAGGAGGTCATAAAATATTTTTTAAAACATAAAAAACTGGATTTTATGTCTGTGAAGTAAAAATAACCCAGTTATTCAGGGAAGCAACATAGCCATTGCTGGTACTGAGACCAATCTAATAGCTCTCCTGAGGCATCTGTAAAGTAATAAGCTCCGTCTTCTACAACATCTTGATTACAGAAGTAAGTCACAGTCTGTCTCTTATGAGACGAGGAGGCCAAGTCTTTGGTCCAGGACACACAAGTAACTGGGCTTCCAAAGAAAGTTTCAAGATGTCTGTAGGTTAGAGTAGGCATCGGACCTAGTCCTTCCAAGCGTTATAGCCTATACTTACTCCTTTGCAAAGTACAAATGCAGGTGGACAGACAGAACCATAGGGAGGCAAAGACAAGGGACAGAGTAACAGTCCTGGCAGCACCATGTGTCCAGGTGTCTGAGCATCTCTCTGGCCTTTCGTCGCGCCCCCACTGCCAGTTCAAGCTGAGCTTCCACTGCTTGAACCCAGAAGTCTTGACTAGTGCGCGGTTCCACCTTTCTTCAGAGATCTTTCCCCAGGTTTTTGTAAACTCAAGAAAGCAGATTATCCTAAAGTTCCCCTGGGAATGTTTCAAATCTATTTCCCCGAGGAGGCCTGTTTAGTTAGGAGATTGTGTTCACATAACTTATTCTCAAGGATTATACAAATAACAAAATAGAGAAGAGAGTGAATTCCAGGCCTGTGAGCATCCGCCTGGGCTGCACATTCTACCGTCGCCAGCCCCAGACCGACATCTAGCACGGCTTTACTGTGTCACACACAGGATCACGAGATCCCCTGAACCTTGAAATATGTCTGGCAAGCATTTAATCAAGGCTGTTTGGCAGCTTATGTGATTTAAAGTCGGTTATATCTGAACCAACAGTCAAACGGGCGTTTTCATAGTTGTAAATTGGGATGGTCTCCCTTTAAGAGCCATGTCTCTTCAACTTTCAGTTACAAGGTAAGAATGGGAGACCAGATTTTTTGTGTTAGGTAAAGTGAGTTGGTGTGAACATGGAAATTCACATATGAACCTGATCTGTAATCCAAGAAAATACATTTTCAACTTGTTTAAGTGGGGGTTAGTAACAAGGAGCTGGATCTTTGTCATAAAGTACCATATTTCATTAATTCTAAAATGCTATTTTTCCAGCATTTTAACATCCCTGATAACAGAATGTGACAAACACTGGATGAAGTACTTGGCAGCATTTTTTTTCTTTCTTAATGATACATAAAATGATAGGCTACCTCATGACCAATGACATTATTTTTTTATTGGATAAAATACTGTATTTAAGCTGGCACATTTTCTTTGTCGTGGTGTTTTCAAATAGGTTACTTCCGTTTGTCCTCACAAAGACTCTGTGATGCGAGACGACTTTGGTGAGGTCCAGGTGTGGGCCCCCAGACCGCAGCTGTTCCTGGCAGCGCGCGGCTTAGAGTGGGGCCCCGGCATCCTCTGAAGGCTTCTGCACGTTGGTCAGACTCAGCAGTTCCAATGAGAAGCATCAGCCCCCAGAGCGCTCTGGCTACCTACAAATATATATGGTTTCATTATTTCCAGACACTTCTAATAAAATTGATGGTGGAGGGGGTGGAGAGAAGGAATAATTCACAACATTCAAGCATCAGTCTCTACCTCAGAATGACCACATATTCAGTAAGAATTTGGGGCATGTGGGCCCCACCAGGGCCCCACCTCACTGTCATCGTTCAGTCTTTTGTTGAGCCCAAGACGAGAATCGATGTCAGTGAGTCCCAGCCCGTGCTGGACACTGCTACGCAGCTCTCAACTCCACGGATGCTGCACCTCCGTCATGAGGGACAGTCCAGAGAGCCACTGCCAGCTACCTCAGCCCACGAGATGGAACCCTTTTTGTTGCCCTTGACTTTCAGCACTGAGTCCAATCCCCTTAACCCTTTATGATCTGGACACAACCTCCTTTTCTCAGCTAACCTCCTACCACTCTCCTCTTCCTTGCTATTGTCAACTGGAATTGCTCATGTTTCCAGGTATATGCTGAATCTTCCATCACCCTGTCCCCAAAAAACTCCATACTTCACTTCTGCGTGTTCACTTGTCCATTCGCAGCTTCACCCCAAACAACTCTTCTCCATCACAAGTTCAGTGAGCTCTAAACTCCCAGAGCCTTCTATCTTCTATGACCTTTGTGCCAGGTGTGAACTTAGTACACAATATTGGGGAGCAAAGCACATCATGTTTAATTCTTTTTTTTCCCCCAAATAAAACTATGCTAATGACCACTAAGGAATGTGCCTCTGGACCAGCAGGCCCTGTAAGAGTGGGCATTAGGCCTGTAAGAGGGCACGGGGTCCAGGAGCCAGCACAGGCTCAAATCCTGACCTCTAGGACCTTGGAAAAGAGACCTGACTTTTCTCACCTCAGTATGATCCACAAACAGGGGATGATAATGGTACCTATCTCAGATGCACTTTGTGGGGATTCATTAAAATAATACACGTAAAGAACTTAGCACATTGCTTGGCACATAGCACAGCTCAATGGATGTTATTGTTATTATTATTATTGTTGTTGTTATTATTATTAGGCTTCCCTCCTGCTCTGTGTTGGGTCCTATAATAATTTTAGGACTCAAGGAAATAAGAGGTGGCCCTGGTTCTTCATATTTGGTCCTGTCACCATCACCATGCTTCTTGCCCCTCTAGGATGCCACAGGTGAGCAGCAGTCCTTTGCCACTGATGGGGCCCTGCTGCAGTGGGCAGGCTCCGGAGGCACCCCTGCAGGGCTCAGAGCAGCCCCAGCCCAGTCCCCGTCCCAGGCTTCCAAAGCATGAACGCTTAATAACCAACCCAGATACCCATGGCTGCCTTTTCAGAAGTCCTGTTACCTGGCCCAGGAAGGACGGCAAGGAGGTGCACAAAGTTTCTGGCCCTCGGACCGTCAGCCTCAGTCATCCCATTCCCACCTCCCGTGCCTTCTGTCCAAGCTCCAGACATGATTGTCTCTATCGTGCAAGTCCCTCTCAAGGCTGTGATGACCCTATGTGGCCGTTACACCATCATCAAAGGTTTGGGGTGGGTGGGAGAAATTCTTTGTTCATTCCTTAGTACCTCTTCTAATAGCAAAAATGAGTATCCCATTCAATTGTCTGGCACATCTGTATCCCATTTTGGATTAATGTGCTTCTCTGCTACCAGAAGGCAAGCCCCTCGTGGCTCATATCTGTATCAGACTCACTCTCCAGTTTTCCCTCTGGGTTGTGCACAAAGAGTCCTTATTCTGTGAGTATCTGCAGCAGAGAACATCCAGGGGGGCCCAGACAACTCTGTCTCCCTCTTTCCCTGCAGCCACCTCACACCAAACCAATGGGTTAAAAAGCTACCAATGCCTGTACCAGACTACCTTACTGGTCCCTCAAACCAGCCTTAAATCCAAGAAGCGTCGCCTGTCACTAGGCCCCCGCCCCTTCCTCACCTCAACTTAATGAGCAAATAAGGAAAGAAAATTAAAGCAAAAAAAAATTAAACAGCTTTAGCTAAGATCAATAGAATTCTATAAAGCTCTGGGCAGTGGTATTGAGTGAGCCCAGAGTAATCCCCTGCATATTGCATGTTAAGTTAACTTGTAAGAGAAATATGCTCCTTATTCAGCCTTGTACTTTCCCCTCCATTGTGAATGAGGAAGCAGGGAACACAAATTAAAATAATGTTGATTTAGTTTTTAAAGGGAATGCCCAGGAGCATTTTCTGCATGGCCAACTGAAAACTCCAGCCCCGGCTGCACAGTGCCTCTCTCTGCACAATACAAAGGGAATATTGGAGCCCCAGAGCTCAGCCCACTGGTGGATTCTTATTTCGTTTTTGGTTTTTGTTTCCTTTATGCTTTCCTTTGGATTTCAGGTTTTTAAATGCCATCTTGAATATTCCTTTTTCAGCAAAAACTCTCTACTCCACTCCAGCAGGATTCCCTGGAATCATTAGTCTTCACACACAGCAGTACGTGATCCAGATACATTGCACGTGGCAAGCTGACTGGGGAAAGCTGACTGTGTATTGCAGGTATTGTGCGGATCGTAGGTATGGGTATAAGTCACTGTGCTTTTCCATTGGCTTGGGCTCCCCTCGGTGATGGAGAGCTCAAGAAATCAGGTCTTCAGGTTTGCTCCTGCAGTCCAGCCACCTCCTTGAGTCCTGCAAACACCATGCTTAAATTCCAACCAGGGCTGACACTGGAAGCCATTCAAACCGTAGGATTCCAGATCGGTCCCTGTGAAATAGAGGCACCTAAAGTCATGGTGAAAAGCAACGAGGGCTTGAAGCAGGTATGGGGAATTCAGGCAGACTTGTGGTCTAACCTTCATCTCCACCACTCATTAGCTGCACAAACTTAACCAACTTATTTAACCTCTCTAAACCTCAGTCTCCATTTTTACAACAGACATTATAATGCCTCGCTGGCAGAATGGCATAGGAAGTTAAGCAAGCTACAGCATGTGAAAGAATGCCTGGCATGGGGTAGATGCTCTGGAAGGGCCGCCTTCCCTCTGCGGCAGTAGCCCTGTGAGTCTGAACGGGACAGCGACATGTGGACTGCAGCCTGGGTCCTGAATTCGTTTCTGAATCTCCAACACTTAATATATTAAATGAAAATTCCACTGAGTGACTGAATTAGTAAAGGACTAAAACAATAGAGCTAACCCTTTGTTGCTTTCTTAATTTTTTTCATATTATAAAGTTAATTCATGTCAAATGTAGAGTACTTAGAAAACCTAGATAATCAAAGAAATAAAAATCACCCATAATTTTGCCAACTAGAAATAGCTACTAGTATCATTTTGGTGTATAGTCTTCTGATTATTTGTCACCTTGTCTGCAGAGATCTTAAGTATTTATTAAAGCAAAATGGGGCCATCCTGAAACACCTTCTTTATAATCTATTCTGCTTATTTAAAAATAGACGATGGACATTTTTCCATGTTATTTAATGTCCTTGCAGTAGGTAAGTTTTAAGAGCTGAATAATAATCCATGGATTCAATATGCCTTAATTTATTTACCTGGGCTCTTTCTTGGATATTCAAGCTGTTTGCAGTGTGTTCCTTTTACGAGTAACACTACAATGAACACCTTAGACATCTATCCTTGTGACCGAATTTAAATAGCATATAAACATAAATCCCTAGAAGTGGAATTGCTGGGTCAAAGACAATGGAAAAGTCCAAGGCCTACCAGAAAGAGAGAAAAATAAGGACATCGTGTGAACAAACCTCACACACATGTTCCTAGGTACCTGATCTCCCTTCCCCAGCAAATGAGGCCCCAGGCCCAGGCACAGAAAGAAGATAGAGAATGAGGGCAACCTGCGGAGAGCCCAGGGCTGGCCTGGAGAGGGGAGTGGGGCACAGGACCAGATCAGGCCAGGAACCCCCACCTACGGCTATGTGACTCCAGGCAACTGTTTTAATCATAATGAAGTTCCCAGAATTCTGTAAACTAAAAATCGTGATACTTTCCCATCACCTTTGGGAGGTTGTTATGAAAGGATATCTGTGAAAATATTTTGCAAACAGCAAATGAAATTAGGGAGGGGTTGCTCTATGCGCGGCTTGGGGAAATCGAGCAGTTTTTCTAAACCTCCAGAGACAATCTTCTCAGTGTGTGGCTTTGAGCTCTTGTTTGAAATGATATGAATTCCCAGAACATCAGACACGCCCACGGTCAAATGTAAGTACAGAACACACCCCGGCCAAGGGTCCTGAGAATCCCGGCCTCCCTGCTCAGGGTTCCTCAGCCCGGGCCTGCCTTCTTCCCTAGGTGCCGTCTCTGCTGCGTGGGGTGTCAGTCACAAACACTACATCACCAGCCTGTAAAGGAACAACCTGGCATCCTAGTTCACCTCACTCAGTGTTCTGGTGGAGAAAAAAAGGAAGGGAAGAGACACAGGCACACTTACCAGTCTTTTAGACCCCTGGGGACATTTCCTGACACCCAGCAATTTTGCCCCTGTGAGACCTTCAGGGAAGATGGCTGAGGCTGGGTTCTTCCTGCAGCCTGAGCCCTCAGCCTGACAGGGGCTGCTGTCTCATCTCCTCCAGGGCGTGTTCTTGGGCTTGGAGGACTGGGACGAGGGTCAGAAGAACCCGAGACCAACCAGCGAAATACAGCTGCTCTGTCCTGGTCCTCCAGAGCCACGAACTCCGGGTGACAGGAGCCCAGTTTGTTTGGTTCTAAAGAATCCGGTTTTGCCTATCCATGCGGGGCTTTGGCTGTGGCGAGGGCATAGGTGGGTTGCTGATGGAGACGATGCATTCACTCACAAGTCAGTCGAGAACATCCCCTGCATGCTGGGGTGGCACCAAGTATTAGGGATGCCGAGGTGCAAGGCAGCCTCGGCCTCAGAGAGTTCAAGAGCTTCCACCTCACGGTCAGAGAAGCTGGGCTGGACGCCGGCTCTGCCACCTGACGTATGTGGAATCTTAGGCAAGTTAGTCGACTTTGCTGAGCCTCCGTAAAGTGGGAATACATCAGTTTACCTCTCAGAGATGCTAGGAGGATAAAATGAGACCATGTCAGTGTAACTGCATATGCTGCGGTGACAGCCTGATTTTTCTCGCCCACAACCCCTCTGCCCTCTCATTATGCACCCCTCCTTCTGGGACAGTATCTCACGCGGAGGCCAGAGCATTGCCAGCCACCACGGGCATTGGCAAAATCTCATTCTCAGAAATTGATAAAGTGCAGACACTTTAATTTTAACCCTTCAATTTCTCATCCAACTCAAAGCCCCTCTCCTATCCCAGCACAGACCTAAGTCAGGCTCAGTATCCTGCAGTTGGGAAATGGTCTTTTCTTCACTCTCAGAGTCCCTCCTCCACTCACTCTGAGCCCTCCAGGCAGCGGCAGGAAGGAGGGAGGGAGAGTATAGGGCCAAAGAGCTGGTGCTGCTGAGATCTCAGTGGCAGCTGTGCACACCCCGGCGCTGTCCGCCATGGGCACTTCAGTGCCTTCTTCCAGAAGCCCTCTGAGACCTCAGGCGCAGCCTGGCCCACAGGCCCCGGCTGGCGCTCAGCTCCATCTCCAGGGGCGCACCTCCTCTCCCCCACCTCTCTCTGCGGGCTGGCATCACCCAGCAGAGGCGTCCCCTTAGGCATAGCCCAATCAAGTGGTGCATGGCGCACTCATAGGACTGTCCACAGTATGCACTTAGCCGGTGGGAACCTGAGTATCCTCACCCCTCAGACCCTGGAGGAATGCCCCAGGCCCACCTCAGCCCTTTCACCTCACTCTGCCCGCCTTTCTCCTTTGGGCTTTTCCAGTCTCAGTGCCTCCCCTAGCCAGGGGATGCAGGCTGTTCTCTAAAGAATCCTCCCACCACATCCGCTCCCACAGAGGCTCAGGGAGATCAGGATGTCTGGAATAAGGTGACAGAAAGATTTTAGTCATCTCAGCTTGTGCTGCAAACGTGTCTAGTACCAAATTTTGGAACATAAGGGTGTTTATTCCTCACTGTTCTCAGCTTTCAGTCAACCAAAATTCCATAGACAATAGTCAAAGTTCCACTTAACAAACTGTTACACATATAGATCTCTTAGAAATTTGCCAATGATTCCTTTACAATAAATGGAAACTTCAAGGTATGGAAGTTCATGGTTTAGAAGGGAGAGAAATAGCCAGGAAAAAGAGCATCATAGTGCAGAATAGTTGCTGTGTGCTTGGTTTTATGTCATGAATTCCACAAATATTTATTGGACTTCTGTTATGGGCTGTTAGGGGCTGAGGATATAGAGATCAAAATGGAGACGGTCCCTACCCCGTGGGAAGTCACTATAATTGAAAGGAAGCACCCTCTTTTAAGAAGGGATTCTCTTTCCTTTTGCTGGACAACAAACTACACCAAACAGTGCTTTAGACGACAACCGCCATTATTTGCTCATGAAACTGCGATTTGGAGAGAGGGCTCAGTCAGAGGGGGTGGCTTAATTCTGCTCCATGTGCATCTATTGGGGCCTTTTCGGCCGCTGCACTCAGTTGGGGAAACATCCGTGAAGGTGTCACCCTCATGCCCAGTGACTGGTGCTGGCTGAGAGCTGCTGTGCCTTGATTTTCCCTGACATGGCCTCTCTTCCTCCAGATGTCTACATGGGCCTCCTTACCAAAGAGTAACTGGTTTCCCAGAAGGAGGGCCTGGGGGCAAGCCCCGTTGCTCAAGCACTTAGGGAGTCTCTGCTTGCATCACCCTTGCTGATGTCTTGTTGGCCAGGGCCAGAGCCCACAGGGGAGAGGATCACACAGGAAAGCAGGGCTCGCTGGGGCCTCCCGCGGGACAGTCTACCACAGCAGGCTTCACCGACGTCTGAATCCACCAACGGCCTCTCCCGGGTAACTGGATCTGGCTATGTTCCCAGCACCCACACTCCCTCTAGAAGTTCCAGCCCAGAGGGTGGCACTGGAGAGAGCGCCCCAAACCAGAAGGGAAGGGGCAAAAACTTCCTTCCATCATATCAGAAATTTACCTCCTGTATGTATTATCACCTATATGTCATCAATTGGCACCAAGCAGGGTCCTCATCTCAAAAACTACTCCACTGCCTGCCACCTGTCCATTACAGCTGCATTCTTTGGAAGGCGATAAAGTCATGCCTGACTGGAATAGAGACATCTTCAGTTGACATGAGTCAGAGCCCCACTGTGTGTGATTTGGGTTATGATATACAACTGTAATAGGGTCTGTCTGAACCACTGTTGGCCCAGAAGAGATCTTGAGGGCAGTTTACAGAGAGTTAGTCAGATGGGTTGGAGCAAAGTCTCAGGGTACAGAAGAGCACCCTCCCTCCAGTGGGTTGGTCAAGGGCACTCTGGCTGCTGTGAAGAGCAGTCGGCAGCGGGAGGAAGAGCCGGCAGAGCCCTGGTGTGCGGCTGGTGAGGGCCGGCCTGTGGGCGGATTGCACGGGGTGCGGTGGGGCTGGTGCAGGACCACACGTGCATTCTCCTCCCCCACCTCCCCTTTCCTCTGTTTCCCTTATGCCAGGGATTCTTTTACTGCTGTAGAGGCACGGAAATCTTGCTTAGTCCCGAATTTCTCCTGTTTTATCAACTAGTTCTTTCTTTCGCCACAGAGATAGAGATTTTGGACCTCAAAGCCAAGGAGAGCTTCCCTTTTCTCTGCTTTTTCCTATCACATTCTTTCCCAAGGGAATGAATACAGAATGACCAGCATAACTGACGGGGGCAAAGGGCCAGAGAAATTATAGTGGGGGAGAAAATTCTGTTGATATTTCCAAAACTAATTATCTCATCACATAAGTATGTATAACCTAACCACCCAGTGAAACACACTGGTCTCAGCCCTTTGGATGGATTCTGCCATAACTAACAAACCCTTATATTGTCTTCATAAACTCAAGAACCTCTCCAGGTATTTTTATAGAGAGAGTGGGCTGAGGAGGAGCTACTTGACTCTTAGAGTCAAGATTCTGGCATCCAGATAGGAAAAATGAGGTAACTCCCCTTACACGCAGACTTTCTCTATTGAAAACTGCAACTTTTGCGAGAGGACAGGAAGGGACACGATCAAAATTTTATTTGGGGAAGATTCATATGGCAGCAATGTATTGGGCTGGTTTGGAGGTGGGAGAATAATAACACTCATGAATTATAACAGCATTGAGGGTGATCCTCTCCTTCCAGCCTTACATGCCTGCAAGAGGCACGCATTGGTTTCCAAACTGTGCAGATAAGGAACCGGACTCAGAGGGCCAGACATTTGCCCAGGGGTTAAACTGCAAATAAGGAGTAGTCAAGATCAAATGCAGAGCCGTCTGACTCCAAAGCTCCCATGTCTGTCATTACAATAGCCTGTAGATAAGAGCTAAACAAGGCCAGAAGTACGGCATGGAGGTGAATACAGTAAAGAAAACAGTGGGACAGAAGACTTGCTTCAGGAGGAATCCAGAAGACTGTCAGGCCTGAAGTTGCAGCTGACGGAGCGGATGCATCTCTGAGTCTCTCCCATCTGCACCACTCACCACGGGCTTTGAAATGGCTGGACCCATGTGTCCAGAGACAATGCTGGAAGGTAGCTGCTCCAAGGAGGAGACAGACTAGGAGGAGCATAATTCAATCCAGTTTTACTGGTGGTAACTTTGTGGTTCTGTTTTGTCTCGGAAAAATGATGAATCCTACGCATTTCATATGCCAGGAATGAAGAGTAAGTACACATTTATGTAAATCCATCTCTTCATTTTTATGTTCTTTTATACAAGAAATCAAGGAGAGGATGGCACGGCAGAAAAGGGGAGCATGAAATTAGTTACCAATTCATAGTAATAGTCAGGTCTGCTATGACCTATTAACCACGTGAGGCTGGGCCTAAGTCATCTACTTCTTTTGGTTCCCACCACTTAGCATGATGACGTGCACACAGTGGACATTCAACATGCGCTCTGAGATAATGATGTTGACAGTGTCACCCGGAAGACATCAGACTACCTGGGTCCAGACCTTAGACCCAGGGATGGGTTATGGCTCCTTGAGCAAGTCATTTAACGTCCTGATGCCTCCACTTGAGGGATAGCAGCGGGACTTGCCTTGCTGTGTCATTAGCAAGTTCATTGAGTTTCGTGTAAAGGACTTAGAGCAGGGCACTCCAAACATGTTAGCTAATACTTATTATTATTAAAGCACCTGGTTTCCATTAAGATCAACTACCTTGTCTCTGACACGGGATGGCGGAGACACATGGGTTATTAGGCACAGGGCTTTGTTAGACCAAAACTTAAGCTCACTGATCTGGAGAAGCTCAGAATTCTCTGTACCTGCTCTCCTCGTACTTTCTGTGGCACCCCTCCTATGATGCTGCTCAGCTCTGTGCCTAGACTGTGCCTTGGCTGGAGTCCACGCCTCTGAAAATGTCTCTGTTTCTGCAGGGCACATCCCGTGCCCCTGGGGACCCTCACCGGGCCCTGCTTCGATGCCTCAGCTACATGGAGAAATGCTACTTCTGCTTCTAGCCGCTTCAGCCCTTCAGGCAAGCACTCAGACTCCCCGGGCAGGCAAGAGGGGACGTGGGCTGGTAGCTCTGACCGACACTTCTGGGGGACCCTGGAAACATGCGCAGTGGTCACCGCTGCCCCTTCGAGTTGTCTGCCAGCAGTTACTTCACTTCCTACTTTGGAGAAAGCCATAGCCACGTGGTACAAGAAGTCTCTCCTCCAGCCTCCTGCCTCTCCCCCATTTGTCATCCTCACACTTTCCCTACGTCCTAGCCGTCTCCTTCCTCTGCGCCACGGTCACCCTTCAGGCCGTCCATCCTAATTCCGGAAAGCAGGTTTTCCCTGGATCACCTTTGCCCACTGCCGGGCTTCCCTCTCTCCTGCTCCTCTGGTTCTTCTGTCTGACGCCAACACGCAGCGCAGCTCCGGTGCGCAGTTAAAGAGGCTTACCTTGACCCCGCTGCCCTCTTCAGCCTGCATCCTAGTTCATTATTTCCTTTCAGTTTCAAAACTTTGGATGCGGAAGTGGTTGTCCCCTGCAGAGAGAACCTCCTCCTCTCCCATTCCTGCCCCACAACCTCCTCTCCGACTGCTTTCCTCTTTGTGGCTCTACTAGAAATGTTTTCTCAAAGGTCCTCAGAAAAATCCAAACCTCCAAACCAAAAGGCAATTTCCTAATTCTTCACCGTCCAGACATATGTACCCCGATGAACTCACACCCCTCCTTGGAAAGCTAGTCTCCGTTTGGCTCCCTGGTTTCCCCGCCTCCCCAGAGGCTCGGTGTCTGGGCTCTTTGGGGCTTCCTCCTGCGTCGGCCCACCCTTCGGTTCAGGTGCCAGCAGCTCCCTCTGAGCTGCCTCCCAGGCATTTCCACTTGGCTTCTAACTCCCGGATCAAACCGAGAAGTCTCTACCTTAATGACTTGGCACCAGCTCCATCTACCTTCCCTCTTAACATTGGCATTTCTCTCAATGGTAATATGTTTTTTTAGGAACTCAGGCTTGCAGTCTGGATTTACCCACACCCTGAGCCCTCAAATTCCCAGGTCCCTAAAATTTATGGGGTCACCCCCTAAGGTTTCTCTTTCCTTCTGTCACCACTGCCATCCATCCAGGGCTCTCCATTTATCCCTGGATCATCACACACTGACCTCTCCCTTCTCAGGTTGTCCCACATGTGTCCCAAGACAGAAACCCCGCCTTGGGTCACTACTGAGTGATTTCAGGCATTTGGGTCTCATTTCCCAAGTGTCTCGCCTGAGGGTTTCAGCCCCGGGCAAGTTCACTCTGGATTCAGTGAAACCAAAAATGACAACAGAATGTTGGGGGTAAAAGGGTTTTTCCCATCTTCATTCTCGTGGTGGCAGGTCAGGCACTAGAATCCCGTCTGCC
The DNA here is from genome assembly GCA_032199065.1 of Smutsia gigantea. Lineage (NCBI taxonomy): Eukaryota > Metazoa > Chordata > Mammalia > Pholidota > Manidae > Smutsia > Smutsia gigantea. The sequence goes on along the minus strand of JAVSCE010005158.1, from coordinate 386,903 downwards.
TCGGGGCAAGGCTGCCTCCAACAAGCTAACCTCTACAACCCAAGAGCACTGGGCGGAGCTCTTTATACAGAATCAGTAATAACTTATTGCCCACACACGGGCAAGCCTGCGCCCGTGAGCATTGCATGTGCGTGATGAGCTCTCAGACCAGCGTCTTGTGGGAGTCCTGGCCATGGAAGTTCTATTTCCTCTACACCAAGACCATAAACACTTGGGGGACAGGGACAGAATCATATTCCTTCCATAGTGCCAGCATGGTTCCATGCCTACAACAGACAACTCAGCAAATATTTTGGAAATGCCTGCATGAATGAAGCATCATTAGCTGGGGTCCAAGTCATGTCCTTTACAGTATTTGTTTCCAGGGCAGTAATTATGACTGGTCCATGCCCTGGTAGCAATGTTTCTACCACTTCCAGTCAACCTCCAGACTCAGTCCGACCACCACCGATGACCTTTGCATAGTCCTTATGCTCCCAAATTTGTCTTTGCACTATCTTGCCACTCACTGTTACCATCCTCTGGTGGAGACTGTGGTCCTTTATTTAGTTGCAGGAACTTTGAAAGGCAGGAACTACACTGATTTTGCCAGTACTCAATGGAGAAGTGTGTGTGTTAAGCCAGGTGACCGTGTCCGGGGCCAGCACACCAGCTATCTGTGCTCTGATTATTCCTCCAATTATCCTGAAGTTCTCAATGCAAAATAAAAATATCACACATTTTTCTGAATGTTCCTCTTTTTATTTTTTTGCAATAGGAAAAAGTTTCTTTCAAAAGGAAAAAAAAAAGTTGGAAAGATCTTAGTTTTGCTGCCATTAGCTGAAAAAGGGACCAATTAAAGACAAATGTGCCCAGGAGCCCACAGGAGGTGATTAAGCAGTCACGCTCCTCGCCCTCCGGGAGGTCATTACCTTGAAGAATGCAGCAGTCTCCGCAGTTCCTACTAATGGTATATATTGACTATATCTGTTCTCAAAATCCCTTCCCTTAGGATGCGGCGTGTTCCCCAAAGCCACCAAGCTCTGCAGGCCCACCCAACCTCAGTGATTAAGGTCACGACCTGTGGGCTACCCAGAAAGCCGGGTGATGCCAGGCTTGTACTTGACCTCGCAGTGGTAAACTGAGACGCAGTCTGCAGGGACCACACGTTCCCAGAGGCGAAGGGCCCAGCAGGTACCATTTGCTTGAGATGAGTCAGAAGACTCAGAGGTGTCAGTGGCTGGAAGTCATTCCTGCTCTGACACTGGTAGCTAAGGGGCTGTGGGTAAATTATTTGTCCCCGAGTCTCAGTTTCCTCATCTAAAAAACATCCACCTTGCTGGGTTGCTGTAGGGATGAAATAAAATCGAATAGGATTTCAGTGTTTATTTTGTGTCAGGCACAATTCCAAGGGTCTACATCCATTAAATCATTTAATCCTCCCAACAAAGCTCTGAAACAAGCATTACCCATTCTTCACCGGAAGGAAATGGAAAACAAAAGCCTGAGTAACTTGCCCAAGGTCACCCAGCTAATAACTGATATCCAATCCACAAAGCCATAGCACAGGGGAGTAGCTGCTTCACAAGGTTCGAGTCAGAGGAGGAGACCAGCTTGGAGGAGATACAAAGGAATGACATCTATGACACCCCCACCGTCTATGGAAAGAGCACACAATCAGTCAAAGACACCCATCCTCATGTGTCAAAATCAAATTTTGCTGTTTTTTCTTCCCTCTTAATGTGATGTGTGTGCATGAGTGTGCGCACGTGTGTGTGTGTGTGTGTGTGTGTGTGTGTGTGTGTGTGTGTGTGTAGAAGGAGGCAACTCAGGGACGGGGTGACTGCCTCCACACATCTCTGGTCTTTCCACGTTCACTGTCCCTTGCCCCTCAGCCTGCAGACACATGTGTGCAATGGGAGCCTTAGGAAAATGTTCACTTCGCCCCTGATTTCCTCTTCTTGCTACCATCCCATTTCTTCTCTTCCAAACTAGCTCCAGTTTGATCTGTTTTATACTTTGGGGGTTCGGGTTAGGTCTTGTTCAAGAGGAAAGAGTTCCACTGCTTTATAAAAACTTTCAAATTCACCAGTGGATGCATATTCTCTGCATAAGGATCCTTTAGACCAACCAGATTTCTAAGAATTGTTGGACAGCAAATAGTTGTAGGTGACAGTCTCTGGGAAAGACCTAAACTTAGTAATAAAATAGATGTCTTCGTTCATCTTGGAAACATTTATGAACTGCCTCTTGTGCACTGAGATTCAGAGTTGCCTTCATGCCAACCGACTTCCCCAGGGCTGACTGCGCAGGAGAAGACAGGCACGTGGCGAGCTGCAGTGCAGGGCAGGGAGGTGGGTGCCCACAAGACCAAAAGGAGGGCAACAGGTGCCTCGAGCCCATTAAGGCAGCACCAAAACTGCTGGAACACCAGGTTTGATCATTTACTTCTCCACAGCCTTGCTAGAAATGATCCCACAACTGAGCGCGCTCACCCTAAACCTCTACAAGTTCTCCACTTAAGCTTTCACAGGAGTGAGCCCATCTGTTACTCTGCGTCCCTCGTACGAGCACAAAGAGTGGAAGCTTGATATCAGCCCTTACTTTATATTTTTCCCCATCAATGTACTGGAATTGGTCCTGGATTCCTTGCTGCAGACAGACATACACCTGACCATCCCTGACATTTCCCCTCTGGCACGAGGCCCCCTGACCATCCCTGACATTTCCCCTCTGGCACGAGGCCCCCTGACCATCCCTGACATTTCCCCTCTGGCCGGAGCAGACCTGAGGGGTGGGGGGATGGTGAGCCCAGGAGTCAAGGTGGTCTCTCACCGTGAAGGGGCCAGCGGTAGGTGGGGTGCGGAATCTGTTTTCCTTTTTCTTAAGGCGGCCTCCCCGTGATGGGATCAGCGCCCTAGTGGGTGGAAGAGACCAGAGCTCCCTGTCTCTGGGCTAAGTGAGGGCTCATCGAGGAGGCTACCCCTGCAGGAGGGCGAAAGGGCCTTGCCAACCCCTGAATCTGCTGGCACCCTGAGCGGGGACTTCCCAGCCACCAGAACCGTGAGGAATAAATGTCTGTGGTGTAAGCCACCCAGTGTATGTATATTGTTACAGAAGGCTGTGGGAAGGGTAGAAAATTTCCTCCAGATTAGAGTTAGGATCTCAGATGTAAGGGGCTTGGATGCATCTCTTGCACTCTAGTTCCTTTCGCCTGTTCGTAATACCTGTCAACCATCTCCTTCCCTCACTAGCACCCCAGAGTCCGAGGCCCCAGCTTCGCCGGCTCTTGAGAATTGAGCTCCTTGAGTGAAGCTTTGGTTTACAGGCTTAGGATGTCAAAAACCTGGGCCCTTCTGAGAAGAGATCAAGATTGAACTCCCCTAGGAGACAGTGCTGGGTCCAGCTGGGCCAGACGGTGCTGTGAGGGAGGACAGCCAGCGGGTGGGCGGAAGAGCGAGAGGCAGTATCTTAGGGCCCCTGCCTGAATGTGCCCCTTGCCCTCCCTCCCCTCACCATCCCCACCCAGTAACCAACAGCACTTCATTTCCAGCAAAATATGAATCAAGAAAGAGTGTTGGACACCCACGGTAATGAAAATCCATGATTCAACTGTGCGTTCATAATTATTTCATAAATAAATGGCTTCTGGAGAGCCGCATCTGTCTCCCATCCCCGAGTGCATGTCTTTCATTAAAGTACCCGGCCTGCACAGAGCTGGCCCGAGAGCTCCACTCACGCCCTGCTCCTTCCCTCCATCACTGTCCACCAAGAGGTTTCTGTGGTTCAGAAAGAGCTGCAAGCCCCACGCTTCTCCACAAGACTGATGGCTCATCAATAACATTAGCCAGCATTACGGGCCGCATCGGGGTAGAGCAGAATCAATACGGCCAAGTAAAAAGTCTAATAAGTTGACATGGCCATCCTCAGCAGGGCTCACATTACAAAAAATTAGTTTTCTTAAGGAATCAGCATCAGGGATACTTAGGTGCTGCACACTCAGGTGTCCTGACTAAGATTTATAGCTTTGTGTTTAGTTGGTACGGCCAGGGTGGTCTGGAAAAGTGATGTGGTAACTGGGGTTAACTGAAGAATAAATTGGGGACTTGGGCCACTCCACGGCAAGGGCGGCACGTGGTGGGGAGAGCCCTCGTGGGACACTCTTCTGCATGACCCTGCCACTCCTCACCCTGGCCACAGCTGTCGTGTCTCCAGGGGCAGACAGGCTTGCAGACTATGGCTGCTGACTCCTCCTTTGAGGGGCTGCTCAGAGTGGCTTTACCGAGGTCCCCTCCTCTTCTTCCACCAACAGTCCCCCACCCCTGGAGCAGAGGGAAAGATGCAGCAGACATCTCACTTTTATGAAATCAGCTGCTCATCTTTTCTCACTGGTCTGGTCATCAGAGGGAAGCCTTATTCATCGTGTGAGGTGAGGCATTACCATGAGCCTTTGCATAGGTACAGCCGTGTTTGAGACAACATACCAGAGCCAGGTTCCTCCACAGATTTGTCATCTTCCTCTCAGCAGGACCGCCCAGCGGTGCAAAGCCATCACGAGAACCGGAGTAGGCACCGGAGAGCACTGGGCTCCTTCACCTTGCCTCTCACGAGCTCAGACAGGCCTTTCCCCCGCGGATCCACGAGCGTGGATCAAGGGCTGCATGATCAGTGTAGACAGTCCAGGGGAAGAAGATAGGCCCCTTTTCCCCAAACTGCTGGTACAGAAAGGAAGGACCAGGCTAATACAAAAAGGCTCTTTGATCAGGCAGATGGAGGTACGGGCTCATTCACTCATTCAGATCTAAAACAGATGTACTGAGAGTCCACCGTGTGCCTCACTCTATCTGAGGTGCAGGACTAGTGACTGAAACGGACAAAGCCCCTGCCCTCAGGGAGCTTACATTGTCATGGGAGCAGCAAACAACGGCCAATTAAGCAAGTGAACACAGGGTTTCAGGAAAATGCCAGGAAGGAGAAGAGGCAGTGATGGAGATGAAAGGTGAGCTGCTACTTTGAATAGGGATGGTCAGCAAAGGCATCGCCCAGGAGGCAGATTGGATCAGACACAGGACGCTGGACCGAGACAACAAAGTGCAGAGGTGTCCAGCAGGCGTGTTCTTGGTGTGTTCAAGAAGAGCCTGCGCCCGGGGAGGAGAGGCTGGCAGGGCATGGCATCAGGGCCAGGGCGGGGGCCAGAGCCTGCGGGGTCTTGTAGGCAAGAAGGACTGGATTTCATTCTGCATATGGCAGGAAACCATGAAATTTAAGCCCTCGAACTACTCTGTAAATACTATTTACCTTCATTTTGGAGGAAAGCGTAACAGGAAGGCTAGGCTCTCATCCCTAGAAGCAGCTGTAAGAAGGCAAGGCAGGCTTCCCCTGCGAAGCCTGGATCATTTACTCTCCAGCTTCCCACAGAAGAGGACCTGGCTGGAGCGAGAGGACCCAAGAATGCAAGGAAGGTACGGACAATTTGGAAGGACCTCTGGAGGGCCCTGGACACCGCACCTTGTTAAACCACAAGATGGAATCAGGGCCCCTCTCCCCACTGTGTTATGGAGCAGAGGCTACATAAAAACCCAAGGTAGAACTTCAGGCGACTGAAAACATACAAAAGCCAAAAATCAGGGCTGTCACCGACCCATCCAAAGCTTTTGTGGGAAATAGAAACATCCCTCTGAAACTATTGCCATCAGTCAGAAAGTCTTCAGACAGCTCTAATTCAGGTAGCATGAGACGCTTTATTGCCATGTGCCAGCAAATTGTGGTAATAAATTACACCTCATGATGTGGTGATGTGAATGACACCTCTTAGATAGAGCACCCTCATGCAGAGCACAGCCTTTGAAGTCTGGTAAAATTGGCAAAAAGTAAGAGATTTTAACTATTAAAAGTTAAGCTAATCTCTTTGTCTGCTCTTTCCTGCCTGTTGGGTAGTGTTGGAGTAGACAGAGGCATTTTGGGATTGGGCTAACAGGAAGTGGAGTTGGACCCATATTTAGTTTGGCCTTCATAACATAATATATGTGTGTGGTTCTCAATCACTTCCACGTATAGTTACGTTACCACTGGCTGCTTTGGGATGGGAATGGCTTCCTGGAACGCTCCTACTGCGCCCACTCAGCTGGTGTCCAGAGGCAAAGAGACAGAACCAGAGGTCATATGAAGATATGAATGTGTCCCAGAATGCCGAGTACCAGGAATGTGTGGCTAGGAGGAGAAGCAAGGTTTTAAATGTATAGAGTCAGAAGCCAGCATGTGGAAAATCCTCCAAACCTTACCGCTAATATAATAGACTTAATACGACATTTCCTCAACTTGACAACAATCCTAAAAATGAACATGATCTTAAATGAGTTTTGAATCTGAAGGAAACTTTTCTAAGCTATCAATTCTTCCCTGGTATGAGCAATGCTACAAAATACATCTTGGTTCACACAATTATTATTTAATATTGTTGTAGAAATTTCAACCAATGAGAAAAGTATGGGACAGAATAAGAAGTATAATTATTAGAAACAAAGAGATACAATTCTTATTATTCCTAGATGTCAAAGTTAGAAAACCAGACAACTTAAGCAAAATCTATTGAAAATCTTCTAGAATTAACAAAGGAAAAGTAAATGACTATATTTTTAAAAATAACATTTGATATAGCAAAAAAATACATTTGAATACATACACTATAAGGCAAAAGAAGATTCTATTCACCTAATAGCAACCTAAGCAAAACTTAACTAAGAAAATCTCTAGCACTAAATATGAAACATTCATACAAAGAAAACAATAGAAATTTACTGCAATTAATAATGGAACACTTTTAAATACAGGATATCTTGTTTCTGGATGGAGGGTGGGTAGACCAAATTCTGCAGAAGAGTTAATGTTGCCATGTTAGCAGCTAGGCTGATTGTAATTTCAACAAAAACACAGGTAGAATTCCAGAATTCATCTGGAAGAATGAATAGATAAAGATAGCTAATATTTTTTTAAGTGTTGGTGGGGTTTTGCTGTCAGATAGCAAAACTTCCCTGAAGTGAGGAACTTGTACAAGACAGTGAACAGGTCAATGGAACAGGTGGTCTTTAAACAGACCTAGTGCACAGAAGTTGTTAACATATGACAAGGGAAGCATCACACACTAGTCCCACAATGAACAAATAAAGACAAGACATAACTGTACTGATCAGATTTATAAAGGTAAAAAAGATTGGTAGTACCCAATGTTGATTACTGGTGGGAAGGCAAGATAAGTATAAGCTTTACAGAGGGCAACTTATAAATATCTTTTTAAACTTTAAACATGTATATCTATGGACCCATCAGTTACTACCTAAGAAATGATTCTGAGGAAACAACTGGAGGTGTACTAATAGTCACAAACGAGACTATTCATTGCTGACTGTAGATATTAACAAGGAAAATCAGAAATATCTAATTTTATAGAGGACTGATTAAATAAACTATGAAATATGCACGGACATATATCACAGCTTTTAAAAAATGAGTTAAATCTCTATGTATCAATATGGAAGGCAATATCAAAATCTGGTTAAATAAAAGTAAACCCACAGATTATAAGAAAGTATGGACAGTACAGTGCCTTTGTTTTAAGTTTATACATAGAAGAAAATCTGGAAGGATACATACCAAACAGTTGAAAATGGATATTAATGGAAATGTTAAGGTAGTTATAGTGACCTTCCCTTCCTACTTCATCTGCTTATTATTTAAATTTTACATTAGGCAAATATTGATTTCATAATCAGAAAAAAATAAAGATAATGCTGCACTTAAAAAATAAGTTAACTTCATAAATCAGAAAGGTTTGAGGGGAGGAAAATATAAGTTAGTTTATCGTTAACCAAAATAAATTCTAGCTGGATTAGAGCTAGGTATAAAAACAGCCAATAAAAAACAGAAAAAGGGTAAAAATCGAGTAATCACTGGAGAGGGCAAAGAATGTTCTAAACACTTAAGCAATGTGAAAAATTACAAAGGAAAAGATATCTTTATTTAACTGAATAAAATTTGTGAATCTGTCTGCTGTACATCAAAGATCATCATAAGAAGAACTGGGGTAAACAACAGTGATCGATGATCACTACAACCAGTGCGTGATGAGCTCACTGAAAATCTTAAAAGAAATAATATGAACTCAGTTTTTTAAATGGACAAAAACCATAAGCTAATTATAAAAGAGGCGATACAATGGATAATAAATATATTTTTAAAAATCCACCTCATCAGTAATTTTAAAAAGCAAGACACAACACAGACACCTTTCTGTTGCTTTCCCTACCATTGTATCAGCAAATATTTCCATGTAGTAATACTGAACACTAGAGAATATGAGCCTGGCATTCTCTACGTGAGGCTGGTAGAGGATCAGATGTTCCTGTTTTGGAGAGGGCAATGAGGAAATGTATAACTTATTTCAGGTGTTTACCCCTCTTATTCTTAGTCCAGAAATCTTTCCTATGGAAATACATTAAAGACAGCAATATCTCACGTACAAGGGTCTTCAACATAGCATGTTACATAATAGCAAAGAAACAACTATAACTTAAATGTTCAGTAGAGGAATGGCTAACTATATTTTGGCACAGACATATTATGGAGTCTTGTGCACCCAGACAAAAACAAGTAAAAAATTTTCTACATGTTTCTTTTTAAAGATGTGCTCTGTGTCTGCAAGGGGATTATAGTTTTGCTGTGGAGATAAGTTGTACTCATAGAAAGAGAAATAACAATTCAAGCTAATATGTGGTTCAGACCACAAGTGCTTTCATTATTTCAGAGAGAGATCATGCCCAAGCCCTGTGGCAGTTTGCAAAAAACCACACCAAAGGGACTCCGTATGACCTTCCCACTTAATCCCTCCCGAACGCAGGGGTCCGCCACCCTGCTGGAAAGCTCTGCCCATGACAGAAGCTAGAAGAGCCCGACAAAGCTCTCTAAGGCCACACAAGCATTAAAAAACACACCTCTTGTTAGACAGTCTAAACAAGCTTAAAATTAAGACCAAACTCTGGAGAGCCAAGGGGTTGGTCTAATGAATCTTCTCTCTTCTAGTTTGACTTTCCAAACTGAACCCAGCAGTCTGCTTTTGTTTGGGCTTTTAAAGTCAACATCCACATCCAAGAGTCAGTGACCCAAGTGAGAAAAACAAGAAAGCTCTTTGCTCACTGTTGATTGCAGTCAACTAAATTGAAGTGGGAGAGAAAGTCACAATTGCTTGCTTTTCTGTAGTGGGAAGAAAATAACACAGATATGCAAGTGCCGAGCAGGTTACGCAGCTGTTCTGTTTACATGTACTTGAGTCAGCAGAGGTGTGAGACCCACTCAGCGCTGATTCAGTCCTGTCCCTCCAGCTTTCCCCCACAACGGACAGAAGGAATGGCATCTTGCCCCAAAGAAGGCGAAACTCCAGCATCTTTATGCGGCTTTTGAATCTCTTCTACCTGGATGATAAAGGAAAGGACACTCACCCATCTCCAATCCCAGTGTAATTTGGAGAGGAAAACATATGGGGGGAGAAGTCCAATCTATTCAATGCAGACACGTCTGCCTTTTAAGGGGCGGGAGAATGCATCATGAATGTGGTCTTTGTTGAGAGGCCGCAATGAGGCTGTTATGGGTTCTGTTAGGGTTCAGCTGACGCAGGGAGGACAGCATAATAAGCAAAAGGTGTCCCGCTTAGGTGGACAAATTGTTCTTCCTGGAGGTGATCAGGTGATGCCACCAGCATGGACTGAAGCATGGGAAGAGAAGATATATCAGTTTTCTATTGCTCTGTAACAAGTTAGCAGAATCTTGGTGGCTTAAAACAACACAGATGTATTACCTGAAGATTCTGAAGGTCAGAAGTCTGACAGGATCTCACCGGGCTACAATCAAAGAGCGGGCAGAGCTGTATTGCTCACCAGAAGCTCTGGGTTAAAGTCAGCCTCCAGGCTCATTCGGGTTGCTGGTAGAATGCAGGTCCGTGAGGCTGTAGAAATGAAGGCCCCAATTCTTTGCTAACTTTCATGCAGGGCTTATTCTTAGCTTTCAGAGGACAGCCACATTTCATGGCTTTTGCCCTGCTTTTTCCATCTTCAAAGCCAGCAATGGCTAAGCTTTACTCATGCTTCAAATCTCTCTGATCTCTCTCCTTCCTTATCTCCGCTCTGCTTTCCCCTTCCACCACATCTCTCTGACTCCAGCTGGAGAAATTTCTCTGTTCTTACGGGCTTAAATGATTAGATTGGGCCAATTTAATACCTGGATAATCCAGGCTACATCCTCCTTTTTAAGGTCAGCTAATTAGTAAACTTACTTACATCCTTAAAGCCCCTTCCCAGTAGTACCTAGGTTAGTGTTTGATTAAACAACTAGGGGACAGGCATCTTCAGCAACGTCTTTAAAATTCTGCTTATCACAGAGACTTTGTTAGATGAAGTGGGCACCAGCAACATGGCAGCCATCCAGAGCCTAAGGACAAAGAGATGACCACACGTTCATCTCTGGGACTGCCTTTGACCAACAGATTTCAAGGACAGTGATGTCACAAATCTCATTTTGTCCTGTTTCCTGCTCTTTTTGGTGATTCCTCTGTTATCCCCCCTTGTTCATAGTCTGGTATAAAGTGCTGTGTTGGGGAACCAAGTAGGGGCTATGTCCACACTTTGGGGTACTGCCCAGGGCTTCACCAAGCAGACATTCCTGAGATCAAATTGACTGTCATCACCATCACCATCATAAAGATCACTCATGTGTATCAGTCACTTGCTATGTGTCAGACACTAAAATAGGTGCTTTACAGGTATAATTTATTAAATCATTTAGATGAATCAGGCATTATTTATATTCCCATTGTACAGATGAAGCACAGAGGGGCTAACCAAACTGCCCAAGTTCATGGCTAATGCATGGCCAGCTGCAACAACTGTGAGGGAAACTGAGTATCTAGCAAAGGAGAAGAAAATCCCCATGATCAACATGGGCCAGTGGTTCTCCAAGTGTCCTAAGGGGCGCCTTTTCTGGGGTTCTGAGGGGTCTCCCTTTCTGACTACATCTCTGTGTGAGATTCATTTTTTAACTAAACAGCATACTGTAGCAGAATGAACACAGAAGTAGATGTAAGAAGCCAGTTGTCATCTACTAAGCCAGATGTTAAAGAGGCTTGCAAAAATGTAAAATGATATCTCATTGTTTTTTTATTTTGTAAAACATAGTTATTTTATACTAACATGTAATGGGTTTTTTATTGTTATTTTCAAATGAAATAATCATTAAAAAAATTCTCAGTTTTAATTTTTATATGTAAAACACTGACAGATGTAACCCACATAAATAAAAGCTCCTCAGCCTCAATAAATTTTAAGAGTGTAAAGAGGTCCTGAAATCAAAATGTTTAACTTAAAATCAGGGCTCAGCAAACTACAGCCCTTGGGACAAATCTGTCCTACTGCTTTTTTTTGTAAACAAAGTTTAAGGTTGTTGGTTTGTTTGTTTTTCTGAGCATTGCTACGCCCATTCATTAATGCATTGTCTATAGCTACTTCCGCATTATAATGGCAGAAATGAGTAGTTGTAAAAAATACTGAATGGCCGTAAAGCCTAAAGTGTTTTCTATCAGAACATTTGACAACAACAAAAATATTGCCCACCCTGACTCAGACAATCAGGCCTCATCACCTGAGACTTGGCACATTGCGAGCGTGGACAAAATCAAGGTCCTGTTACCTGAACAAGACAGACCTAAGCTCTGTCCTCATGAAGCTTATTTCCTGTTGGGGTTGGGTGGGGAGGCATGGACACAAACAATAAGTCAATGTTATTCCCAGCAGCTAGGACAGTGTCTAACACAGTACCTTCTCAGTAAATACTCCCAAAGTAGTTCTTGAATATCTAACTGAATGAATAAAGTATATGTGTATGTCTATGTGTTTGTGTGAACCAAAGGTGAGAAACTGTCACACTGCTTGAATCATTATAGCTTTATAATATATTTGATATTTCTTAAGTCAAGGATTCCTTACTGTTCCTTTTTTCAAAGTTGCCTTACTACTTGCACACATCTCTTCCTGAATGAATTTTAAATCGCTTTCAAGTTCTATTTTAAAATCCCCAAAGCCCATTAATGAATCCTCCATTGTTGGTTGCTTAGATTGTTTTCAGTTTTTTTCTAATATCAATGAGATAGATCCATCTCATATTATTGTCTTAGTTTAAACCCACAGAATTGAAAATGCTGGATCCAATGCGATGTTCATTTTTAAGGCTAGTGATCCAACCAGACTACCAGGAAAGTTTGCTCCAAGTGGCAAAAGCAACTTCAGGGCCCTCTTACATACTGCTGGTGGAGTATCAGTATGCCCGCCCAGGCACGGCATGCTCAGCGGGAGACTCCTCCCTCCTGCACAGCATGTCATAACAAAACATGATCACATGGATTTCCTATTTTGTCTACTTCCCACACCTATATATTTTTTCTGTAGAAAATCTTATGAAGCCAATTGGAAATCATCTCCTCTAAGTAGGAGCCGTTAGCTGAGATGGACAAATACATTGGACTGAGATGAATATGCAATGGACATGGAGAAGGTCCCCAGAAAAGAATCTTAACTTTGTTTCTTGTCCCAGTATTTCCAGAGAGAGAGAAAAACACTGATTACCCGTTTGGGGAGCACATCACATTCTGGGAAATACCTGGGGTTACTTTGATTCCTGTCCCGAGGAGCCTGGGCTCAGGAATCTGTGTGTCCTTGTTCAGCTCTAATGCTCAGACTTTTCTATCATGTTTCTGATTCCAGTTCCAACTTCTGCAAGCAACAGCTCAGTACTTCGACAGTCTTTCTGTAGCTCTGATCAGTAACGAGGAGACTGCTGCCAGGCATTCTTCTGGAAGGATTTATGTAGCGTTAACCGAATGGCACAGCCTTTCCCACCCCAAGGTGTGGCCATTTCCCCCCCACCCCCACCCCCCTCCACAGCGCAATGGACAGAAGGGAATGTGTCTTAGGGACTCTCAAATATCAGTGGCCCTCTTTGACTAAGCTGTTGGGGATATTTTAAATGGCTAGTTGCCTTAAACTGGCCCAGGGGAGTCTAATCTCTGCCCAGTGTTGATAGGCAAAATATTGAACAAGCAATAGGGCCAGGCCCTGACTGATCGGAAGGGAAGCCAGCCCCAAACCATCAAACGGCCGTCCCGGTGCCTCCCAGCTGCAGGTGAGCTCTGCCCCCATCTACCTTATGGCCTCGACCCTGGGAAGGAACTTCCTTCTCCCCTCTTTTTGGAGGGTGAATATGGTTCCCCACATTACAGAACCACTATTTTAAACATTCTTCACAGTTCATTACAAGAGAAAAGCCATCCAGAAGATTATCTTATCTGGACCTATCCCGTGGTCACACTCTGATGAGGCCCCGAAGCAGCACATGCAGTCTTCTCACCTCAAGACAGTTGGAAAGCTCAGCAAGGCGAAAGTGCCCGGGGCACAGAGAGATCAGCCTGGCGTGGGAGGTGGGAGGCAGGATGCCTGGATTCCCAGTGCAGCTCCAGCGCCTCCGACCCCAGGTGTGCCGGGTCCGCTTCATGTGTCAGCTTGGGGAGGCTCCAGTCCTCACTTACTCCAACACTGATCTAGGTGTGTCTGTTTAGGTACTTGGTAGATGTGACTAAAGTCTATAAGCAGTTTACTTTAAGTAAGAAAGATTACCCTAGATCATCTGCGTGGGCCTGACTCAGTCAGTTGAAGAGCCTTAAGAACAGAGCAGAGGCTTCCCTCAAGAGGAAGAAATTTAGCCTGTGGAGTGCGGCTTCAGCTCCAGCCGGAGAGTTCCAGCTGCTCTTCCCCACAGCCGGCCCTGTGGATTGCAGACTGGCCTTGCCAGCCTGCTCACCCACTTAAGCCAATCCTTTGCAATAAATCTGTATCTGTATCTAATATATGTAAAATGGTGGGTGAGCCAAAGAACCTTCCAGGCCAAGATTCACTGATGCCTGTCCGTTCCAGGAAGCCTCATCTCATCGCGGGACGTTGGCTCTGGCTCTTGCCCCCCCAGGGAGAGGCATACTCTGCCGTCCTGGAACTGCCTTCATCATCAGCTCTGCGGTGATGCCAGGAAGCAACAGGCAGACAAGCAGGGGACACAAGAATGAGCAATTCCTTCTTCCTTCCTTCCTCTCCTCCATTCCTACTCCCTGTGTCAGCGCTGTGAGCCTGGCCCCGTGTTAGAGCAAGGGTGCAGTGGTGAGCGAAGGAAAGGAGACCCTTGGAGCTTGCAGCTAGCAGAGCATGGAGACAGCTAGCCCGGCAAGTACAGCAGAATACGCAGGCACGTGGAGGCAGCCTGGGCAGGCTGTTAAGGAGGCACCTGGAGGGGCACCGAGCGAGAGGGATCAGGGGAGGCTGCGTGCAGCACATGATCTCTAAGCCCAGACGGGAAGTCAGCCAAGCGAGCCTTGCCACAGGAGCAGAAGAAAGTCTGAGCACAGGAAAAGCATGCATGCAGACTAGCGGTGAGGAAAAATGAGCCTGAGATAGCCCAAGAGATTGACAGAGGTCAGCATGACTGAAACACAGAGGGCACAGTACAGAGATTGAAAAAGATCAATTATCCCCTTTCATAAAGGCTATTAAGGAATTTTACACTTTATCCTAAGTAGGACCCAATGAAACTTCCGTTTTTAAAACAAGAGAGTGGCATGGTAAGATCTGCATTTTTAAAATGTCAGTCTGACGACAGCATGATCAGAAAAGCTGAATTAGGACTGAGAAAGAAGGCCCCGTGCCCCGAGGCAGCGGGAGGCACACCCCTGTGTGTCTGGGGCTGCTGAATACTGGGTTGGCTGGGCACCTTTCTCCCAGCCCTTCCAGACCATCCATCCTCCCCAGGGTGGCCTGATATTCAAGAACCTCTCTGGGTTTTGTTAAGGCAACTGAAAGATGCCTGGAAGGCAGGGAGAGGAGGGGGTCACCATACACTGAGTGCAGATGCTCTGTGCCGGGCCCTCGGAGGGCATCCTTCCTGTGTCTTCACTTCCTTCCATCCTCCTGGGAACCCAGGAACATCTATTACCCCCTCTCCAGGAACAGGCAGCTGCTCAAGGTGACAAGCTGGTCACCTGGTGGTGTGTCTGCCCTAAACCATGGTCCTGCCCCTCCCACCCCCATTCCAGCCAAGCCTGCAGCCTCTCCTGGCACAACACTGGGGGACCAGGTATGTGCCCTCTACCACTGGAGTTCGGAGCAAGGGCCCAGCTCGCGTGACCACCACAGCCCTGAACACCCACAGGGGCTTAGCGTGTGCCAGACCCTTGTTGCGTGCAGGCACTATTACTATCCCCAGTTTGGAGACCTGAACGTGAACCGGAGACAAGCGTGTACTCGGTCAGGGACAGACCCGCCGCGGACCCCAGAGCCCATGCTCTCAGCCCTGCCCTGCCCTGCTCTGGAAGGCCTGTAGACAGGGTCTGGGGCCTCTTTCCATCAGTAGGGCCTTGATAAGAGCTAAGTATCTGCCTTGAATGAAAACTCCAGGCTCCAGGCTTTTCTCCCAAAAGATTTCCTAAGCGTTAGTACTCATGCTTGGCCTGGGGTAGCTAGAACTCTTGAACCATTTATTGTTCTTCATGATGTTACCACCTTCTGGGTTCTGGTCATTTAAGGTGGAGGGCATGTTGGACATGCGAATGTACGATGTTATTGCTGGTTAGTTGTATTACAATTCATGGACTTCAAAGCAAGGGTAGGAGTGAATAAATAATTGAACTATGCAGATAGTTCTCCAACAATCCCTTCTTGGAGTTGGATCGTTTGGTGCACGTGCACGTCTGTGGGACAAAGCATGCAGGGGAGGCAGAACGCTAACTCCAGATATGCCTCTGTGTCCAAGCCCAGGCCCCGGGCAGCGACAGCCATCTGCAGGCCATGCTATCCCAGGGAACGAGTCAGTGTCAACAGGAGGCTGGGTCAGCACGCTGAAGCAGGGGGCCTCGCTGGTCCCCTCCTCGCCTCCTGAAGGCCCACAGCGGAACCTCAGGCTGGCCACCCCCCCCTCCGGGGTGGCCTGCTGTTAATTATGATGCGATGCCCCAGCCATGCGGCCTCAGCAACAATTTCGGGAGTCAGGGTCCATGTGCAAGGCCATTAACACTGAACATGTTTTAATCCATAATTGTGCGAGATTTATTTAATTTAGGGGCTTTATTTATAGTTCGATTGGAATTGTAATGTATTTTCAGACCTCCACACTGGAATCTGTCAATTTTTACGGCGTCTTTTAATTGTGTTCTTCCAGGCCAGGTGCAAGCAGTTTTCTAAAGCCGGCTGATCAGAGAAGGCCTCCTGTTATGTGGGGGGGGAGGGAGGGGAGCAGCCTTGCCCAGACGTGACCCTGGGCCACCAAGAGGGCGCGGTCGCTGGGTCCTCAGTCATCCCAGAGCCACAGCCTGCCGAGTACTGTCATGACACCCCACCCAGCCCAGCCTCTGCCCTCCTGCTCCCTCAGAGCTGTGTGCTGAGAAGGAGCTGCCAGACATCTCTCCCCCCACACCCTTCCCTCCCTTTGTTCATTTAACAGTTACGGAGTGCCAGCTGTGTGCCAAGCCCTGCACTCCATTAGAGAATGCAAAAATGACAGTGACTCGGCCTATCAGGAGTTCAGGGCATCACTGGAGGAGGCAAGGCAGAACCCATAGCTGCTGGACTCGTCTGAGTGGCTACCTAGTCCCAGGCACCAAGATCCGTGCTAGAGGAACAGGAAGAGCATGACCTCAGCTTGGGGATTCGGGAGATTTGGTCAAAACTGATTTATCTGAGAGCAATTTGAATGACTATTATTTGGCTGGGAGCAATATGGAAGAAAGCAAGTTCGTCAATATGGCCATTTGATCCAAACACTTATAGGTCTCTCTTGCTATCTGGGCTGAATAACATCTGCTGGTGAGGAAGGCTTTATTCAGTTAAACATGAGTATTTCTTAACCTTGTTTCTTTATGAGTTTTGGTAATTTTCAAATACCATGAGAGTAATTCTGCAACCCTTTATGTATCTTTAAGCATTTTGTCTGTTTTTCCAAGTCCTTTTCTTCCAAATCATATACTGCCCTAAGCCATGAGGATCGGAGGAAAGCACCAGAAATCAAAGTAAAAGGAAACACAGAGCAATGAAATGAGGCTCTGTTGGCTGGGAGCACACCGGCAACAGACTCATTCAGAGTAAGCTGGAGGACAGCACAGCCCCAACTTGGCGCCAAGACCAAGACCCCAGCGAAGTGGTAGGCCTCGTTTGTGTAGCTCCCTCAGACGTCCCCGAGCTGAGAACAGTGCCTGGCATGCATAAGTTATCGATAAATACTGAATGAGTAAATAGTGAGTGAATATGAAAAAGATAACATCTGGGGACAATGCTTCACTGGTTAAAAAAGCAACCCTGCTTGGTCAGGAAACAGAGGAAAACCCCCCATAATGTCAGAGCACTTACTGCATCGTGATGAGGAGCTTCAGGTATAAGCCAGCAGATCCCCACATTGGTATGAGGAATGGTTCCCCCGTCGTGCAGAAGGACACAGAGGCTCCGGGCACTTAAATAGCTTGGGGTCACCAACTGCAAGGGCGAGGGAGATGAGAGGTGAAGGGTGTGCCTGGTGAAGAAGGTCTAAGAAAGGAGGTTGCAAGAGGTAAAAGGCACAGCGCAGCCTAATTCAGGGGCGGTTTGTAACGGAAAACATTACTCCAGAAGGAATAAAAAATTATAAAGGTAACCTCTTCCAAATGCTCTGCTTCTGTTGGTTTACAGGAGAATAGCTGCAGGGCTAAAGGAGACACATCTGGTGAAATAGAAATACGGAGGAGCTCTGCGGTCGGGCAGACCAGAAGCATCACGGTGTACTTCCGCCATCTTTTCTGCATCTTTAAGCGTTTTTGCTTGTTGTTCCGAATTAAACCTGCTTCCTCCTTCTCCTCCTCCTCCTCCTCCTAGGAAACCACAGCTAATTGGAAGTATCCATGCGATGGAATAGGAGACCTGCTGGACGTTGGGAAACACAAATCATGGGTGAGCAAGACGGGGCCTGACTTGGAGATGGCCAAGGGCTAAGGAGCCCGCACCCTGAACAGGAGCGACACCTGAGGCCGGAACAGCGCTCTCCCCAAGGCCCCTGGGCGCCAGGGGACCAGCGGCCCGCCCACCGCCAGAGGTCCTGCCCCGAGGAGGCGCAGGAGTGCTGAAAGAAAATACCAACTCTTCAAGAGAGGTGAAGAAATACAGCCCACGGCTGGAGAAAACTGGAGGAGAGAGGGAAATGCAGCGCACTGGATCAGGCTTCTCCCGAGGACCTGCTGCGTCCCTAGTGTCAGTACTATGAGGGCTGAGCAAAAGTCGCGACTGACACAAGGTTCTTCCCCGAAAGAATCTTACAGAAAACCGTTCCAAGCATTACTGACGCTTTAAGGCTGACCAGGGTGAACACAGCCAGACAGCCAGCTTGGCAGAATGGAAGAAGCCCACATTTAGGCACTCAATCGAAGTTCAAATCCCGGCTCTTCCCCTTAGTATTTAACCCACCTTGAGTGAGTTTCTGAACCTCTCTGACCCTCAGTCTCCTCCTCAGTGTAACTAAGACAATAATACCTACAGTGCATTGTTGCCAGGAAGATTGAATAAGAAAGTGTGTGCAGTGTGCCCAGCACTGTAGTGCTCTGTGTGAGGGCATGGCTGGTATTAAGAAAGTCAAGTCAGAGGGGTTTGATCACTGGGAGGACTTCTGAGACTGAGAGGACTGCAGCCAAGGGCTGCCTTTCAGAGAGGGAGACTCAGGTGAGAGGAAGTGACAAGGAGGAAGGCTTGCTGGGAGCAGCAGGGGGTGAGCAGAGGGCCAGAAGCAAGAGCGGGGGTCAGCTTCCCCGAGGGCCCGCCCCTGGGGTCAGGCGAAGCCCCGGCTCCGGACACTCCAGGATCTCCTAGATTCTAGGGGTTCTACAGAAACTCCCAGTCTCTCTAGAGATTCTTTAGGGAGGCATTCATGTTCTTAGATCTATGGGATTGGTGAGAAGTCCCTTAAGGAACAAACAAAGGGTTAGTCATGGGTAATGCTTGAGAGGTGGGTTGGAGCAAATTGCGAAGGGCCTTCCGTGCCATTCTAAGGGGGGTTAAACTTGATTCTCGAGGAGACTGAGGTTTGAAGACCTGGGTGTGGTACGGGGGGCGTTCACACGGGTGAATGGCAGTCTAGAAGGACAGTTAAGGGCCTGCAGTGATGGCCCAAGCGGGAGCCAGGAGGCTGGGAGGAAGGAGAGGTGTTCGCCAGGTGGAGGGGTATAAATGAGCACTGTTGCTGGTGCAATTTGGGGAGAAGGAGAATTTGGCTTTGATACTGAGGAGCTGACGGAATTAGGGAACCTAGGAGGCAGGGAAGCAGGACCAGCTGTCTCGACTTACACACACCAGGCCTCAAGTGACAGGCGGCTGTTCATATGAGGAGATGCCGAGCAGGCAGTCGCAGAGGTGTGCCAGAGCAGGAAGAGAGGCCAATGGCAGGAATGCAGGTCTGGGTGTGGCTTCATACAGGTAAGAGCTGGAAGCGTGGCGTCAGATAAAAACGTCTAAGGTGTGAAGTGCTGGCAGAGCAGGGCCCAGGAGATGCCCCTAAAGGCCAAAGAGAAATAAGGGTTAGAGGAAGGAGACCAAGAAAGAGAGATCTCAAAGGAGAGAAGAGAGGAAAGTCTCAAGGTTGGGGTAGTCATGCCAGCAACTGCAGCTGTCTAGGGGGGTGGAAAAAGGACCATCTGATTCGGGTGGTGGAGTCCCTGCTGATCTGTGTCAGGGTGACAAGCTGGGAAGCCGAGATCGGAGACGGAAGGAGCACACGGATGAAATGCTGAGCAAGGAGAGCCGGGGAGGCCGGCCACCCTAGATGACGGGCAGCAGAGGAGAGGGGGCTGATGGGGTGAGCTGTGCTCTCCATGTCTGCGTCTCCCCCAGATTCCTGTGCTGAAACCTAAGCCCTGAGGCGACGCTGTTAGGAGGTGATTAGCTCCTCATGGATGGGATTGGGCCTTTGTCACAGAGGCTGCTGGAGGCACCCCTTGCCCCTTGGGCCATGTGAGGACACAGGAAAAGGCTGTGACCTGGGAGAGTTCACCGGAACCTGGCCATGCTGGCCCCCCCATCTTAGGATTCTAGCCTCCAGAATATGAATTTCTGTGAGAAATAAATTTCTGTTGTTTATAAGCTTCCCAATTTGTGGTATTTTGTTGTAGTAGCCTGAACAGCTAAGACAGGGTGGTACGGTGTGAAGAGGAAGTTTTCTTTAAGAGTGGGCATTTCATAGACACAGTGCAAGGCGCCAGGGTGAAGGGAGAGCCCAAAGATGAGAGAGAGAACTCACACAGGATGAGTGGCTGGGGCCAAGAGACTTGCACAGGACAAGGCAACATGGGAAAACATCACCGAGGTCAGGCACTGGCCAGTGAGGACACTAAGCAGCGCACTGCATGGACTGTGGTGACAGCTGCATTATCGTCACAGCCAGTAGCAGGACTGACGAAGAGCTTCACTTACCTTCCGCTTTCCCTCATGACGAATTTTACTCCGATGGGGTGGGTTGTGGGCCCTACCTAGGCTGTTTCAAAACTCTCTGTTGTCTCAAAAATAAGAATGAAAAGAAATAACAAGTGTCGGTGAGGATGTGGAGATAAGGGAACCCTCCTGCACTGTTGGTAGGAGTGCAAATTGGGGCAGCCACTATGGGAAGCAGTATGGAGTTTCCTAAGAAAACTAAAAATAGAAATGCCATATGACCCAGTAAGTCCACTTTTAGGAATCTACCCAAAGAACACAAAATTTCTGATTTGAAAAAATATATGCATCCCTATATTTATTGCTGCATTATTTACAATAGCTGAGATGTGGAAGCAGCCAAAGTGTCCATCAGTGGATGGATGGATAAAGAAGAGGTGCTATATATACACCGTGGAATATTATTCAGCCATAAAAAAGAAAGAAATCCTGCCATTTGCAACAACATGGATGAACCTAGAGGGTATTACGCTAAGTGAAATATGCCAGGCAGAGAAAGACAAATGCATATGATTTCACTTATAAGTGGAATGTGAAAACAAAACAGAACAAACAAAATAACAATAGACTCATAAACACTACGAAGTGACTGGAGGTTACCATGTGGGTGGATGAAACAGGTGAAGGGGATAAGGAGGCACAAAATCTCAATCATAATATAAATCAGTCATGGGGATGAAAGTACAGCCTAGAGAATACAGTCAGCAGTTGTGTAACATCTTTGTATGTTGACGCATAGTAACTACACTAGTAGGGGTGAGCTTCTAATAATGTAGAATCACTATGTTGTATACTTGAAACCAATATAATATTATATATCAACTATACTTAAAAAAATAGTGGAAACAGGTGACTGCTTCTTCACAACACACCTGAAAGTGGGTATGATTGTGGCAGACACTCAGATTGTACCTGGACCAAGGCCCAACAGTTCAGATTTCCCAGGAGGCTAGAGGTCATACACTGTGCACACATATGATGAACTCACTTTTCCCACCATCTGGTTTTCTGATGTGAGGAAAGACAGTGCTGCCAGGTTACCTTTGAACGGTGGGTTCTTTTATCTAGATTTATGTTGGCAGAATTGTCTTCGTTTTGTGGATTCTGATGGCCTCCAGAAACTCTGACCTTCCACTGCTCCTTTTACATGTTTATAGACTTTTATATACTTTTATATTTTTTTGTCTTAACTATACAAATACTTCATGAATACATTCTCATTGTTAAATTTTTCAAACAAAATAGGTTTCATCTCCAGGCCCCTATCCAGCCCTTTCCTTCCCCAGGGGGAAATATCCTTACATATTCAAATATGTAATTATATTTTGTGGGATTTTTTTTTCAATAAAAATTGCAACTACTGCTCTTCACCTTGCTTTTTAAACTTAACTACAGATCTTAGAGATCTTTCCATATCAGTACATGCAAATCTACCAAAATTATTTTGAAATGATGCAGAGCACATTGTACTGTCTGGATGGATCCTGGTTTATTTAACCACCCCTCTAATGATGGGAATGAAAGTTGTTCCTCATTTGATACTATTATCAAAATACCAAACACTGCACTTTGGTCTTCCTTCTAGTACCCACTTAGAATGCCACGCTGCTGTCGGGAAGGCTCCCCTCCTTCCATCTCAGTCAATGGTTTAAAGACACTGTATACGCCACATTTTTATTCTATTTTTTTGAGTGCAGAGAGGAGTAAGGGAGAGGGGGAGGGTTGGGAGGAGGATGTTCGGTGTGTGTCATTTAGGGAATAGCATATTCAGAAGGATGTAAGGAAGAAGGTACCACTTCTCAGACCTGTAACCAGGATGGTAGCTGGGTCATTGTCCCCTTTGAGATTTCAATGACAATGATGTGATCCCCCCATAGGTGAGTGGTTGCCCAAGCCTACCTCTGTCTCTCTAGGGAGTCCTGGGAAGCGTCTATCTAGGCAGGAACCTCTGACTCGAGCCCCTGCCTCAACTGCCTCGGCTCTTTCTATGGGTCAGCTCACCACTGGGAGGACGCTGCCCCTTTTCCCCACTGGGCTAGTCACACGGGGACTCCTGGCAAAACAGATTTCAAGGTAAACCCATTCTAACAATATCTTAAGTCTTAGTACTGGTTGGTGGTGGGCATCCCTGACTACCTTTGTCCCTGGAACTTTTCACTGGCCACCAATCTCCAATCAGTTACTCAATACCCTCTCCCTTCCCACTTTTCCTCTCCTTTTACCTTCTAATGCAGAGCAGTTTATCCATTTCCTTGTTTCTATGTGTTCTGTAGGGAAGATGGCCTCTGTACTCTCTTTCCACAGAAAAATCTTGGGAAATTATTTACTAAACAAGGACTTTCCTATCGTTAAGAGGAGCTCTGATGCCAGTGATTAAGGCAATATTTTTCACTCCTTAAATAGATAGCTGTTGTCTTAATTCTTCCTTGATACAAAGTGGTGCACACCCCCGTTCACACTGTAGGTCCTCCAAAGATTGCCCATTGAGAGACAAGACTGACAGGTTGATTTGGGAGTAAGGGAAACGGGGTGGGTGGAATTTCATAGGTACATCCCATCCTGAAATAATTTTTAAGAAAAAGCATGTCATTTTAGACGACTTCTTAGAACATGAACTGTTTCTCTCATCCTAGGGTAACAAGAGGCTGATCCAAAAATTATCTCCGTGCCTTGGGTCAGCCAATAACGGGATTCCCACCAAGTTCTGCCCAGCGTCTTCCGAAAAGCCTGCAAGGTAAATGCACTTTGGAATTTGTTGGTTGACCACCTTTTTAAGGTAAGATTTCATTTACGTCTGTGAACTGAGTCCTAAGGACTGGAACGGCATAAATAGATAGAAAGAAAGTAGTGAATAAACTTTAAAGCTTTGGGGAATGCCAGGAAATTGTGCTGAACTTAATTCCTCAGGAGAGGAAAATAATTCTATAGCAAACAGCCACAACTATCTTGATTATATAGCTAGAAAATAATGGATTCCTCATTGTCATTAAAATAAAATATGTACCTAATTTTTGGAAATAAAACCACCTATAAACAAATGTGACGCATGCACCCACACCCACAGATACACACACATACACACACTTGCCTTACAACTCCTTATTGTCTAAATCGGCCTGAGTGTTTTTCAAAACCCGTTCTCTCCCAGTGGAAGTCTTCCCTGATCAATTTTAACATTCAGTGATTTTTTTTTTAAAGGTAAGATCAATATAAATAATCTCTCTAACATACACACAACAGAGATTGTGAAGAGTTTGCTGATTTGGCCCCAAGGGCTCTACCCATGCACACTTTCTACCCTTGTACTGCTGTGGGGACCCGGGGGCAGTGCTTGGGAGGGCCGCAAGGCGAGACCTTGAAGAAGGGAGATGATTCTTCGGAAATGATCTACCTAGGTGAATTGTATATGGAAAATTATTTTTATAAGTAAGTGTCTTTTTTTTTTCCTTTGGTCAAGCACCTGAATCTCCTTTCTGTGTTTGTGAACTCTCTGCCACAGGAATCTTGCACCTTGGTGGGAGCACGCACCAGTCAGATGAAGTTAAGTAATGCCCTGGTAACAAACGGCACTCCCTCCCCCCGCCCAGTCTTGGTGGTTTAGGAAGGTTTCACTCCTGCTGTTGCTGCATGTCCATCATGGGTTGGCTGTGGCTCCGCCCCACATCCTCCTTACTGCCTGGACCCCGGCTGCCGCAGCAAGCCCCAAGGGAAAGTATGGCAAAGCACACACTGGCTCTGAATGCTTCTACTTGGAAGTGATCCACGCCATTTCTGCTCATATTTCACTGGCCAAAACAAACAACACAAATCGAGCCTGCTGTCAAAGAGGGAAGTATAATCCTTCCCTCAGGGAGGGGCACAACTATTTGGGGGCAAAGTATAGTTATTGTAGGCAGAACCTTCCTTTCCACTGTAAAAGCTTGAAAAGACTACACTACCAGGGCTGACCTAAGACTGACCAGTCAGGTTCACCCACTGGGACTCACTGAATTGAAAGCAGGCTGTGCAAAGGAACAGGGCAACGGAGAGACCGCTCTGGGTCTACAGTAAGTAGCAGTGTCTGCTGCGGTCCACGGCGCCGGCAGTCATCCAGGTCCTCACCGGACTTGCTCTGTGATAGGATCTCGGCGTTTGCCTGTTATTTTAGCCTGTTGCATTCCTGTCTGCTTCTTGGGCTTAGTGATCCAGTCTCCCTAGCAATTCTGCCAGCCGTCCAGTAGGAGCCAATATAATTTTTCTATATAAACAAGTCAAAGTCATTTTCTGTTGCTTTCAATTAAGAACCTGATTTATATAGTAAGACTTTCAGCCAACCCAAACATCTCCTCAATTCAATTTCTGATCACCAGGTGATTGCTGCACCAACGCCCCATTACCTGTACACAGATAAAAGTCTGTGTACAGGGAAAGTATTGGGCAATTCCCACCAAAAGATGTCAGGTAGCAAATCCTGGGAGGGGCCCCATTCAGTCCAGGGTTCTGTGTTCTCATTAGATTGAGAGGCACTAGACAGCAAATGAGTTACTGTGGGAAAGCCTGTTGGCATGTGGGGCCCTGGGCAATACGAGGAAGCATACAAACAAAGCGGCAGGGTCTCTTCAGGCGACCAGATGTCCCGATTTGCTCAGGACAGCGCCAGGCTACTATTCCTGTGGGTCTGTTGATGCCTATCAGTTATTTTTAGTGCCCTCATTCACTCTAAAATGCCCTAAAATGTGTCCTAGCTCAGACGGTACGCTACATGGCCATGCTGCCTCTGACAGAAATGGTCCTGGACCAGAGTCAGAAGATGTGCGTTTCGGTTATAGCCTGGCACTACTGTGTGGGGTGGCCAGGAACCTTTCTGCACCTTGGCTGCCTCATCTGGAAGGTCAGCGAGTTCATTCAGGTCAGTGGTTGGCAAATTGTGTTCTAGTTTTCAGGACAGAATTTCAAAGTCCCCAGCAGGGCGGGAAGGAGACCAAATGGGGGGTGCTCTGCCACTCCTAGAGCCTCCGCTTCTGTTTGCTTCATGCCATGGGGTTGCACTTGACATTCTCTTTGGAAAAAGTGTTCTTATGATAAGAAATAAACATACACACACAAAAAAAAATCATTGGCCTGGATAATCCCTCAGACACAGGATGATTCCTGAAACACTCTACTGCTCTGACTTCCATATCCTGGACCATGAGTTGGTCACAAAAGAAAGAGCGTCATTAAGGCGGGGGGTTCTTCACATCTCCGCTCTTTCCCTCATTTTAAAGTGACAAATGCCAAACTCCTCATTCTGTCAGTTAACAAGTTCCACAAAGTGATGCTGAGATTCACTTATTTATTAAAAAAAACAACCCACTTGCTTTCCTGCCTCTAATCTGTCCTCAACACATCTTGAGCTTTCCTGTCAGCTCTGACTCAGCTCCTGGGTCCCTCATCCTCTCTAGGCCGTCCTTAGAGCTCAGCCCACGTCCCCTCCCCAGGGAGGCTTCCCTCCGCCTCCGCAGCCCTCCGAGAGGACTTCCACCCTCCATTCAGGCTTCTACACCTTCTTTGGCAATCAGTACATACCGCTTTGTGCACTATTGTCTTTCAGCTCTAAACACACTCTTTTCGATTCTGCTCTGGGACGCTGAGGCTAGAACTCTGCTAACCCCACTTCTTGCCAATTGGCTCCCTGGTACTTGTTGCCAAAAGTGGTGATTCCAGAGAGATTAGAAGGCAGGAGGTAGAGAGAAAGGACTTGCTCCTTCCTGCACCCCTGCTATTCCTGTCAAAGCTGCCCCAGGCAGTGGAGGTGGGTTCTGACCTCTGACTTTTTCCCTTTCCCCAGAACCAGCTTTATCGAACCATCTCAGAGGCAGCACAGGAGCCGGGCAAGGCCGTCTCCACAGAGACGTGGATCCCAGGGCTTCCGGCCCCTCCCTCAGGAGGTCACACCCTGTGTGATTCTCAAGCTCCCAAGAGAAGAGGCACTACCGAGCCTCAGCTCCATGGGCGGTCAGCCTGTGCTCCTGAGGTTCCAGTAGCGGGCGCCCTTTCTCAGAGATTGAAGCCAGTTCAACAGGGCCTCTCCTCTGATCTCTCTCGGTCGCCATAGCCCACCACCAACCCAAACCCTAGAACCACTTATGTGTGCCCTGCCACTGCCTTTTTACCTTCCAGAGAAATCCATGTGAATAGAATCATACAGGGTGTGACCTCCTGCCACAGTTGTCTTATGTATGTCATCTACGTACACTGAAAACACCATCGGACAATACTATGTTTTGCTGCTTTCAAACCATCAGAAAATTAACAGGAGAAAAATAATGTGTTATATTTCCCCATGTAGTCACTTGTCCTTCATTCTCAAGGTTCCAACTTTGTTTTTGGTGTCATTTCCCTCTTTCTAAAGAATTTCCTTTAGCTGCTCTTGGAACATGTATGCTAGGGGCAAAATGAGAATTCCTTCATCTGAGAATGTCTTTAATTTACTTCATTCCTTAAGAATATTTTTCCTAGGAAAAAAAGAATGTTTATTTCTTAAGAATAAAACTCCTGGTTTAGAACTTGGAGTTGGCAATTCCTTTCTTTCAGCACTTTTACCACGTTCCACTTCCTTTGGCTTTCTTGGCTTCTGATGAAAAAACACAGCCACTCCAATTGTTCTCCTCTACGTAATGCATCATTTTTTCTCAGGGATTTTCTTTTAGAGATTTTTCTTCTTTATCCGTAGAACCCAACAGGTCGATCATCTGTGCCTGGGTGTGCATTTCTTTGGCTTTATCTTGTTTGGTTTTACTGAGCCTCTTGAATCTGTAGGTTTGTGTCTTTTGTCAAATGTAGGAAATTTTTAGCCATTAGTTTTCAAATGCTTTTTCTCACTGAACTCTTTCTCCTCTACTTCTGGGCCTCCAGTAACACACATTAGATGTTTTGTTATTAATCCCACACATCCCTCAGGCTCTGTTTAATTTTTTTCTCTCTGTTGTTCAAATGGGGTGATCTCTGTTGACCTGTCTTCAAGTTCACTGACTTTTCTCTCTCATCCTCATTCTGCTATTGAACTGGTCCAGTGAATTTTTTCATTTTAAGTATCTTATTTTTCAGTCCTAAAAGTTCCTTTTGGTTTTTTTAATTCTCTGTTTCCTATGTGACACCTTCTAGCTCTCCATTCCTTTCAGGAGTATTTTCCCTTATTGTTGGAACATTTAAATAATGCTTGTTCTTTAGTCTTTTTTGGGTAACAACACTGTCATCTTGATAATGGCATCTATTGATTGTCTTCTCCCATGTGAAAGATTTTCGTGGTTCTTCATAGGGTGAAAAAGTTGGGATTGTATCCTGACCATATCTTACCTCTTTTGCCATAGTTTGTTAAAAGTAAGGCCAGGTCACACTCAAGGACACGGTATGCACCAGGATATGAAAACTGGTACATAAGGATCATTGGGGACCATTTAGAAGTCTGCCTAGTGCCTCCTGGTGGAAGGAACCCAAGTGCCCATCCACAGATGAATGGATACACAAAATGTGCCATACACACACACACACACACACACACACACACACACACACACACACACAAAATAGAATCTCATTCAGTCTTAGAAAGGAAGGAAATTCTGACACATGCTGCAACATGGATGAACCTTGAGGACACTATGCTGTCTGACTGTGTGAAATAAGCCAGTAAGAAGAGGACAAATATTGCATGATTCCGCTTAGATGAGTCACCTAAGTAGCAATGTTCATAGAGACTGAGCAGAATGTGGGGAAAGTGGGGTGTGGAGAATCAATGTTTGGTGGGGACGGAATTTCCATTGAGGAAGGTGGAAAGTTCTGGAGATGGACGGTGGTGATGGTCGCACAATAACGTGAGTGTACTTAATGTCACAGAACTGTATACTTAAAAATGGCCAAAATGGTACATTTTTGTTTTGTATACTTTACCATAAAACAACAAAAGGTCTGCCTACCATGCATGTTATGAGATTCTGGATCTTGTTTAATTCCTATGGAGAATATCAATATACCTTTAACGGGCATTTAACCTAAATGAGTACAGGCTGCAAGTTCCAACCAGCCTCCTGTGGGTCTTTGTTCCAGTGTCAGTTAGTTTTCAAAACCCTTGAAGCACTATTTGGATCGGTCCCATGTGTGCACCACCCAGTACCTAGTCTATGCTGTGTAAGGTCAGATTCATGTACACGCACTTTAGGGGAAAGCCAGGAATTCATCATTTTCCCTTCTCCATGTCCTCTCTGGAACTTCCCAGCATCACCTCTTCAATCTCTGGCCAGAAATCCTGTGCTCTGCAGTTCACCTCCAGGACTGTGCTCACCTCCAGGACTAAGCAGTGGAAGGACAGACGGACACAAAAAGCAAAGAGGTTTCCTCACCCTCAGGACAGCAGCTCCTCCCGGCAGGATGGATGGCTTCCTGCCCACGGCGTCTGGGCACCTGAGTCCCACTGCAGCTGCTGCTCCTCTGGCTGCAGATTGGTTGGGTTTGAGACAGGCTTGAGAAAATGCAAGAGAAGAAAGATTAGGGAATTTCTCCCACTCTTGCCAAGCATTCACTGTTTTCTCCCCACCCCCCACCCCCCCCACCCCCCATTGATTAGAAGGCCCTGGAGACCTCTGTCCAGCCCTGATGCCCATTCCCGGGTTTCGGGTTTCAGTGAGTTCAGGTCAGCTGGGACATCCTGCAGGTGAAAAATGGCAAAGCAAGCCCATTTCGGTGGTACTTTGAATCCTGGTTTACTTTCTCAAAGCTTTGGTTACTATTTGCTTTTCAGAGCCCTCAAAGAGCTGATCCAGGCCTTCTTTCCAGGCATGACGGCCACCTCCTCCTGAGGCCGACTCTGACTTCTGCATTTAAGAAAGGGCTCCATCCACCCACCCACACCCATTCCTTAGCCTCTCACCCATTTATTCTGTTAATGTGCACTAGTCACCTACTAAGTACCACAAGCTAGGAGGGCTAGAGAATCAGCCCATCTTCAAGGTGTAGTTTGGTGTAGAACACAATTCCCACATGAGACACAGCTTTCTGGATTTCACTGCTGTCCTGGCTTACCCCCCTCTCTGTTCGCATAGATGTATGAAAACCGAGTGGGCTTTGTTTCCTCCTGGAAAAGGCAGCCTGCATGTGAGGCTGAGACATCCTCACACGTGAGCTCTGCGGGTGAGGCTGAGGGCTTCAGGAATCATATTTTCAAACACAGGTTTGTGGTTTTGGAAAGAATGGAGAGCATAAAGTACAACATCTTGCAAGATTACTTTCTGCTGAAGACCAATTGATACAACATCTGAAAATAATCAAATAAGTGTCTTGTTTTTAGCCTGCAAATGACTTTGTGAAACTTTGGAAGAAAATTCTCCACTTAAAAAAATTAGAAAAATTGAAATCGAGATCACAGGGAAGAACAAAGATGGGGAATTATGGGAGTGCTTTGAATTGTTAATAGCATTTATATCTATAAAAATGAATCTCTCTAAAAACCTGGAAGAAGCCTAATAATTTAAAATCACTTCACATGGCACATGCCCCAAACCCAGATAACCTCCAAATTCAATAGCTCCTGACCATTTTTCGGAGCATTCCAAAAACTTAAAGTTGCTACACGATGCACAGAACTCTGGATTTAAAATTATTGAAGGCTTTGATTTTTTTCCCCCTATATAAGCTCTTACATTTGGAATGAAGTCAAGGTACAGTCTAACCCCAGAGGATCAAAATATATTGAACTGATTTTTTTTTAATGGTATCAGCCAAGAAAACAGAAACTGAACTGAACCTTTTGATGAGAAGAGAAAGAAGGGCAAAGGAAAGGCTGAAGGTGGCGTGTGTAAAAGCCTCAAAGCCGAAGGAGAGGCAGCTCCTGCAGAAGAAAAAGTCTGCTGGCCAAGGTAAGTCGAGTGAAGCAGGTTAGTGAGGACCATCCAAGGCGAACTAAATGAAGCAGCTTCACGATCCCAGGCTCAGGTGAGGAGAGCCTGAGGCAAAGAGAGTCTCCTCTCTGGCGTCAGTGCTTAAGGGGTGACTTAGGGTTCCTACAGCAGTTCATCCATATACAAGTCAAGTGCTGCTAATACCCAGTGTGGATGACAGACAGTTATATTTTATATGTGAAGTTCTGTTTTCTAATGATGCATTGGAGCCTTATTTTTTACAGCTGTCCTTGTCTTAATCCTTTGCTTTTTTTCTCCCCGGGGTGGCATGGTTTCTAGTTACATATCAGCATATTAAGCAGCATGTCACCCACCAGGCAGCACATGGCTTCTGATGGTGACGGCATTTGGGTCACCGCTAGTTCTCTGGCAGGACGGGTGCTCCTGGGAACAGCTCGGCGAACTACCTCAGACGATGGAACGCAGCCGCGCAGGTTCAGGGCACACGCTAGAGATCTAACCAAGTGCCTTTTGCGAACAGCAGCTCAATGAGGATTCCTGCCATGCAGCAAAATGCTTGGAAAGTTACTATGCGCTGGCATCACTGGGTTTGGGGTCAGCATGCTGAAACCGACTCATTATGTTCCTACCATGCCAACTTGGTGCAATTAGCCGAACACGATGATTTCTGTAAGCCATATGTTGATCTTTAGGGGAGGAAAGGCTTCATATGCCTGATGGCTCTGAGGTCTGACTGGCATGTCCCAGCTTTGAGCAAATTTCTATAAATCAAGGTAACACACACAGCAATCAAAGAGGAGGTAGGCTGGCCAGCCTGGAGAGAAGCAGAACCCGTAGAGCAGGGCTGTGTACTTGTTGACTGTTGGTTTTCTTCCTTCTTTGTGAGGAAGGTTGCAGAGAAAGGTCAAGGGAGCTCCCCCGTGTGCAGGGCTGTCCCTCCCTTCCCCCC
Organism: Smutsia gigantea; assembly: GCA_032199065.1. Taxonomy (NCBI): domain Eukaryota; kingdom Metazoa; phylum Chordata; class Mammalia; order Pholidota; family Manidae; genus Smutsia; species Smutsia gigantea. The sequence goes on along the minus strand of JAVSCE010005158.1, from coordinate 355,527 downwards.
TCCACCACAACATAAAATCAACGTAAGGACCTAGAACAGTAAGTTATGTTCCAGGGCTGTGTGGCCTCTGTTCCCATTGGAGACCTATCAATGTGATCTAGCACTGTTGGGAAATCTCCTCAGCTAGCCCTGCTAATCAATACCTCTGTTCATTATATGTCTCTGATGAATATGGGTAATGATTGGGTGCCCGAGAGTCAGGTGACTAAAAATAACTGCGTCTTCCTGAGGATCGATAGGTTCTCCCCCAGTGTTACTTCAGGCAATCCGATATCCTCAGCCGCCCCTCCCGAGCCCCCAGCAAGATCCTCTCCGGTCCTCGCTGATAGATCAGCTTTATTCTCAGAGCAGCTTTATTAAATTAGTGACACTTAATCTAGTGTCATGTTGTCAACTGACAGAGGGCAAACCAGCAGCCAGCAAGTCTTCCAGTGGCTCAGGACAGCAACTGGCAGCGGCCCCGGCGGCGCTGATTAGCCTTGTGCCAGAGCTGTCTTCGTGGGCGCCTCTTTGCTAAACAGGAGTGCTTCCACCATTTAATAACATTTAAAGCAACTTTTTTTTTTTAAGAAGAAGGAGCTGTTTGAGGGGGAATTCTTGCCAATTACAGACGTGTTATGACAGATGAAAAGATCATAATTATGCTTGGATTCCCTGCAGGAGTGCGTTAACATACCCGTGACATTTAATAACCACATGCCTCAATGGAGGTTGGCTTCTCCAAAGTTGTTTAACCTTTCATTTCTTCACCCTCACCCCAAAACCCACATATGGGTGCTCAAAGGAAATCCGGGAGGGAGACCCCATCGTGGCTCATGGCCGGCCCCCCTGCTGCCTTGGGAGGGACGCTCAGTCAGTGGTCTCTGAAACCGGGTGGCCAGCTCTTCACTGTGGGCCTGACGACAGCCAGATGGGCATGCACAGTCTGACCAGCCCCTTGCTGGCCAGAGGCCTAGAGCCAGGGGGCTGCTGGAGCATGTGGGAGCTCATTTCCCTGGTTACAGGCCAAGGGAAATTGGTGATATGGGTGGGACAAACCAGGGCGAGAGGCTAATCGAGGGATGGAGAAGAGAAAATACTAAATTGGAGACTCCAGTAAAAGTTACAGTCTGGGTTAGCCTAATTTTTGGCTAGGATTGGTGTAAGGCGGGGAGGTATTATCAAACAGTACAAGTCAAAAGCGCCCTTTATATGCTTCTTCTCACTGTCCCTCAAGCAGTACGGCAGGGGGAGGAAATGTCGCTGACTATGACATCTTTCCAACTGCTAGTTTTATGTCTAGATTGTAACAAGAACAATGTGCAGAAAACCACTGCTAAGGGAATATACAGTGAAACACAGCATTTAGTCTGAAAAAATATATAGTCATCATCCTGCTGGCTGCTGTCCATAAATTTCAGAGGGCGGGGGAGGGCAGAAAATGTATTTGCAGAGAGCTAAGGTGGGAAGGTACCTGAGGTCTTCTTTTCCTCAAAAGAGCTCGGGCAAAAGGCTTTGGGGAAAAGGAATTCTGGAGAGACACAAAAAAGTCATCCCCAAAGGGACAGCTTTGGTAAGGAAAGACTCAGGTCAGGGTTTGCTGGGCTCCCTATTTGGGACTGGCTAGGATCTTTGTAGCTCTGTCTCAGCTTTGCTAAGAGAAGTTTAATCTTCCTAAGAAGTGTGTTAAATAATACCAGGATTCAGTCAAACATGAGCTCGACTCTGAGTTATCCAGCCAGTGTGCTTTTAAACAGGATGAATGACAATGGGAGCTAAAGTGCTACTAGGTGTATTTTGTAAAGGTCTCTTGGAGTTTGCTAAGGTTTCTTCGAATCAAGAAAGTAAGAAGAGATCAGTGACTGATAAATCTTTAATATAAAAATTGTACAAGAATTCTGATACAAATTACAAGAGGTATTTGGACAAAATATGAATAAAATTCCATTTACATCCCCCAAACCCTTATGCATTTTATGCAAAAGACATATTGTAGACAGTTATAGTACAGAAAATACAACAGAGAAAATAGCAAATAAAACATGTTAATTCCCTTAGGCTACTAGTAAAAACAAACCAGAAGGCAAAACAAAACAAAACAAAACCCAAACCCTTGTTGAAGGTACATACAGTATTTATGAAGCTACCAACACCACGGTCATTAGCTCAGGGTGATGCAAGCTGTCCCTGTCCCTTGGTGCAGCTACTGTTTGTAGTAGACTTTGGTTCTGTGACCGGCCCAGCGGAGGAGACTGGTTTGATGCAGATGGAAACAAACTAAATGACAAAAAGCATAAACCCCCCAAACTTGGGGGCAGGGAGAGGACATATCTTGGTGAAAAATTCCTTTTCCTCAAGATATTTCAATTCCCTTTGGCCACTTTTGCGGTCAAATAGGCAGGTTGAGTCAAATGTTTTTGATATTAAGACACACCAGTGGTTTGGGGTGGGTAAGAAAGTTATGTGCTCTTCCAGCTACAGGAGGGATCCCGCTAGTTCTAAAAGGACTAGTCTGCAATCAGGCGTGGAGAACAGAGAGCTTTCTCCCCCAGAGCTCCAGCTTGCCTCCACCTTTGTGGGGAGGCCCAGGTGGCCTCAGATTAAAGTCTTCTCCTGGTTTCTCAGCCCCCCTCATGTACTCAGATTTAGCGACCCTGCACTTTTCATACTGGCACTGGTAGGAAAATGGTAAGATTTCTCTGCAAGGCAGCTGAACCAAAGTTTGCACAGGCAAGTGAGTATGCCATATATTATTAATCTTAGATAGTCACATCAGGTTAATATATAATACTGGAACATCTCATTTACTTAATTCACCTTATGTAAACCCTGGACAGGGTAGAACACACAAATGTTTCCAAAGTGATCAGAATCAGGATGGAGGGAGGAGTGTTCTACCTTCCACTTAAGAAAAGATATTTTTTAAGGGGGCGGGTGAGATCAGAAGAGCAAAGGGTGGGAGTTGAAAGATAATGGAAAAGGGGAGATTAAGTAAGATAGGCAATGAGAGCAATGCATTACTCTGTACAAAGACATGCAAAAACACTCCAAATTGAGTACTAGATGAAAAAAAATAAACAATCAACCTTGGTTTATACATCTCAAGTGAACCTATTAACTCAGCACATTGTCTGGGAGTTCAGGAGCATCACACCTCATGAATCAGTGCTTTCACGGCTGAGATTCACAGGTGGGGCGGGCTGCTGGTCTCCCGGCCCGAAAGGCAGGCAGCGGGGCTCCCGCTGACCCTGTGCCTGGGCCTGTCACCTTGCAGGGCCACCACCAGGAGAGCTGGGGTTTTCTTCCCCTCGTTTGGGAAACGTGCAGGACCAGGTGAGCAGAACTCCCACACACCCAGGGCCTCCCCAGAGTCACCTCTCAATCCTTGCATTCCAGAACAGAAGTGGGCAGAGCCGGTTAATAATCGATTGATTTGCCATCTTCATTGTGCATTATTTCGACATCACATTTGGCAACAGGAAGCCTTATAAAGTCTCGGGAATAACACTTAGATAATCTCTGTCATTAAGAAATATATTTTAATACTATCTACTCTCCTTTTTTGTTAAAATACCATTTTCTGCTCTTCCTTCCCTTCGAAAGATTCTTTTTTTTTTAATGAAGTTTAAAAAAAGCATTAAAAAAATTAGAAATGTCCTTAAGCATCCCTGTTATTTCAAGGAGGGAAAACGCTAATGTTAATTAGCAGAATCTGTGCAATTTTGGCAACAGAGTTTTAAAAGAAGATTCTATTAAGATGTCTGATAAATGACTGTAATATATATGTACTGGGGGAACTTAAAAAACCTAAGGCCAACTGCTTTTTCTCTGACCCCAAGAATCCTTTTGCTCTAAGTGTTGTTCTTTCCAGTCTTCAGACTGCTTAATGAAATTTCTTAGCACAAGTTTGTCAACATAGACCTGATAACTTGTCTATCTCTAAATCTGCTTTTCTTTCTCAAAGTTCACATCAAAAATGACATTTGCATGTACGATTTGGTCGACAAGTATTTTGAAATGTGACTGTTCATAGCAGGGGTAACACCTGTCAGATCTGCTGTTGGAGGCTGGGAGGAAGTTTCCTAAGTAACATGTACAAACAGACCTTGCACTTCATTTAGTCACTTGCTAGTCACTTTTCAACCATCATTTAAATAATTCAATATATAAACATAGAAGCCAACACCTACACATTATTTGGGCTCAAGGTATTTTGGAATATAATGTTTTCATATTTTCATCCTTTGTACCTTTTGTCCCCTTATCACTTGATTTCCTAAAGCTTTCTGTACTTGTACTTAGCCAAATTCTCCCAAAGTGGAGAATAGATCTTTTACGTATATGATAGTCCCTGTTTTAGTGATTAAAGTAAAAAGCCTCAGGCTTTCTTGTTTTCTTTCAGATTGTCAGTTCAGTTTAACAAAATGAAAGTTAATCTGTCATGTCACACTATGGATTTGAAGGTTGTTATTTTGAGATACCTGTGTACATTTAAACTAATAACTGGATGCCAAGGGTTAAAAAAAAAGAGATAAAAATCCACACACCTTTTTGACCACCAGGCACAACCAATTTGTTTGTAGCGTGTGCTGCTTGAAGGGGAGGAAACATATTTTAATGCTTTCCTTACAGACTATGGGGCAATCTATTCTGCTTAGGCCACTGACTTGTGGGAAATTTTGCTGATTCTAGGGCCACACCCTGTACCGTCAAAGTGGATGGGCCTGGAACTGCAGGGCTTAATTTTCCAAAGACACAAAGAATGCTGTCACAGCCAGGGTCTCTCTACTGACCCTTTAAGAAGTCATCTTGTTACTGTCCACTTAATAGCTGGAAAGGGTGCCTAGAGGCAGCTCTGGGCTTACGAAAGGCCTGGGTGAGTAGGTGAGTGGCTGTGTTGTGTGCTGGGAGGGAAAGGAGAGGAGGAAGAAAGCAGAGGGGGGACAGTGGCAGGGGAGGGATGGGGAGAGAGAAAGACTGACAGTGAATGTGTGTGTGCATCAGGGAACTCAGTGGGAAAGCGGAGCCCTCGTACTCAATTTCCCCTTCACAAGGGATAAACAGGCAATTACGCATCCTTTTATGTTTGATGGCCAAGTGCTGAACTGAAAAGCACACTATTAGTTTGTGTCCCTTCAGGGCCAGGGCAGTAAGTAGCCAGGAGAGCTGGGGCTGAGGAGGAGAGGGTGTTGTCTGCTGTTAGTGTGACAGTCTTGTCAGCAGCATTCACATCACTGGAAGGTAATAAAGTGACAAGGAAGTTATTAGAAAGATATGAGGTGAAATTGAACTGAAGCTTCTCGCTGCTCAGCCCCTGCCTTTCCCTTTCCTCTTGTCATGGTCCACTATTTGTTACAAACTGGGCCTTGTCTCGATACCCCATATAAAAAAAGATTCCTTTTTTCTTTGCCACTAAAGGTAGATGAATTTACAACAACACTTTAGAGGAGAACAAAGATAGTTTTATGACAAAAATAGTATGTTGCTTCATAAATATATATAGCATTGTAATGAACAAATAATGCTGATCCAATTCAGTGTATTTGTAAAAATCCCTAGTTTTTCTAACCCTGTTATTAGGCATTTGAATTGTTCAACAAATGTCAAAAAGACAGTATTTGATATCCAGTTATCACCAAATGACTATAAACATCATTTTGTGCAAGATGTGGGGAAATGATGGAATGGAGGGACCCAGGAAGGATGGTTTTGGGGCGAGAGTGATGGCAGATTGAGTCACTGCTCAGTTTTACAGCTGGATTTTCATAATGCAAATTGGAAGTTACTATGTAGGGTGAGCAACTCTCCATCTATAGGACATAATGGAAATGAATCTGGGACACATCAGTTATGGCCTTAATACTAACATGAGCAAGACTACCATGCATGGTTTAGCTTTGAGGAAAGATATGAAAGCAGAAAAGTGACTTCTATGCTTCATGGGAAGGTCAATGAGCTCACACTTCCATCGAGGTCTTAGGCAAATAGTATGACACTCGCGGAGACAAGGCCGAGCAGAAGCAATGATGGAGGAAGCACAGATGCCCGCTGACTGCCATTCACTTCTACTCCACTCGGCAGTCAGAGCTAGGCTTGGCCGCCGGCCTTTTCCGTAGCCTAGGTGACCCATCACACCTGTTCCTCAAGGGAAGCCAGCCAGCATCACTTCCCACTCAAAAAAAAGGGGGAAAAAAAAGAAAAAAACCCCCAGCTGCCCTTGCCGGCTCTGCTCACCCACAGAGAGCCTCGGCCGCTCAGTGTGGCCATCCCTGCATCTCCCCCCGGCCTCCGCTGGGGGCCAGGGCCACGCTGGCCTGGGGGGAGCTCTGCAGGGCGCTTCGCCTGACATGCTCACCCACTGCCAGGCACAACTGCACCAGACTGTTCTTTTGAAAACGCACTTCCAGTGCATTCCCTATTTTCTCTTCTGGCTACCCCAAACTCAGGAAGGTACCAACACTCTACTCAGTATCCCTTACTTTGCTTTTGTTAAAACTGTGATTCCCTCTATTCTTTTTGGCACCTGCCTTTTACTGACCTCCTTAGTCATTTAGACACCTCCCTTAAAACACACAGAGAGGGAAAACCAACATCCTCTCATTTAGGGGAGTATAAGTGACTTTTTAAAAAATGAAATTTGTTAACTTTAAAAAGAAGTTCTTAAGGAGTGTGTCCGTAGGATGAAAGTTTCTTCTGGATGCTTTGTTTCTTTATGATAGCAGGTGTAGCATGTCTCATTGTAGTTGAATTTTATTTACTCTGTCAGTCAATCTAAGCCAACAGTAACAGAACAAGTACAAGTTGAGGGCTGCTCAGGTCAACTGTTAGCAGTCAGCAGCATGTCCATCTCGATCTGGTTACTGCCTTCTTTATGCTTTAATCGCCAAGGGCCCCCGTTCTCCTTTGCTTGCACACGCCTGGGGCATGAACATAGGTAAGGGGAACAAAAGATCATTTTTTATTTGGTAGAAACCTAGTGCATGGTTTCTCCCAAGTAAAATGAGCAGAATGCCTCTGCAACAGGCCCCTCCTGATGTAGTCAAAGCTTTTTAAAGAAAAAAAAAATGTATACACTGATAAGGCTGTTAACCAGTTCAGTGCCTTTCTTCTCTTACTGGAAGGGCCTGGAAATGCATGACCAAAGAAATCACACTACAAGGACAGTGGTACCATTGTGCTAAAAACGTTTTCAGAAAAGATGTTTGTCATGTTGAGAAGGAAAACATGAATACTTTTAAAACCTGAAGACATCAGGCTGAACTGGGCAGCTGGACAGACATCTGAACTGTGCTGCCTTGGGTCGGCTTATTTCAATACAATTAACAGCAGGACAAAGAACGCCAAGCTTTTTATCACATTTTAAAAACCAAGTTACTTATTGCCTATCCTTTCTCTTGCTCTTTCGTCCCCTCCACAGCATGCAGATATTCCCTAAAGTGGACTACGCCTCTCTGATATTTACAAAGACATAGGTAAAAATGATCAAAACAGTTAAGTTCCGGTATCAGCTAGTGAACACGCACATTAATAAAACTGCCTCATTTTGTACCTGTGACAAACCTGGTTAAGATCAAATGGGAAAAAGCTGGTTGAAAAACCTACATCACTACTCATTTTCAGCCAGCATGGAATGGATGCAGCTAGAGAGAAACTGTTTCACAATAGGAAGCTCCTATGAAAAAAATAAATGAGTAGGGATGGGCAAAGGTGAAGGGTTCAGTGATTAAAATGCTGATCTCTTTATCCTCCCCATTTGCAAGTAAGCCTTGGGATCACCATCTTAACTAGATTTATAGTTAAATCAAAACACTGCATGCAGACACACACCCAAGAACAAGCACCACTTTGGGACAGAAGCATTGTACATTTCACGATTTTACATCATATGTACCACTTCCACCCACTCCCCCTGTCCCTTTTAAGCAAACAGGCTTTATATTGGAAAATATCATTCACCCAATTAGAAGGCCAATCACCGTACCATGGCGGCTCTTGAGCAGTAGTAGCGAATAGGGGAGATACTTCGGGGGGTGCGTTGTCTGGGACTCATTGCCATTTCTCTGACAAAATGCAGGTGGACACGTTCAGGTTTCCAAGCAAGGAAAATTCTACTTGAGAATCTCATCACTACTATCCACATTAGCCTGGTCTGTGGCAAGTACCATACTTTTGTTCTAAGCCTGGTTCATCTGCTGTGACTTGCTGACGGCTATGTAATTCACTCACTTAGGCTATCTGACCTTTTAGTTGACGTTAATTAAACAAACTAAACACTGATTCTGTACAAGAGGAGTTCTGATATCTCAACTAAGAGTGTAATGTTAAAAACTTGCTGAAATAAAAATGTGTTATTTTCATAAAACTAGGTGTTAGTCAGTCTACCCACACTCCAAAAGCTAGTGTTTCTATAATCTTTTTGGGCTACTAAAAATATGTTTCCCACCCTCTTTGCATTGAATTGGTTAAGGGGGCAACAGCGCAACACAGAGAACGCTAAGAGGACGAAAATGTTTGCAAACAAACTTTCATTATTCTAGTTCAGTCTTTCACAAACATACTGTACAGAGTCTTATATGGTATAAAACAAAGAAAACATCTTTGTCTATTCCATTTAACACAACACCAAAATAAAGCAATTAAGACTTTGGGGAATTCAAAGGTAACAAGAAAACAAAAATGGTTATTACTAATTCCTCAGCTTTTTACCGTAAACATTTGTCATTTAACAGACGTAGTGTTTGATATGGTTTCTTTTCTACTGCAAATACTTTTGGTCTTTCCTCACTGTAGAACAAGGAATTAAATGAACCCCATAGCATCTTCTGAAGGAGATGAAACGGTAAAACTCCTAGACACATCTAGCTTATCTTTAAGACTCTATTGTTGCTGAAATTTTCACAAAAATACTGAATCCTCAACTTACTGATGCTTACTTTTGGAAACAATAAATACTGTGAGGTACAATAAATCCTACAGGAATAATAACAACAGAAACATATTAACAGTTTCCTTTGGCAAATTTAACGGAACTGAATGCTGATGTGAACATAGAAAAAATAATTACAAAACATCATGAGAAATGGAAATGACATGAAAGGTTAAAACACAGGGGGCATTTCTAACTTTCAGACTGCTGAGAGAAATGTTTGAGGCCATTAACAACAGAAAAGAAATATATTCTCTTTAAATTCTTGTGTACTGTTTGACAAAGTATTCCTTGTTTATCTTTTTTCCACTCTACTTAAAAAAAAAGAAGAAAAAGAAAAAAAAAAAGGACAACAAAACACAGTCTGCGACGCACAGCCTAATAGTTTTGGCTGCAGACTGAACTTGAGTAAATGTCATCATTTAGTCAGTATGTTGTGGTAGCTGAGGCTGCCAATGTGGTTAACCAGCTCAGGCAACATGTGTAAACATCGGAAACAAAACAAAACAAAACAAAAAAAGGTTTGGAGCATCGTCTCCACCCCCCTCCCCCCCTTCTCACTCTCAATTGCTTGGTTTCAGGCTTACTTTCCTTTCTCTCTGGCAAACTGTGTGGGGAAACACAAAATACTGCAGAGGGAGAGATCCTATTTTCAACCCCCCTTCTTCTGGCTTTTCAGAACAAAGTATAGCTCAATTCAAGTTCAGCACATGTCTTCAGAGCTTCCAAGTCCTGCTGCTGTTAAACGCCCTTTGATTTTGTCTATCGGAAAGGACTGAATCACAGAACTCCTGCAGAACTTGCCACAAATCAGCCAGCCACAACAACAGACCAACCCAGTTCAGACCTTTTCCTCCTTTTTAAAGGCTAAGGGTTAGGTCCTTGGAAATGAATAGTCAACACTTTTACTGTACTCAGCTTTGTCCCAAAGCTGAAGAATTTGGGCTTTTTGTATCCTGAAATATTATCCTGCCTCTAAAGAATAAATGCCTTGACTGTTTCACACCATGTAATTTTGTTTTCCTTTTCTGTAACTTAACATATAAGCAAGGAGGATGCAATGTTGATTCTAATAACATTCGGCACTTGAAAGAATCACCAAGCGTTTTTTTTTTTAAAGCGGTTTTCTGGTGGCCGACAAATTGGCCTGTGGTTATGCTGAGTGACTAATTGTATTTTCTTTTCTGGAAACTTGTGCAAAGTTGGCAGTTTTGTGTTAACACTAATACTTTTGTTTGGCATTTGTGCCCTATACTGACCAGACCATTTTTATACAAGTGTATTTTTTTAAAGAGACCCTTACAGAAGTATGGCAATACTTTAAGGATAAAAAAGAAGCATGGATATTACACATCCCCTTGTAGTGTATGAAAAAAAGTGCATGACTGGACTTATGTACTAGTACAGGACATTTAAAAAATCAGATCTGTGCTGTAAAGCATGCCAGCACCTCTTTATCACTATATCTAGCAGGTAGTAAAAACAAGACCATGTTTTTTAAAAAAATGTGCATTAATGCTAACATAAATGAACAGAGCTAGCCAGCAAACTAATTTTTTCCTGCATATCTAACAGCTGGATGTAACTGTAAAAATTAAACAAAAGAGTTAAACAACCATCAATACAACTGTTTTACATCATTGGCCTCTCAAGGCTAAATATTTACAGGTGAATCTGCCATGCTTTAATTGAAGACTCTCTCAATACCTTAAAGTTCACAAAAGACAACTATAAGAAGTTCCTTTTTTGTTTCTTTTCTCTCTTTTTTTCCCTTTTATTATTATTTTTTTGCAGGCAACAGTCATGGGTATAACAAATTGTCTCTTTGGAGAGGACCAAGAATTATTATTCTGTCAAAATTTGGGCTAGTTGCATACTTTACGTATGTGTGTGTATGTGTGTTTAAAGGGTATTTTGTTTTCACCTCAAATTAAAGATCCCACCCCTTTCCCAAAACTTTAAAGGAAAAAAAAACAACTTCAAAAGCACCTAGGGTTTATCTTTTTATATCTAAAGAAAAGAAAACGTGCATGTGTGTGTATATATATGTAGACCCAGGGGCATACATGTATACACACACGCACACGCACACACACACACCCAAGTACACAAGCACACACTGACTATGGCAGTTCAAATATGTAGGCCATCTGGTGAGAGCTGGCATTTGTGGCGTCCATTCTGAGACTAATCTACTGAAGTGAAGGGCATGTTTTTGTGGAGATTAGGGTTCTGACTGTGCCGATTTCGGCTTCGCACAGAGGAGAACATCATGTTGCAACCGGGGACTTTGCACTTGTGCATTTCTCGCAAATGCACAGTTTTGTAGTGCACTCTCAGGGTCCCCTTGTTGCTGTACATTTTGTGGCAAATGTTGCACATGATCCCACCATGGCTCCCAGAAAAGCTGTTGAACATCAGGGCTCCTGAAACTTCAGCCCCTAGGCCTCCAGGGAGGGCAGGAGCCTCGGCCTTGTGTGCCGACTCCCCACTGTCACTCGCCCCATCAATGTCGTCGAGAAGAATCCCCTCATCGCTGCCTGCGTCGGATTCACGGGAGGAATGGATGCTGCTACTGGACTGGAGGCTGGAGGTGGTGCTCAGGTCAAGGACCATGTAGTCCTCTGCCATGCCTCTCCCATACCCATTCAGGTGGGAGTCTTCTGTCCCTGCAGGAGAGGAGGCGTCTTCCCGGACGTCGAGCCCCATGGGGTGCTGGGCACCATAGATCTTCATCAAAAATTCATCCCGGAGGTCCTTGCTAAGGGAGGGCTGCGAGGAGTCCAGGCCTATGTCATCAAGTTCTTTGGTCAACAGTTTACGGTGCAGATTTATGTTGGCACTGTGTCTAGGAAAACAAGAGGGAAGGGGGATGGATATACAGGGAGTGGGGAGGGGTGAGAAAAAGGAGAGCATTTTAAAATTGATTCAGCTTTCACTAGGCATCAAATAAGCCCATTCACTGCTAATTACCCCACTATAAAAGCAAACATTTCCCTATATCAGGATTTGGGAATAAGTGTTGGTGGGGAGTGCAATAAGGGGAGCTTTTAATTAACATAATTTTTATAAGAGCAAATTTCTTCAATGGTGGGATGAACGCAAACCCACGCACCTTTTTCTCAGTGACTGTTCCATTAGCTTTACTAACAGAACAGTTGCTGCAGGGAATCTCCCAGCAGAGACTGCAGACTGCACATTAAATAGTATAAAATAAAGGAAACTTCCTGCTCATCTAAAATTGAGTAATTTGAATTTACCTAAAAACATAACCCCAAAAGCCCCCTTTTCTTCTATAGCACTTTATGGGTATAGAAAGGGTACATTTTTAAAAAAAGTAAATGGTCTAGATAATTAAGGTTTAACTTCAAAACATAATGAAATCTTCCCCCTCACGTTCCTGCACATGAAGTTTGTGGCAGGAAAAATTTTAGCCTAATAGATTGGCAATTTGAAAATACACACTGTCTTTAATATAAGTCCCCTTTCATCAAATAATTTGGGATCTCAGCTAACTACAATAGTAAATTACATTTATTTTCAGAAGCTGCTACATTTAAGAGTTGAAAACATTTTCATCCAATAATTCAACTTTTAAAATCTAATTTTTTAAAATGAAAGCTGAAAAACAGAAATTGGTTTTATAAATAAATCCCACCCACCCTTAAAAAAATCACACTTAACAACAGAAAAAAACCCCAAGGTGACAAAAACAAAACAAACAAAAAAAAATACCACACAATAAATACAAAAAAAAAATCAAGCTCTGCAATAATAACATACAGTCCCTCTGTTTTAACAACTGGAATCCACACTTCTTAGACAAGCAAAACTTTTACTCACTGAGTGCTTTGCTTGTGCAAAAAAAGATAGGATTTGTCCCTGAGCATCCAAAGGGATGTCATGGTTTACAAAGCCTGATGTGACATTATCTATATGAAAACATTGCCTTTGCATTTACCCCCCGCCCCCACCGCCCCCATTCATTGTTAAAGTGCCCTTGGGCATATACCTCTCTCCACCGCACAGGCTCACATGTTCGGCAAAGACCTAAACTGGAGGCTATCCTTCCAAAAATTACACCAATACACAAATATGCAAATGCATAAAAGCTTCTCTGTAATGGCAGAAGCTGTACATCTTGGAGAGGTAATTGTGATTATAGAAATGACCTAGAATGGCCAGTAAAAAGTTCGAGAGACCTCCCAATTATAATTAAAAGTATGGAAGACCAAAATGAGTCACTCCACTTGGTGACAAGCATGGCTACTATTTCTTGGAGATGGTTGAGAGGTATGTGCCTCAGAGACAAGAAAGATGGGAAAGACTTCTCCACCTTTCCACACAAGACAATATATAGCACTCCGAGTTGGAAGGGGCAGAGGGGCAATAGCCCTCTCTGCACTGCACTTAGGAAGGCTGAGCTTACCTTGTGATAATAAGATCAGCTTTCTAATCTTTTGCTAAATCGATCACAAAAGAAAGCAAGAATGAGAGAAAGAGAGAGAAAAAGAGAGAGAAAGAGAGAGAGAGAAAACAAATTCACATTCTAGACATCTGGTTAAAAAAAACTTAAACAATAAATAGGGATTTTAAATGTTCTGATCACAAAATCATTTTCTGTCATAAGTGATCATCTCATATGCTGTCTTGATGATTTTCACATCAGCTGCATAATCCAAAAATCATAAACCAAATTAAGATAAACCAAATTCACAGCATCATCCATAAATGAGTTCTACACAGATGCATGCAGTGCAGATACGTGAGTGATAAACAGAAGTTGTCCCCATGGCCCCTGTGCTCACACCGCCGCTCCCTATTTCCTCGCTGTCAGGTGACAGATGACTCCAAGTGCAGGCTGCTAAGCGGAGTGCAGGAAATGCCTACTGTGAAGTCTTTACCCTGACATGTGGGTATGACACCATCAGAGTTATTACAAGAATGTGGAAATAGAGTTAGACTATGTGCTACTACTCCTTAAAAAACAATTTGCCAACCGTAAGCAACTCACAAAATCCTACCCCTCTGTGCATTATTTTTAACATCCTCCCCCCTTTCTTAATTTCACAAGCACACAATCTGTGACGGCTGTAATCCAGAACTCTGTGTTGTGCTGCTTCTCACACATCTGCAGTTACCACTTCCTAGATTCACTGTTGAGAAAACGGCAGCCAGACACACAGCAGTCACATCAAGACACAGCGAACAAGAATAAATTAACATTGACAAAAGGACACACTAATCACTGAGATGCACTCATCTTTCCTAAGATGACTTGTGAAATTATACATCTTCACCGATATGTTACCAGGAAGAGATGTTTCTCTTCATTTCTCACTTACAGCCATAGAAATCTGTAATCTAATTAGATGATGTACCAGCCCTCAATATCTGTCAACCAAACGATGTGCAGAAATGTGCAGACCAGCTCTGGCACTCCGTTCAAGAGTGTCCCTTTTCCGCTGTCAGCAGTACTGTTGGCCTCTGCTAATATAATTACATTGACTTTTATTCAATTAAGTGCCATCCCTCGCTTAAAAAAAAAAGCTACTTTATCAATTGATTCAGGTGTAATGCAATAATAAAGATGAACTCATGGCAGTGCATCAGCTCTGCTGTTCCTAACTTCAGTACACGGGTTCATTCACGGTAGTCGATTTCCATTATGCAACCACAGTTCAAGAGAATTGATTCTTTTATGTTCATTTCTTAATCTATTTCATTTTTGCTTAATAATCCTCCTACATACTATATGCAAAACACTTAAAGTGCAGATGGGAAGAATGGGCTCTGGAAAGTCTGCTGGTTCACTCTCACACCTGTGGGCTTGGAGATTTTCTCCCAAACACACACATTACTGGGTTGGAAAGAGGAAAAGCAAGAGCAGAAGGGAAAGCAGACTGAAATTCTGCGGAGAGTACTGATCCTGTCCCTTAAGAGGTTAGGTTTAGTCTCCACAGAATGGACAAAAGGCAGCCCTTGATTTTAACAAAGACCTATCATCAGACTGGAATCAGTCAGTCCAAACCATTAACTGTCATAAAATACTGTCCTCATGAGCAGACGCAAAGACCTAGGGTTAATAGCAATTTACAAGTTTATCTGGATCAGCAAAACTAAAGAGATAAAAGAAAGGGAAGATGGAAGAGACACAGAAAGCACTCAACCTGCTGACTACCAAACATACAGAGAAGAGGGTCCTAGAACAGGAGGAAGATGAGGCTGTGTGGGAAATAGGACTGCTTAGTAGAGGAAGCAATATACACTTGTATATAATACATGGAAGAGGGGATTCACAAAGGAAGCAATTTTGAGTTCTCCAGAGACAGAGACAGTTTTCCTAGAAAACAGACTTAGTGTTTGGAATATTTATCTCCAGAAAGAGGGAAAAAAAATCATTAACAAAAATCTAGATTCTATTAGATTTTTACTGCATATAGAATTATTATTTTACAAGAACATAAACAGTATGAAAGCTGTTTCTAGTTGCTTTGATTAGGCAGGCAATACTGATATGCAGAGGCAAATTCCTCTTACAGGAAAAAAAAATGGGGCGATGAGAGAAGAGTTGATAAGTAGAAAGGGTAAGGATCTGGTCTTAATAGGGATCTGGTCTTAATGAATACAGTACTTATAAGGAAAGCAGTCCATAATTTAGTCCCAAGATGGTCACCTGTAAGAAGAACACTAAATCTGACTCAAACTCCTGTGTCCTGCAGTAACACAGACTATTTTGCACAAGGGAGATATTTATGTTTATTTGCCTTCTGATATAATCAATAATATGCATGAGTCTTAAGCTTTTCCCAAAATACACTGGCAGAAGGGGAAACAATGATCCCAAGGTAGGATACATATAACAGAACATTTAAGACAAGACAGTGGTAATACAGCAAAGGGTAATTCTAACCCTATTAACACCTCAGTGTGGTGCAAGGAAATGCTACATAACTAGGGCATGAAACAGTCCTATAAATTGGGCTATGCTTAGAATTACAAATGTTTCCTCTGAACCCCCATACTCTTTCCTACTGCTGCCATATTGGGAGTTTACGAAAAGTCTTTTGAAGACTAAGATCACTCTTAAGAGCAAAAAGTAATTAAGCCTTGTACAAGGCAGGCCATGGAATCAAACTTATTCTTTGAAATAAGCTGCTGAGCTGAAGTACTCTAACTGGCTTAAGTGGACTACCAGTCTTTTTCCATTTCTTTAGTGAAAATTTTGTCAATTATATCTCACTTAAAAAAAAAGAAGAAAACCATGGAACCATGAAGACACCAAATTCATCAAACACAGTCAAGTATATTCAAGTGCCCTCTTGAGAAAGTACGTCCTGTCTTACCTCATGTCTCTTTCCAAATGTGTTCATATGTCACTTCAACTTAATGTTATGTTTAACCCTAAAAATTAAAATTAAAAATATTTAAAAGACAAAGTGTTTTGAGGTTTTAACTTTTGATTTTGAGATACAGGGAAGGAACATCTTTTTTAAAATGAAAAAGCCTCATGCCCAAATTAGAGAATCCGCATATAGCATTCAAAACTGAACAGGGAATCAAGCCATAGGTTACACAAGAAGTCCAACATCTATCCTCTAGTTCTTAAATCACTTTTGATCCATTCTGAACTTAGTGAAACAAAATACCTGATAATTAATTATAATGCCACAGGTGAAAAGGAATTGAGGCTCCATCTTGGATTACATTTTGCCTTTATTTTCTTGGTCACTTCTGCCACTCAGTACACACATACACATGCTCTTCTCAAATTGTATTGTCCAGAATGACCACAGTGATGTATACACAGCAGATATTATACATGTGTTTATTATATATATGTGTGTATACACACACACATACAAGATGTGTCAATATGTATATATGCATACAGGTATATGTATATGGGGATAGAAAGACAAATTTATATCCAATCTTGAAAAATCTAGCTATCATATTTGAGTGTATTGTAGGATAATCAGTCAACAATATTCCTGAACAGAAATGTAAATCTGCTATCCAAGTCCACAGAAATGAAACATTAAAACCCCTGTCCCTCATTAATTCTCTTATCTGGATTGCTACGACATTATTTGTTGTACTTAACCCTCAAAATTTTTGTATTAATAGCAGGGTGCTTACAACCTTCTGAATAAATGACATTTTTGATAGTATACATTTCTGCAAAACTTGTCACTGTTCTGTTACTTAAAGATTCTCTACAGAAGATCTGAAAACCATGTCTAGCTCAGGAAAAAATTTCAGGGTAAAATTCTAGTGAACAATGCTCAAAAATACCACCCAAAAATGAGAAAATACATATTAAATGCAAGAAATAAAAGCTAAGCAACTTCTTGCAAATTAGAAGTATGAAATTCATTCCCTTCAATCTCTTTCAATACAAAACAAATCATCCATACTGGTCACGCAGACAGTTCCCTCTATATTCAAATTATTCACTTGAAGATAAGCTCCAACCAAACTCTTTAGGGGTTTAGCTAATTTACTGCACAGATACAGCACGTCTGTTGTAATAACAGGTAGGATGTATTGGGGTCGACCATTTATCAGAATTAGACTTCTTTTCTCAATACACAGTGAATTATGCTGCCTACATGACTCCCCTCTCTCAAAGTCTGCCATCCCCTTATGCCCCTAATGTGGAAGGCAAACAAAATTGACAGTCTCATCTTGTCAACAAGGGGCAATTCTCCTGAGAAGCCATTTAAACTTTGCCAAGGAAGCAATGTATTAATGTGCGTGTCCCAGGAATGTTAATCATCTTCAAGCCTCCGACCTAACTTTGACGTGAACGAAATCACCAAATTTGTTTACTAAATGAATCGTAATATGCTAATAAGAAAGGATGACATATATGGAAAACCCAAACAGATGGTTTGTTTACTCCACTTTGCAACTTTATAAATGTTGTAACTCTGAAGACGTTAGTGAGAATTATTGGTTCGTTGGCAGAGGCAAACGTGTCTTTCGCATACTAAATCTGGCACCACAGTTAGAAAACAATTTGTCATTGCTGTGGAATGCATAAAAAATGTTAATGTAGTAATGGCATTTGTGAAGGCAGATTGGTAGATGGAAAGTGTGTATGCTGAATGCTCAGGTTAAGGGTGAAACTGATGTCCAATAGCCCTGTTCCCTAACCGTTTCACTCTGAGTTGTATCTGACACATCAAAGCTTCTCAAAGGTGCCAATTATTCCACGGGTACCTGTTGCACTGTAATGTGAGACGAGTGTTACACTGTGATTATGTTTACGCAGTGTTTGGGAATTTTCTCAGTCAGGCAGCTCAGATGGTGCTCATTTACTACTACTGCTGGGTAAGAAAAAGCCAAGCCACAAACCCTGGCATCTTTTAAGGATTTAATCAATCTGAGCTCTAATTTTGGGTTTTATATTGACCCTGGATGGACTAAACCTCAAGTCTTCAATCCCATGTTTTACAGTCTGACATATATAGTTTAAAAGGCATATTTCCAAAGTAACAGGAATGCATTTTTCTCTCAATAGTAAAATTTTTCTGCCATTTTAAAAGTAAGCTTCCTTTTTGAATGTGTACAACACTGAATATCAATTTCTTTCTGAAATCTTTTTCTAAGGAAGTACTTCCTTTGACTACATATTCAAAATGTTTTACATCATTAAAATGGTTAATTTACGATTTTTTTTAAAAAGGTAACATTAGGCATGCAAGAGGTCCTCAAAGAAAGGACAAAATTTTGTAGGCAATATTATTGTTTAGCTGTGGCCTTATCTAGAATTCCATGTTGAAAATAAAACTACTTAAGATACATGAACTTAAAAAGCATGCACAAAACCTAATTTATGTGTTTGATTAAATGATGTCAAAACTACCAGCTTAATGAAACTTCAGTTAACTAATCAGTAATGTACATATGCTACTACCCATTTCAAGTTTTAGAAACATTCAGATATTTTATGAAATTCTTTTTACTTTTACTCACACAAGCATAGGCAAAGAAGCAGAACTCTGTATTAAAGAGGTGCTTATTTCCCCCTGATATTTTGAACCACTCCCCCCAACTTCTCTCAGTCGTACATACACATATTGAGATGCCACTTATCTTGTGGGATTTCTGGTGTTTCACCAGATAGCGCTGAAATTTTTGCCTGTCTGCAAAAGAGAAATAAGTGCAAAGTGATCTAAAGAAACCACTGAGCTCATCTGCTGTCCAAAGATCACTCTGGAGCAAGAAACATTAGTGGCTATCCCAGCCTGGCACTTGTATTTCATTTGAAACATTCTCCTCATTCCTGACCAACAAAGAAAATTTCAATAAAGTACTTTTACTGGTTTAACAACAGTGAGCTCCTGGGATTGTCAAAGTGCTAAGCCTTTTCCAAGGAGAGAAGAAATCAGCAGCTCAAATATAATTAACCTTCTATTCTCAAGGCAAACTGCCATGCACAGGAGCTCTGTAGTCTATTAGCGAAGTTATAATGGCCAACAGGCAGAAGCAAAATTGGTCAAAAAGTTGGCTGCGGCTGTCATAGTTTTGGAATTATGATTAATGGCACTAATAATGTGGATGATTACTGATATGTGTATCTCCAGCAGTTTATCATATTGCTCTAGCTGCCTACGTCCACAATAAACAGGATGCTATCATTTACCTCTTTATTGAAGGCAATCCTTCTCTTGAAGGAGCATATTCTAATTACTTCGTAATGTTTTATGTCTTAAACATTTTGCAGCTCTGGACCTTGCCAACTGTTTTGTGTCTACCATTGATTAATTACAGAATGTTTAATCAAAATTTAGAACCTAATGTAGTCACTTATGAGCACGCTGCCGTGCCAAAGTAGTTAGGCTTTGCTCCCAAGTTTGGGGAGTGTTGGGTTCAAAATCAAATCCCAGCCAAGCATGAGGATCCAAGAATTCCACCTTGGGTGCTCTGAGGTTGCCAGTTCTATCTCTGCTGATGAATGGAAGGTAATCTAACTACAGGGTAAACAGCATCTTTACCTACCTTTTCCCCACTGGCTCTCTGTTTCCTTTTGCCCCAGTTCCCTAATCAACAGAGCTCTGCTGTTTGGCTGCTTCTGAGAACAAGATCCTCATGAATACCCATCACGAGAACATAGTTTTGAAGTGGTTAAACAAGTGAAAAGTAATTTGCTGGGACAAATACATGAGTTTTTTTTTAATGTGGATTTTTTATGGTACTGTCATACAACCATTCACCGTTGAAGTTAAGTGTTTTTTTAATACCATTACTGAACTGCTGAAATGGATGCTAATATAGCTTGGAGTGCTAATGTCAAGTCCTGGTAATAAAAAAGACAGACTGCTGAATGAAATAATTTCAAGTAAAAAATAGAACAAAAGTGCTCTCTCTCTTGCTCTCCACTTTTATTGAATTGGGACTGACTGAACCAATTGCTTTAGAAGTCTGTAAAACACAATTACTAGTGAGCGAACTGACCCCCCAGTGCCCCCGAAGTGACACAGTGGACTCAAAAGGGAGCAGGGCTGGAGCGGCTCCCCTCAGCTGGCCATCAGACCCAAGAGGCTTCCTTCTGAAGATCTGTTGTTCTCATTGCCCAAATCTGTCACCTTTTACTTACAAACTCTTGTTATTTCTCATCAGTGTGATAAAGTAACTTCATACATTAGTTTCCAAGATGAAGCTGTCTGTTCTGGCAATTAAGGATGATCTGTCTTTTGGTATTCTTACTTATGCTCCTGTTTATGTATAAACACACATATACATTATATGGGTGCATTTAGATTAGAACGTTAGCATAATTTTTCAGTAGCTGCTAATAATTCAAATTGATATATACAATAGCAAAACTGAGGCATCTCTTACATATGTGCAGTAAGAAACACCTGGCTTTTTTTCTTTCTTAAGGGAAAGACAAAATAATTAGAGGAAGCAAGAAAAAGAATTAAACTAGAAGTGGGTAACATTTTTCCCCCTAGTTAATAAAAGAAGTAATAAACTCCATAAAGTACTAGAGTTAAGATCACTAACACTTCAAGCATAACAGCTTTTTACCAGGAATTTACAACTCTTGTTTTAATTCAGGCAGTTTGCATTAGGACATAAAATCTAGGTATTTTTTTAAAGTGTAGTTTCATGTTAAACAACTGAAGAAAACCTGTCCTTTCCTAAAATGTATCCTTTCTTCCTCTGTCTCAGCCTGCTTCTCTTTCACACTCACACACACACACACACACACACACACACACACACACACACACACACACACACACACACACACGACACTCAGAAATCAAAATGACCGAATCCCTTTTTTATGACATTGTCATTTTTTGGCAAGTGTAAACTCCTTTCATATTCTGCCACATTCATTTACTTGAAGCTTGTGGGAGTCTTATAGCAAAAACATTAAGTTATTTCTGAGAAGGCCCTTAAAAGAAGAAATGCTTTCTAGCCCAACCTTCACTACAAAATTTCAACAGAGAAAGAAAAGCCTCCCTTGCTCTCAGCACGAGTGATCACTTACAGCAAGAGAGCTCTGGTAAAAAGACTCACACCAGGGAGGGAACTGAGAACCAGGACAGACAGAATCAAGTACAGATATATGTGTGTGCAGCCTTACAACCCATTTCCTGGTGGGTTTTTTTTTTAAAGAAAAGATTATCTACAAAAATGAGTATCTCACATAAAATGATTTTGTATGAGAAAGGCTCACACCAGGGAAGCCCATCAGAGGGGCACAGTGATGGTGGCGGACCCAGGGAAGGCCCAAACCAAGACGACGCTTTCAAAGTGCTGCCATCATGAAAAATACTGCCTGTGCATTTGGCTCTGTTATTTCTCCCTGAGTTTTCAAGATAGTGCTGGCAATAGTGCAGCTTTCGAGGGAAGGCAAGAATAAGGGGGTTTGTGCAATGGAAGGTATGTAGCCAGAAGAGATTTAATGTAACTCCCCTCAGTAGAAATTTGTACAAATCTCTGTATCAGGAAAAGGAAGTCATTCGTCCACCATTAAGCTTTGTTGTCTATTTGGCACTCAGTTTGGAAGACGGTGGAAGTGAGTGGTGTAGTTCTTGGAGGGGAGGAGTGAAAGGTCAGCAGAGGCTTAAATGAGCTTGTCTTACATCCAGCTGGGCCAGCAGGAGATCATTAGGAAGATCCGAGGCTCACTCCAGGCTTGTCAGAGTCTCTCCCCGTGCTGCAAGGAGACCGTTTTGCTCATTGCTCTTCTCCCAGTATATAAAAGAACCGCAGAGACAGGAATGACACCGAAGTTTATCTTACTACCAAAGTTTCGCTTGAGGAGGGCACAACTAGCAATTACTCAGAAGAGGGATTTATTCTGTTTGTTTGCCTTTGATGGGAAGTACTGGAGATAAGTACAAAAGACCTATTGATCTGCTTGGCTCTATTGTGAAACCAAATAAGAGTAACAGAAGGAAAAATCTCCTTAATGCCTTAACGTTTAAAAGTCAGAGAACCTGTATAACTTCACATCGTAAAAGGATTTGGGGGAAGGAAAGCTGCAGTTTGAGTGACAATAATACAGAAAATGAAATGGCTGATGCCTTAAAACATTCTCTTCTTATACTTGGAGGGATTAACACACTGTATTTGACAACTAATTATATTAGGGCAAATATACTAATAGTTATCTTGAATTGGTGCTAAGTGGCTCATTACTTGGACGTATTGCCTAGTGAAATCATGTACACTTATTGAAAATCTCTCTTTAGAAAAGTTCTCTGTAAGTCTCCAAACATAGAGAATGACAGGAAAAAAGGATGATGCTGCCGAGCAGGTGATGATAACAGGAGGCAGGGAGCATGTTTCCACATCTTCACCTCTGTTGTTAATGTATGCAGCGACTCATCAGAGGTATGCTCATGTTAATTTATTCCTGCACACCTGTACAGGGCTGGAAGTCAGGTAATCAGACAAGCAAAAACTATACATCTCTGCTTTTTAGCTACAGCTACCCAGAGGCCTATATAGGAACAAATTTAGTTCTGGAGACATCAGCAGGTTTTAACAAACCAAATACAGATGTCTTACTCCATATAAATCAAGAAGTTTACATGTTTAAATCTGGACTGATTTAACTAGCAACCAAAGAGAAGGTTCACACTTAGCATCAATGGTTGCCTCACATTTATTTATAAATCACCCTAAGCAAATATTGTTTCTAAATTTATTCATGGGGCTGAACCACCTACACCTTGAAGATCAAACATAAATGCTTACATTTCTGATAAAATCTGAGACAAACCTTGGCAGTTTAGAGGCCACTATTCACAGAGGAAGAGAGTTCCAAAGACAGTGAAACTCATGTGAGATACAGAATGGATAAGTCTTTCTTTCTATGCAGATTATATAGTTTTTGTGTACAAAGCCTTCATTTTAGTTGAGGGAGTTTTAAAACTGCCCACCACAAAACAAATATAGCCTTTAACATATTAGCAAATGATAAGGAATTTTAAGGAAGAAGACAGAAGGGTATTTTTGTTTTTTTTTTAAATAAAAACCAAATGTAATTTATAAATGCGCTTCCCTCACATACAGATGACCACTCAGACCTGCTGGGGTTCAGAATTCAAGACAGATGATGAGAAATGACCAAAGGTAAATGAGGCCAAGCTAATTCTGACTATGACACTGTCTTCAGGAAAATTTCCTTTATGAAGACTATAGATTCTAGAACAGCTGTGACTTCTTCCCAGGGAGTATTTTGTATATATACTTCAAAATGGAATCATCTTCCTGATTCCTGAAAGAAGAGTACTATAGAAGCAGAAAAATCAAAGGATGAATGAGGAAGGAAAGGTATTTAGAGACTGTCAGGTCTAACCCTACACACATTATCAGTATACACTTAAAACCGTTAGCAGTCACCTTATAGTGCCATAGTTCTTTATAGAGAAAGTAATTTACATTTTGCTTCCATAACTCAGAATAAAAAGTTAACAGTTACCTAGTGACTACATGAATTGGACTCTGTGTACATTAGCTTTGTCATTAGTGTGGAATTGTCTCTTTGCTTTTACATTTTATTAAACTCATACTCATTCACAACTGTATAGAAAAGGACTTTCAACACTGGGCTTAGATAATCTTCAGCTTCTCTTCTCCCTTTTTGTGACGTTAGACAAAGAATATTCTTGCTTTTCAAAAAGCCTTCCACTGGATCTTATAAAACCTAGAAAGACCATAAGCAAAAACCTAGAAATCTCTGTCAACTACCTACCTAATCTAAAACACAGTATTTAACGTCTTCCTACTTCCATCTTACTGATATGCCTATCTGGAGACCAAAAATGCAATTCCCTCATGTACAACCATTTTGGAAAAGGCTCAAGGAGACATGTGGATCACTCCCGTATGGTGTTCTAAGCCCAAATACAAGAAGGTTGCTTTTATAAACAGAAGGAAGAGGGTTGGTTATTCTGTTAGATTTATCAAAGGCATCCTATAAACCCTGTAGCCTTGCACACTTCAGCCCCCACTCAAAATCCCCTCTAATGCCTTATTTGCACAAGGAGACATAGTGGAGTCAACGATGGATGAATCAAGACTCAGGAGAGGAAAGAAATGGGCCTCAGGACAGCAGGATTAAAGGCAATGGAGGGTTTCTGTTTGGGAAGCTCTGTTGGCTCAGAGAAAGGTAAGAAAATTTGTCTTAGCTACACAGTGAATTGAAGAGGAAAAAAGCAGGGATACAAAATTCCTGGAGTTCCCATGACGAACACAGTAAAAGTGAAGACAAAGGGGAAGGTAAGTCTAAAGGGTAGATCAGAAATGTCATCCAAGAAGCTATGTGAATAAGGAGATTAATTTACAGGTTGGTATTAATTGATGAAATGACACCAAAAGGCTGAAACAGAGGTACAGTTATGTGTGAGTCCATGAGATGCAGGAAAAGGATGCTACCCCAGAGGCATCAGTGTTTCTAGTTACTTGGTGGCAGCTACACTCCCATCATTTATTACTTCAAGGCATAGACTCAACAAGGATGAACACTTTTCTTCCTAAGAAAAAAATGTCAAAATTAACATGTATCCAAGTTCTTGCTAAGTTTTAAACCTGGGCTCAAACGATTTGAGTATTCCTGAAAAGCAGAATTTCAAGTCAGAATCAAAAACCTTTCTTTGTACAGTATTGCTTCTCAATTTGCTTTTCTTCATTTATTATGTTTGACAAAACTCCAGAATTAAAAAGATTAGGAGTGATGTGGTATTTCACCCAGATGAAATATATCACCTGCCTCCTGGGGTTTGCAGCCTCCTGTGCAACTGAACAAACACACGTGGGAGAGTATCTGTACTATTCTTGCCCCTGGAAAATTCTAGTTATCCTAGATACTGGTCTAAAGTTCTGTATTGGTGGCTGCTCATCCACCAAGCTTCCAATCTTTAGAATAAAAATAGAGGTAGAAATATTCTCCTCTATCAATAAACATTTTTCCGCAGCCAAACCACTTTTCACTGGTATCTCTGTATGCATTAGGACATACCAACACAAGCACTGTGTTTTCTAGCAGTGTGACAGAAATGAAAGCACCCAGGTTTGGGTGGTGTAGCTTTCTGGTCCCAGAGCCATTTATTCTGGTGTTATGACTTGCAATATTTTCAGTAAACCAGCTAAAACTATGATAGGAATTCATGCAAATAAGCTTAAATTTTGGCTTGTCTTCAAACACTCCATTTCCATAAATATTTTATGCAGGTTTTCACGAGTCTTTTATTTTTGTTAAAAAAAAATCCAATGCATTAACCTCATTATCACAAGTGCACTATTTCAAATTTAAAAGAATGAATATAACTCACAAACTTGGCGGGAAGAGGTGGGAAAGGGTATTATTATTATTTTATTATTCATAGTACAGCAATTTTATCTGCTGTGTTCTGGGACTGTCACTGATAACAGACAGGAACTGAAAAGAACTTTGTAACCAGAAAGCATTTTGACAGAACCCGGTATATGGGAGAGAGGGTGGTGGAGGGGAAATCTTTAAGAATATAGATTTCTCTTCAAAGCATGTTTTGAGTTGTATAAAGCAAGCCACCTTTTTTTTTCTCAGAAATTTTGCTTTTCAGGAATTGGGTCTCTTGTGTTCCAGTACAGTGAAAATTTTCTTTTAACTTTTAGGAAAGATCAACTTTTTAAATATGAAGACAAAACAGTATTTTAGGGGTAGGTCACTACTCTTCAGCAGCTTTTATTATACGTTACTTTGTCAAAGAACTCTACCCACTGACAAGCGCTAGAATTTGGGTGATGGCTATTTGGAAACTGTCTAGTTAATTTTGTTTCTTCTATATATATTGACGTTTACCATGCAGTAAAATTTTCTCTTAAAATATTTTTAAAAGACAACATAAAACCTAAAAACCACATCCAATATAATAGGAAGAATTAACTGGTGCGTGACTTTAGTTGGGCTGGTGTATCATGTAAATGATCTGCTCACAAACTTATCTCCTCCAGTGTAGAATCATGGTGTTACTCCACCAGTGACCACCTTGACACATTCCATTTTTATTACGTTTTCCTTAGGATTGAAAAAAGAACATTGTAGGTTTAGGACCAGCTGCTTCTGTTTAAGGCCAACTGTTCCAGAGCTGCAGCTACATAGCTAAGATGTGATGTCATCTGACGGCTGGACATAATATATTCTAACTGATCCTAAAAGTATATGCATACCTCCCCTTCTGTGCATAATTCCCATGATAAATTATATTTTAGAGATGTGCTCAAAGACATTGCGAAGTTAAAGAAACCCACACCACCATACATTTCTCCACATTAATAATTACTTTGGCCCCATTTTTCTTGTGATACTTTCATGACTCTTAAAAGAATTCAAGGACACACTAAATAGTCATTTAAGAATGATAACATTTCTGGTTATACCTACGGAGATGCAGGCTGTCTCGATGTCCTGGACCTATGGTTCTTTCCATCCGTAAATTTCTGTTTCTATATTGGATAAATATGTGTGTATGAAGATAATATATTGATTTAATTAAAAAGCCACAAGGCAAAGCAGAAATATATATGTAACAGAAGCTGCGGCTTCTAAGTGAAGGTTCATAGGGAAGCAGCGAACTGTGTAAATAGGTAACTAATTCAAACCTAGATGCATGGAAAGACATACACACACACATATACACAGAGCACAGAGAGATATGGCGTGCATTACTGGGTAAGATGGCGTATGATTCTGCATGCTTAATCATAACAAGCACCAACTGCAACAATCTTCATGAGCACAGCAGCTTGGTTATCTCACGATCATTGGGGACAGTCTTTACAGTGCATCCAACACTGGACTTTTAATGTTAAGTCCAACATGACTGGCACCCTCCACCCCCAGCAGGAGCAGCCAATGGAGATTTACTGACCTGTCTCTGCTTCGGCGAGAGGGGAAGGCGGCATTGCAGCCAGCCACCGTGCAGACATGCATCTCTTTCAAGTGAACGTTCCTGTAGTGAAGCTTCACGCTGTAGGAGCTTTTGAAACTCTTTTTGCACACATAACAGATTTTGGGGTCTGGACTAGAACACAGGTCACCTTCTGGGGAGAACTTCTGAGGGCTGCCATAATTCAGAGACGATGTAAAACTTTCATGCAGGGCTGCCATGCTGGCCCCCCCACCGTTGTACAGTCCATACTGGCTCATGTAAAACATGTCGTAAGTGGGATCTGTAAATTCTTCCTTCACCTTGATGACGTCCTGGTGAGAGGGCTCACTGTGGTTCTCATCAGGCCTCTCACTGCTCCTCAGGCCCTTCTCACTCACTTCACTGTGAAGGTGCTCATCCCCTTCCATGGATTCCTCACCTAGTTTGGGCTCTGAAGACTCAGACTCGTTCTCATAGTCCCGCTCGGGTTCTTGGTCCTCAGAAGTCATGCTGTCAGCCCTTCTAATTTCAGTCCTTGAAATGCACCGGGTCCTGCTATGCTTAGAAAAGTCCTTCACAGACATGCCTGGACTCATCTCCTCTGGGGAATGGCAATGATTGTCACGGCTCACGTCGTTGACCACAGCTGCCCCATCGTTGGGGTCATCATCTTCATCGTCAAACTCATCAGCGGTATCGATAATTTCCTTCTCGATCTTCACGGGCATGCTGGACTTCCTGGGCTTCTTCTTGGGTGCCAGGTCGACACTGGGCTCGTGAGTGGCCATCATTACTACTGGTGCTGCCGGCTCAGAGGGTGGGGGCGGGTGCTGCTCTATGGCGCCACCGCCTGGAATGATGGGGCTGGTCGGGAGGGAGGTTGGAGGACTCACCATTTCCCCGGGAGTGAGTAAACTTCTATAAAATGGAGGAACTGGCTGGACAGTCTTTAGCCCAGAAAACACCAGCTGGCTAGGGAGAGGACTCTGTAAGACAGGGTCTAGCGGGGGAGTGGTAAAACCCATTGGGGGCCGGCCAGGGCTTGTGAGAGTGAGACCTGACTTTGCACTTGCAATGACCGGGGTAGCAGCTCCTGACGTGGCCCGAATTAAATCCTTGTCTCGGTTATTCCTTAGCATAGGCATGTGAAGGCGAGGGTTAGGGTTCGCACTGTGGCGGTTTCGGCTTCGGAGGGAGCTGAAGACCATGTTGCAACCTTCGATGGTGCACCGATGTTTGATCTTCAGGTGGACAGCATTATAGTGAATTTTGAGAGTACCTTTGTCATAGAATGTCTTCCCGCATGCATTACAGAACACTCTTCCCTTCCTAGAGGCTGACCCCATTCTTCTCATCCGGTGAATCCGGAATGAGCTTTTTGGGTGTTCAGTTTTGGTCAGATCACTGACAGGGGCAGAATTCTGAATGGGGGACATGCAAGCTGGCTCGGTTTTAGGCTCCACGTTAGTGATGCTGGTCAGAGCGTTTCTGTTGGGCGTCTGATCATTCTTGTAAGGTGTGGGAGATACTTCGGATTCACTGCTCTCATTATATTCATTCTGGGTTGAAAGGCTTGGTTCCCGCAGCCTCAGTCCAGGTTGTTCCAACAATAGCCCATTTGGAGGCAATCCTAGCAGTGGGGCTGAGACCGGGTTTATGTACTGGAATGGAAGCAGAAATGCAAGGCTGTTGGGGATGTTTTCGAAGTGATGAATGCTGGAAGGGTTGCTGTTCTCTAGGTGGGCAAGGAGGCTGGGACTCCTGGTGCGGTTATTGCTCTCAATGAAAGTCCTTATGTCTGAGTCTGTCTTTGAAGATGGTACAGCTACAGCCTGTCCTTCTTTCTCCTGAATTGCCATCAGCTCCACAATGGATTTGGTTTCTCCAAACCGTAGAAACTGCTGAAGGGTGATGATTTCCTCTTCTCGAGACATGATGGCCCAGCGGTCCAGCACCTTGCCGGCAGCATCCTAGAGGCCACATCAAAGAAACAACAAAGACAAACACAAAAACTTATTGATTGTGCATAATCATTCAACACAACTGAAGGCGCTCTGTCTGCTCATGAAACACTGAGCGTGAGAGCAGAAAACATGCAAACACTGTTAATAAAAGTCAACCCACAAAGCAAACTTTTCTGCCATGCAAATGGAGTAATTAAAGTCACAGTTAGAGAAACAGATTGAGTTTAATAACATCAAAGCAAACAAAATGTAGACCACTGGGGCTCTGTGATCTAAAATGCCTTCGCTACTGCTATTTTAACAAAGATGGTCTATATACTATGCAACTATTTAGCATATATTAGTATAAGATGTGAGCTCTTGCTATACAACCCAGTACAAATGCAAAAAATGGTACCTTAATTCATATTAAATAGTGACAACACAGGAAAAAATTAAGTACATTTTGTGAAATTTATTTCCTCAACACAAGCAGATGTGACACTGGATTCAATGATGAAAATGCCTTTAAACAGGAGCTATTATGTGAATTTCTGAATCAAAAAGATGAAAAAAGTAGCACTGCCTTCTATGCCCCCATTACTAAGCTGTATTTTCTTCTTTTTTTAATGGCTGTATTTGTGTCATTTAGTAGTAGGCAATTTCATACAACAGAGTGAGGAAAAAATAGTAATTGTACTTTTCCTGTAAACTGATTATAATCCTATGATTCAAATTTTGAATTAAAGTATTTGACTTTTTATGATCTTGTTATAAATCACAGTTACAGATATTTAGAAAGTAAACATGTGATGGATTTAGATAGAATAAATGTGTAAAAATGTTTTCTCTTAACATCCTCCTCTGATAGCAAAGGGAATCCACAGAGAATACACATCAGTAATCACCAGACTATGTGTTGTTAAATATACATTAAAAAGCATTTCACACTTTCATTTTTGCTGGTGACTATGAGATTTGCCTGGAGGTAGGACTTAAAAATCCTGCAATGTAATGTCAGGCAATCCATTTCTGCATGGATTGAGAGCAATCTATTCAAACACTTAAATAATAACTCCATCATTACCTAGCGCACAGCTACTTCCCACCAAGACAATACTCTGGCAAACCTCTGTGAATGAAACCTCGCCCCATCCCTGATTATCAATTTAAAAAAGCATAAAATCTTCTCAAATAAACTTAAGATATTTATTAATTACAAAGAGAAACATTGTAAACTTCACAATGGAGATACCTAGCAGACACCACCTTAACCAAGTGATCAAAGTTAACACCATCAATGATTATGTGTCATCATATACTTCCTCATGTACATATTGAGAAGGGCACATCCTTTTGTGGCATTCTTGCCAAAAATGTATAACCTCAATCTGATCATGAGAAAACATCAAACAAACCAAAAGAGTGGCTAGTACTCTTCAAATGTAAAGGTCAGGAAGAGATTAAAAAAAAAAAGAAAGAAAGAAAAAGAAAAAAAGAAGACAACCAAAGAGTGGTTACAGAGTAGAGGGGCCTAAGAAGATGGGACAAATAAGTGTGATGTGAGATTCTACAGATCCGAACCAGAAAAAGGACATGAGTGGGAAAACTGGCAAAATTTGAATCAAGTCTCCAGGTTAGTTAATAGCATGGTGGCAATCTTAATTTCTTGGCTTGAATAATTGTATTATGCTTCTAAAATGTGCTTCATTAGGGGAAGGAGGATAAAGGGAACAATATTTTTGCAATGGAAAAATTCTCTCATAGACAGCTATACTCGGCTTCATGATATAAAATTCTCTTGATCACAATTGTATGGTCTGAATCATGACAACTAGATGATTATATGGAAAGACTTGTTATTTATATTACGTAAAAAAAAGAAGCACTAATAGTTATGTACTATTATAGAGCTCACGCCTAGCATTTCTATCATTTTATAGAAAGTATATGTGGGGATGTGTACACGTGGGTGCTCATTCCCACGTAAACTGTCAAACACAGATGTCCCTCCCCCATTTGGGAGATAATACTAGCATTCAGAGCAAATACTCTCATGCAGCTACCTGTTCAGAACAGTCGTCATAATGTGCATACGTGGTGGCTGGATGCTCCTGGCGTCCTGCAATAGCCATTTTTTAAAAAAGTATCACTCGCAGCAATTAGTTTCCTTTACATCCTTTTTTGGAATACTGAGTGTGTTGATGTTGTAGGTAAGTAGATAAATTGTGGTTTTGTACAGATTATTTCATTTGCACATCAAAATAGCTTCCAGAGCTCAACAAATGTTAAACAGATGAGAAACCAGAAGTGAAGAAAGGTGAGATGGCTTGTTAAGGTCACCAAGGTGCTAACTTGGGGTCCAGGACTTGAACCCAGAAATTCTGACTCGAACCTCACTGACCATAGTGCCTGTCATCCATGACTGCCATCTCCCAGGTAGGCTCACTGAGCTTGTGGCAGCAAGGAGCAGGACTTCTGACAAGTCCCCAGAGCCCTGTGAGGTCCTCTTCTACGCCGTTTCCCCCTCTTGCCATCAAGCCCACTTCCTCAGTGGCTCTTTCATCAGGGAGGCTCTTGCTATGGGTCACCCTGCAGACTGAAGCCCAGCCTGGGCAGTGTACAGTCTTTTCTCCCACAGGTTCTTCCCAGGTAGCCTGCAACTCAATCTTCATGTCAATAATGTATTACACAGCTGGTAGCCTCTGGTATTAAAACAGGCCTTAGAAACCACACCAACTGATCAAACCCACTGAGGCCTCTCCTGTTCATCACCCTCCTGATTTCCCTCTCCCAACAGGACATGGCAGTCCCATATGACTGCTCTCTTCTCCTCACCTGCCACAATGCCTGATGCTGTTTCTAAAACTACCACCCT
The DNA here is from genome assembly GCA_032199065.1 of Smutsia gigantea. Taxonomy (NCBI): domain Eukaryota; kingdom Metazoa; phylum Chordata; class Mammalia; order Pholidota; family Manidae; genus Smutsia; species Smutsia gigantea. The sequence goes on along the minus strand of JAVSCE010005158.1, from coordinate 323,412 downwards.
TCAGTCCTCTTTCAGTCCTGAGTGGCTGTTTCCGCTAAAATGGAACTGTTAGTTAAACCACTTTCTTCTGGTGAAGAGGTCCAGGTAAGCAAGATTCAGTACTTTGCTGAATATAGCCTGAATCATAGAAGGGGAGCTTCATTTATAGTGGTAATAGAAGCAGCCACTTAACACTTATGTAAGAGGACAACATAACATCTTTGCAAACAAATGAGCTTGGAACAGGATGAATATCTACATTATACACTCAACCGGAATTCCCCTGACATGGTACCCTCTGAATCCAGGCAAGATGAAATGCCACAGAAGTTCTTTCCGAAGAAGCTATCATTCATATTTCATTAAGATTATCTAATACCATCATGTTCATAATAGACAAATTGCAGCAAGAAATGAAGTTGACTTTCTAACGTAACAAAATGAGTCCATAACCTCAATGCTTGGAAGGCTATCAGTTTTAGCATATCCTTGGATAAGTTGGTTGAAGGGAGTTAGCAAATCATTATAGAGAAAAAAAGGAGGCCCAGGATCTTTCTTCATGACGACCTTTGTGACAGCATTAAGGATAGCCTGGTGCAGTGATTCTTAAACAGTGGTTTAAGACTTCTGTGTTAAGGTAAAATTTCCATGAGTGGTCTGTGTGCTATTCAAAAAGGATCAGTGTTAACCTGAGGGCTACTTTTTTATTTTTAAAAAACCGTCTGCAAGTAATTGAGAGTAACCATTTGGGAACTTCTGAGACAATCTGACACTGCTGCAATAACTAAAGGCATGATCATTTCTTTTTTGTTTGTTTATTTTTATTTTATTTACCCTGAGTATTGGCTTAAGACTGACTGGGGGGAAAGTAGTCCTTCCTCAAAGATAGTTTGTAAAGTATAGACCTAAAATCTACCCCCCCGCCACTTGTCACTTACCAGAGTGAATAAGAGTCATAAAAAGAATTAGGTATTGTCACAGAACAAACATTGATAAAACAAAAATTCAGTCTGTTAGGCCAGGATGACCCTGACCGCTGACCAGCCCATACTGGGCATTGGGTCCAAGCATGAACACTAAGTTAGGTCAGAGCACATAACTGGTTTCTTAAGCCTTCCCATTCGATTTTGCAGTTGGTGAGTCACTTCTTTTAGGCTTTCCCCTTTGTAACCAGGGTTCAGGTATGAACCTTTAACCCTTTGTGCTGAGAACTGTTATTTACAAAATGAGGATAGTAAATGGGGATAGGAAGACTTACCCTGATAAATGAAACGCAAGGTATTATTTTAAGTATTGATTTCTTGTGAAAATAACTGGCTATATACCACTGTTAATTAATAGATGAGTAACACCAACTAATCCAAACTTATAAACCAGTTTTACTGCGTTCAGAGAAAGTTTAAAACACTTAAAATATTTACATCCAAGTATTTTAAATGAAGACTTCTTTTTATTATTTTGGTGGAACTGGTGGTTATCACTCAGTAGCAATCTGGCCCCCAGCTCTACTGACTCAACAGTGATTTTTTTTTTTGGTATCATTAATGTACAATTACATGAGCAACATTATGTTTCCTAGACTCCCCCCATTAACAACTCCCCACCACATACCCCATTACAGTCACTGTCCATCAGCATAGTAAGATGCTATAGAATCACTGTCTTCTCTGTGTTGTACAGTCTTCCCTGTGTCCCCCTCCTACATTACTGTGCTAATCGTAATGCCCCTTTTTCCCCCTTATCCTTCCCGTCCCATCCATCCTCCCTAGTCCCTTTACCTTTGGTAACTGTTAGTCCATTCTTGGGTTCTGTGAGTCTGCTGCTGTTTTGGTCCTTCAGTTTTTTTTTTGTTCTTCTACTCCACAGATGAGTGAAATCATTTGATACTTGACTTTTTCTGCGTGGCTTATTTCACTGAGCATAATACCCTCTAGCTCCATCCATGTTGTTGTAAATGGTAGGATTTGTTTTCTTCTTATGGCTGAATAATATTCCATTGTGTATATGTACCACTCTTCTTTATCCATTCATCTACTGATGGACACTTAGGTTGCTTCCATTTCTTGGCTATTGTAAATAGTGCTGCAATAAACATAGGGGTGCATATGTCTTTTTCAAACTGGGCTGCTGCATTCTTAGGGTAAATTCCTAGGAGTGGAATTCCTGGGTCAAATGGTATTTCTATTTTTAATTTTTTGAGGAACCTCTATACTGCTTTCCACAATGGTTGAACTAATTCACATTCCCACCAGCAGTGTAGGAGGGTTCCCTTTTCTCCACATCCTCGCCAACATTTGTTGTTGTTTGTCTTTTGGATGTTGACCATCCTAACTGGTGTGAGGTGATATCTCATTGTGGTTTTAATTTGCATTTCTCTGATGATTATCAATGTGGGGCATCTTTTCATGGGCCTGTTGGCCATCTGAATTTCTTCTTTGGAGAAGTGTCTGTTCACATCCTCTGCCTATTTTTAAATTGGATTATTTGCTTTTTGTTTGTGGAGGTGCATGAGCTCTTTATATAATTTGGATGTCAACCCATTATCAGATATTTCATTTATGAATATATTCTCCCATATTGTAGGATGCCATTTTATTCTATTGATGGTGTCCTTTGCTGTACAGAAGCTTTTCAGCTTGATATAGTCCCACTTGTTCATTTTTGCTTTTGTTTCCCTTGCCCAGGGAGATATGTTCATGAAGAAGTTGCTAATGTTTATGTCCAAGAGATTTTTGCCTATGTTTTTTTCTAAGAGTTTTATGGTTTCATGACTTACATTCAGGTCTTTGATACATTTCGAATTTACTTTTGTGTATGAGGTTAGACAATGATCCAGTTTAATTCTCTTACATGAAGCTGTCCAGTTTTGCCAACACCAGCTGTTGAAGAGGCTGTCATTTCCCCATTGAATATACATGGCTCCTTTATCAGATATTAATTGACCACATAAGTTTGGGTTAATATATGGACACTCTATTCTATTCCACTGGTCTGTGGGTCTGTTCTTGTGCCAGTACCAAATTGTCTTGATTACTGTGGCTTTGTAGTAAAGCCTGAAGTTGGGAAGCAAGATCCCCCCTGCTTTATTCTGCCTTCTCAGGATTGCATTGGCTATTCAGGGTCTTTTGTGGTTCCATATGAATTTTAGAACTATTTGTTCCAGTTGGTTGAAGAATGCTGTTGGTATTCTGATAGGGATTGCACTGAATTTGTAGATTGCTTTAGGCAGGATGGCCATTTTGACAATATTAATTTTTCCTAGCCAAGAGCATGGGATGAGTTTCCATTTGTTAGTGTCCTTTTTAATTTCTCTTAAGAGTGTCTTGTAGTTTTCAGGGTATAGGTCTTTCACTTCCTTCGTTAGGTTTATTCCAAGGTATTTCATTCTTTTTGATGCAATTGTGAATGGATTGTTTTCCTGATTTCTCTTTCTGCTAGTTCATCGTTAGTGTATAGGAAAGCAACAGATTTCTGTGTATTAACTTTGTATCCTGCAACTTTGCTGAATTCAGATATTAGTTCTAGTAGTTTTGGAGTGGAGTCGTTAGGGTTTTTTATGTACAATATCATGTCATCTGCAAATAGGGACTGTTTGACTTCTTCCTTACCAATCTGGGTGCCTTTTATTTCTTTGTTTTGTCTGATTGCTGTGGTTAGGACCTCCAGTACTGTGTTGAATAAAAGTGGGGAGAGTGGGCATCTGTGTCTTGTTCATGATCTTAGGTGAAAAGCTTTCAGCTTCTTGCTGTTAAGTATGATGTTGGCTGTGGGTTTGTCACATATGGCCTTTATTATGATGAGGTACTTGCCCTCTCTACCATTTTGTTTAGAGTTTTTATAATGAATAGATGTTGAATTTTGTCGAATGCTTTTTCAGCATCTATGGAGATGAACATGTGGTTTCTGTCCTTTTTGTTGATGTGGTGGATGATGTTGATGGATTTTCGAATGTTGTACCATCCTTGCATCCCTGAGATGAATCCCACTTGATCATGGTGTATGATCCTCTTGATGTATTTTTGAATTCAGTTTGCTAATATTTTGTTGAGTATTTTTGCATCTATGTTCATCAGGGATATTGGTCTGTAATTTTCTTTTTTGGTGAGGTCTTTGACTGGTTTTGGCATTAGAGTGATGCTGGCTTCACAGAAAGAATTTGGAAGTATTCCCTCCTCTTCTATTTTTGGAATAGTTTAAGGAGAATGGGTATTATGTCTTTTCTAAATGTCTGATAAAATTCAGCAGTGAATCCATCTGCCTGGCGGTTTTGTTTTTTGGTAGTTTTTTGATTAACGATTCAATTTCATTGCTGATAACTGGTCTGTTAAGGTTTCCTGTTTCTTCCTTGGTCTTGGAAGGCTGTATTTTTCTAGAAAGTTGTCCATTTCTTCTAGGTTATCCAGTTTGTTAGCATATAGATGTTCATAGTATTCTCTTATAATTCTTTGTATTTCTGTGGTATCCATTGGGATTTTTCCTTTCTCATTTCTGATTCTTTTTATGTGTGTAGATTCTGTTTTTCTCTTAATAAGTCTGGCTAGGGGTTTATCTAGTTTGTTTATTTTCTCAAAGAACCAGCTCTTGGTTTCATTGATTTTTTTCTATTGTTTTATTCTTCTCAATTTTATTTATTTCTTCTCTGATCTTTATTATGTCCCTCTTTCTGATGACTTTGGGCCTCATTTGTTCTTCTTTTTCCAGTTTCAATAATTGTGACTTTAGACTATTAACTTGGGATTGTTCTTCCTTACAGGTCTGGATTGCTATATACGTTTCTCTTAAAACTGCCTTCGCTGCGTCCCACAGAAGTTGGGGCATTGTGCTGTTGTTGTCATTAGTCTCCATATATTGTTCAATCTCTGTTTTAATTTGGTCTTTGATCCATTTATTATTTAGGAGCATGTTGTTAAGCCTCCATGTGTTTGTGAGGCTTTTTGTTTTATTTGTACAATTTATTTCTAGTTTTTTTTTTGTGATCTGAGAAGTTGTTTGGTAGAATTTCAATATTTTTGAATTTACTGAGGTTCTTTTTGTGGCCTAGTATGTGGTCTATTCTGGAAAATGTTCCATGTGCACTTGAGAAGAATGTGTATCCTGCTGCTTTTGGGTGTAGAGTTCTGTAGATGTCTGTTAGGTCCCTCTGTTCTAGTGTGTTTTTCAGTGCCTCTGTGTCTTTACTTATTTTCTGCCTGGTTGATCTGTCCTTTGGAGTGAGTGGTGTGTTGAAGTCTCCTAAAATGAATACATTGCTTTCTATTTCCTCCTGTAATTCTGTTAGTATTTGTTTCACATATGTCAGTGCTCCTGTGTTGGGTGCATATATATTTATAATGGTTATATCCTCTTGTTGGACTGACCCCTTTATGTAATGTCCTTCTTTATCTCTTGCTACTTTCTTTGTTTTGAAGTCTATTTTGTCTGATACAAGTACTGCAACTCCTGCTTTTTTCTCCGTATTAGTTGCATGAAATATCTTTTTCCATCCCTTCACTTTTAGTCTGTGTATGTCTTTGGCTTTAAGGTGAGTCTCTTGTAAGCAGCATATAGATGGTTATTGCTTTTTTTATCCATTCTATTGCTCTGTGTCTTTTGATTGGTGCATTCAGTCCATTTACATTTAGGGTGATTATCGATAGATATGTACTTATTGCCATCGCAGGCTTTGGATTCATGGTCACCAAAAGTTCGAGGTTAGCTTCTTTACTATCTAACCGTCTAACTTTAACTCACTTATTACGCTATTATAAACACAGTCTGATGATTCTTTATTTTCTCCCTTCTTATTCTTCCTCCTCCACTCTTTATATGTTAGGTGTTTTATTCTGTAGTCCTTTGTGTTTCCCTTGACTGCTTTTGTGGATAGTCAATTTTATTTTTTGCCTTTAGTTAGTATTTAGTTGGTCTGCTTTCTTCTTTGCTGTGATTTTATTTTCTCTGGTGACATCTATTTAGCCTTAGGAGTACTTCTATTTAGAGCAGTCCCTTTAACATAACCTGTAGAGGTGGTTTGTGGGAGGCAAATTCCCTCAACTTTTGCTTTTCTGGAAATTGTTTAATCTCTCCTTCAAATTTAGATAATCTTGCTGGATACAGTATTCTTGGTTTGAGGCCCTTCTGTTTCATTACGTTAAATATATCATGCCATTCTCTTCTGGCCTGTAAGGTTTCTGTTGAGAAGTCTGATGATATCCTGATGGGTTTTCCTTTGTAGGTGATTTTTTTTCTCTCTCTGGCTGCCTTTAATACCCTGTCCTTGTCTTTGATCTTTGCCATTTTAATTTTTATATGTCTTGGTGTTGTCCTCCTTGGGTCCCTTGTGTTGGGAGATCTATGGGCTTCCGTGGTCTGAGAAACTATTTCCTTCCCCAGCTTGGGGAAGTTTTCAGCAATTATTTCTTCAAAGACACTTTCTATCCCTTTTTCTCTCTCTTCTTCTTCTGGTACTACTATTATGTGAATATTGTTCCATTTGGAGTGGTCACACAGTTCTCTTAATATTCTTTCATTCCTAGAGATCTTTTTATCTCTCTCTGCCTCAGCTTCTCTGTATTCCTGTTCTCTGATTTCTATTCCATTAACAGTCTCTTGCACCTCATCCAGTCTGCTCTTAAGTCCTTCCATTGCTTATTTCATTTCTGTTAGCTCCTTCTGGACTTCATCCCTTAGCTCTTGCGTATTTCTCTGCAGCTCCATCGGCATGGTTATGACTTTTATTTTGAATTATTTTTCAGGAAGATAGGTTATATGTGTCTCCCGAGGCCTTCTCTCTGGCGTTTGAGTGATTTTGGACTGGACCAGATTCTTCTGCCTTTTCATGGCGATAGAAGTGATTACCGGTGAGTGGCACGTGTGTCAGCTGGGAGAACAAAGTCCCTTCCTGCTTTCTGGTCACCTTGCCCTTCTCTGCTGCCTGTGCTGGTTACCTGCCCACAGGGAGCAGTCTCTGGGTTAAGTCCCTTAACTGCTGTGGGCAGGGAAGCCCTCGGGATAGTCTAGGGCACTGGCAGGGGTTGCAGATGAGCGGCGTGTATTCTCCTGCGAGAACGGTACCCCTTCGTGAACAGGGTCATTTTTTAGAAATCTCTTCTGTGGTCAGTGGTCATGGTTCCAATAGTTTTGTTTGAGCTCTTTCTTCACACCAAAGCACCTTATATGAGTTACAGTTTAAAAATCAAAGTAAAGTAAGGTTGACTGGTTTTTCCTATTTGAAGAGAGAGAGTAGAGAAGGAAAAGTAAAGAAAAGGAAGAAAGGCCAGGGAAGAGGTTTCAGGACCATCAGATTGTCAGGTGACTTCAAGCCCACAGAATCCTCAGTCCAAGAATGAATCCATCTGTGTTCATGGCAGGCCACTACTATGGGACAGCACAGAAGAAAAACACTACCTTTATTTCTGTCCATGTGTGGATATGAGGGAGGAACATCCAACACAGGAGATCTAGGGCCTATTTGCTCTAATAGCATTCAAATTATCAAAAAATAAGTAAATAATTTAAAAGACAGGCACAGAATAATTTTTTTGTTCTATTAACATGAACTTTTTGTCAAATTCAAGGCCCAAAGGGAAATTCTCAAATGATCAGCTTAAAACTAAAAATATTTCCTCTTTGATATAATTTTAAATCTTTTAATTAAATGACACTGACCTATATAGGGAATGCTGACCACCTAGAATAAAATCAGAAGTTTATGAGATGTATGTTTTGGTTTCAAGTCTGGATTTTTAGTGTGCTTCTCTAGGAAATTATTCTGTTGTAATTCTGTTGGCAACATTTTTTCATGACCAGTTTCCCATTTGAACTTCCTATTCTTCCTCCTTCAGGATGAATCCAAATATCAAGGTAAGAGGAATGGGGACTGGTAGAAGGTATAGAAATTACCAAATTTCAAGCCTCTGCAGCTTGGTACTCTATCGGGTAAAACATATCAGTAATTACAGAATGAAAAATTGATGAAACAATACTGTGCAAAACTTAAATCATAAATTTTACCAGGTTTTCTAGATGTTTAAACATTCAAGGCAAAGAAATAGTGGGGAGAACTAAACAATGGAATATTACCAGGCGATAAAAAGGAGTAAGCTATTGATGCGCAGTACAATACGGATGACTCTCAAAGGCGTTATGCTAAGAACGAAAGAAGGCAGACCCAAAAGACTACATCTTCTACCATTCCAATCATATGACATTCTGGAAATGTTAAGACTGTAGGAACAGAAGGGAGTTCAGTGGCTGCCAGGGGCTGGGGGTAGGGGAAATGGATTGACTGCAAAAGAACATAGGGAACTTTTTGGAGTGACGGACATGTTCTATATTGTGATTGTGTTGATGTTTACATAACTATATAGATCGTACACACTTAAAATCTATAGATTCTGAGGTAGATTTTACTGCATGTAAAATAGACCTCAGTAAAGTTGACTCAAACCATTAACTCATGCAAACTGCACAAAATCTCACACTCAGAAACTCAACATTCACAACTTTCTCTATTTGAAAGTCATGTTACTTCTTGTTTCCTGCATTTTTGTGTGTGTGACCAGATCAACAAACACGTCCCCTTCACTCTTTCCTATCAGTAGGGTGTGCACTACAGCCCATTGTGACATGGGGATTAAACATGAGAATCTTTTTTTAACCTAAAGACAGTTTTTTGCTTATACTTTATATGTGGATTTACAGAAATTTATTACTAATTTAGAAACTGCTTTACATATATTGGGGTGCAAGCTTACCTGTTTTTACTAGAGGGGTGTGTAGTCATAAAATTTCAGAGACTGCTTCTCTACAGAGTTAACAGTGGTATGTGGCAGGCAAGTGCTATAGCTGTATACCTTCACAAACACTTGGAAGAAAAGTTAATTAGGAAGGGTCAGTTCATTCATCCTCCACCTGCCTTGGTGCTCACCTCTTGGTTAGGTGGACATGTGTCAGGATGTGACCAAGAAATTTGGAAATATATTGCTGGGTCATCTCAGGAGTGAAGGATAGGCTCAGACCATTATCTCAGCTGATATGGATAGGGGCACTCCATCAACTTAACAGATGGGCTCTGCAAATGGATACCTCATAGCTACCACTGTTGGGTTGGATAGGGCTGGCTATAGGGTTGAGAGTAGCAGGAGTTTGAGGAAGACACTGTCAGAGAGAAGTCTTTTGGCACCTACACACAGTTTTAAAGAAAAAAACTAAATAGAGGTCGTAAAATTTCCAAGTCTTCTTCTCTCCCATTCTCTCACTTGTTACCTGTTTTAGAGCTCATATGGGTCCATACATAATAAGCAGATATTTTAATTTTAAATTTATTTCTAAAGTCAAGTCACTTTTAAAACTCTTCAGCCAAAAAGTTTAACTAGTCCGGGTGCTCTTCACTCACGTTAGAGCCAGTTTTTTCCTGCTTTTTTGTTAGATTATATTTCTCTCTCTAATTTATATGACTTGGCAATCCTAAATGCGATAGGTCAAAGTCTATGTGTCTTTGTTTCTGCGTGTGTGTGTGTAAGCAGGCAAGAAGGGGAGATAAATAAAAATGGTAAACAAAAAAATTCTTACTGAAAATAATAAGATTCTGGGAAGTACTTAGGGAAATTTTCAAAGTGCTGCTGTGATAATTTCTGAGAAACGCTTAAAATTATGTGGCAAAAGAACCTGGCATGCTTATTTGTTTTAGCAAATTTAAACACACATTTCTTAGAGGTCACTGACAGAAAGATGCACCACTAACATATGATATACACTGGAGCAGTCTGATTGTGTAACTAAATAAAACTATACTATTCTTCATTCACACAGAGTTCTTTTATTTGATGGTATCCAGTATTTTCCAGTATTTCAGGCTAACATTTCTGGCCAGCTGAAACAACTGTAATATCTGTAGACAGAATGAACATACTCATTTACACCATATTGCACCAAATGGTTCAAATTAGACTTGATAAAAAAAATCAACATTTGTTTTGGGTAATGAAAACCCTACTCAATTTACATGATTTGGAAATCTGTGTTTTGCAGAATTTCTCAAGAGCATCATTTTACCTTCAAAATACAATGCTGACCAGTCATATCCTTGATTCCTCTGCCCCTCTCTAAGACAGAGGTATTCTACAAGAAAGAATCAACAAGGGGTAGCACAGACAGAAAGAAAAACTTCCAAATAAAAATCAAGGCTGAACTTTATTTGTTAACATTTTTCCATGTGAGCATCCCTTCTGGAAAACAAATATGCTCTCCCTGTCAACCCAGAACAGTTATTGTCATGAAATGAGTGTGCAAACATCGCAGCCAGGTATATCCCGCCTTGCTGTGAATACGGAAGCTGATGCTAAATTAAATACATTGAGAGTGTGAAGAACTTGATTTGAAATATGTTTCTGATTCCTCCTTTCCTCCTGCAAGGAGAAGTGAATGCTACAGGAATGACAACCGTTGGTTAGAATGCTAGAGCTCTCAGAAAATTTTGCATTAAAGAACTTCATCTGTCAAGATGAAAACCTTGTTGTTAAGTCCTTGTTAGGAGTTACTTATCACATACATACACAAATATGCACAAATACACAGAGACTGCCATTCTTGGCTCAATCCTACTGCAAATGAACACCATTATAAATAAGTCTTATTACAACACTCAAAATACTCGATCATAGAGAATGGTGGTACACTGAGTTAAGGCATATCAAATTACTTGCAAAAAAAGTACAAAGTCAAGGAATGCCTCTCCTTGGATGAAAATGGAAGTTACAGGACCATGGCCCTTAACTGCATTTGCCAGGAGAAGGAAAAAGCCACATGGCAATTTTATTTGACTTTTAGGTACTGGTTTTAATATATTTTTCAGCATATAAATTTCTACCCTTTCTTTTTCTAATCCACATTTGAAAATATTTTTCACAGTGAAAGATATTATCTTTTAAAAGAAAAAAATTATGGCTAAATAGAACAATGCACCCTCCCAGAATGATCACCTCTCTAACCAAAATAACATAATCAAAATGCCAGGGCACTAGTTTTAAGTGGTTCTTGTGATTTTTAAAAGATATTGTTTGACTTTTGATAAAAAATTCACTTTGTTATAGAATGTTCTTAATTATGGACCAGATAAGAATATATAATTCATAGAGGACTATCACTTTTTTCCTCAGTAACAGTCTATACAGCATTTTTATTTTAAAAACTGTGATTATGACAGATAACTCTGGGGTTATACCAAATTTAATCATAGTAGCTCCAGCTAAGCTCTGTTAAAGGCCTGTCAGGATTTCTTCTCTGTACCCAGGAATTTTAGCTTGCTTAAAAAACCAGCCATACACATTTTCCTCTATGGACATTTGTTTGCAAATAAATAAAACAGTTGCCTTGCTTTGCCATATAAAAAAATTCAGAGGTGTAAATTACTTTCTGCAATGTCTAGATTTGCACTTCAAAGATTCAAAAGTAATTTTCAAATTACCTGGCTCCATTAAAAATGGAACTTGAGAAACTTTTGAAGACACAATATATTCTAATATTTAGTAATAGTATGTTAGGATCATTAACTTAAGCACAGAATACTGAACCCTATTCCTGTAGGCTAAAATAGAATTTGTATCTTAAAAGTTCCAAATTTTAATTATGCTTAATATAACTTACACACATTCTACCTCAGGGGAAGATAGAGAACATAAGCAAACGACACCTAAATTTTAGTCTTGGTTTTGCCAATAACCAGCTGTGTGATGGTCAAATCACCAATAACCAGCTTTGATTTTCTCATATGTAAATAAGAGTCTCTAACTAAACTTTCTAAGCTTTACTAAGCCAAAATTCCATTATTCAACTCTAAAATTCCATTCCTCCACAATCTATGCCTAGAATCTAGGTGCACAAGTCATTTTAATTAAAATATCTTAAACCTTAGGCTAGTATTTTTCCTTTGAAGCAATCACTGTACAATTTATTTTCAGGACACACGTGTTCATGATTAAAGTATGCCCTCATCTGAGAGTTCCTGAGTTATCCTAGATTCTCCATGCTTCCCTTGATGATTCTGCCTGGACTGCTTATCAGTGATGTGATTAGAGATAGTAATTCTGGATTACTTTTTACTCCTGGTCAATTCAGTGATGAATTCAACTGAAAACTTCACTTGAAATGGCTCATCAAGTGCCTCAGAAGCCTCAAGAACCCTCCAAAACTCTACTATGGGGTTTAAGAAATTTCTGCAACTTCAGGATCAACCATCCCAAAATAAAGTCACTATCCCCCCATAAAGCTAAGTAAGTAACCATCCGTAGTATTCCAGCAATCTTTGCAGTTCCAAGAAACAGCAGTAGTTGTATGTAAGACCCTCCCCTCCATTAAACCCTTTAAATAGACACCAGTTATTCACTTGGAGATAACCACAACTGAGATGCTAGAGGGTACATCATTTTATGGTTCAGGACAGTCCAGGAACAGTTTGAGAGAAAACACTAGGAACAGGAGGAAGAGAAGGATGGTTCCGGCAATTGCTCATTTTCTTCTCCCCTCAGATATAAAGATAAAGCCCAAGTCCTAGGACAGCTATAATCTGCTTGCTTTGTAATAAACAAAACACACCAGAACTCTTTCTAATATTTTTGCTTTGAGGTCTATAGTTTCCAGTTTACCTCTCTTTCCATCACCAAAATTCTGCCACTGAGTTTGTAGAAAGCCTCTGTTTATGTAAGGGTCTACGTTGGGTCTCTATGTATCTAAATATAAATGCCAGACACTCTGGCATTTCCTGGTGTGCTTTATTGTCATGTCTGATAAACAGCAAAAATGGGTGAAAAAAAATTTTTTTTCATGATGAAGGTGATTTTACACATTAGGTAAGAATCAAAAACCTTGGAACAATTTCAGGGCCACAACCCCCAATCTATGGAATTTTATCTATGCATCCAAGATCCTCAATATTGTTATGTTACCAGAGTTTCCACAGTTTGAATGGCTGATTTCATTTCATGTATTATACTGAGTTACTCCACAACTGAAGCTGATTGAATAACCCTAAGGAACTTAAACATATTCATTAGGTAGTGAGGGAGCAGGCGTAGAAAGGGACTGAACACTCACTAAGCAGTATTCCGTAAAACAGCGAGGGTTGAGCATTCCATAAAACACACTGAGGACTGAGTGTGTGACTGAACAAAAAGATGTATTGGGAGATTTAACTTTGTTCTTTTCTGGGTATAAGAATAGCAGTAGAACACTAAGATTAATTTCCCACTTTAGCATTCATCAGAGAACAACACGTTATTACTTGTAACACATACAGGCTGTTGATGGATATACTTTCCTTTGATTGCTCAGATTAAATGTGTTCCTATAAAAGGCACCCACACACACGTGTGTGTATAATTATAAATCCACATATGCATTTAACAGTTTGTGTTTCTGAAAATTTATAAGCAGCTACAATGTAGATGTTATATATTTTATTTGGCCACAAAGTAGAGGTGATTTGGGGTTGGTGGCTGACTGAACAAATATGGATCAAAAACAGAATAATCAGAGTAAATAATCAATATATGTTACTATAACAGAAAACTCAGAAATTCAAAATAAAGGAGGATAAGGAGGAAAGCATGCATTATAGAGCACAAGGTAATAATAGCGTCTGCATGCCTTAATACCCTCTTGTCCCAGCAGTCCTGACTTTCTAAGCAGCCCACTTCTCCACATTAACAGTAGTCATTTGGAGAGCAGCAAACGTGCCATTAGAAGCACTTTTACAAGTGTATATTCATCCACCAATTAGCTTAATGTGGCCGCTTTCTGCATATTTTCTATCCAGGCTTGCACAAATCTTATTAATATTTCCCCCTAGCGCTTTGACAGATTACCTTGTCATTACGCATCCTGGAGCCTTTAAAACAATATGGGTAAACTACTGTTTGTGAGGTTAATGACAATTATCCCCTAATTACAGCATAAGTCACTCAGTCCACTTTATCTCATAGGCAGGGTTCTGCTCTGTGTATCTGCCATTGTGTCACCGTAAATGAATCTTGTATTGCTATGTTTATCTGCCACTGCCTTGTAAATTATACTGACAGAAGAATGAACAAATTACTACATGTCATCAGTTAAATACTGCTTCTGAAATTAAAAAAAAATGCTTCGGCACAGAGCTTGAACTGTGATTTTAGCAGATCATAATTAGTAAAAACATATTTAAGGTTTTTCGCTGTATTTCAAGGCTGATCGCTTAGCATTTAGTGGTGAGTCACAGCAATGGCACTAAGGGTGAGTGGAAGGTGAAGAGCAATGGGGGTAAGGGGAAAAAAGGGGAGGCATGAAAACTGAAACAGTAATGCCAGCCCGACCTGTGAATGCATTTCTATTATTTTAATATATGATACGGCATCCTTGAAGTATTTTCCAAGATTTGTCAATTCTAAATCAAATCCAGTGGGTTAGGGATAAGACATACTCTTCAGCTGGGATCCTTTTTATTTTGGGGGTGTGGAGAGGTCACTGACAGCTAGTCCAGACATAAAACAGAATCCATGTAATTGAGAACAGATAATGTAATAAAGGCCACAGGCTAAGCCAATTTCATTGATGCATTTTTAAACATTATTAAACAGGTTCAGAAACACTGTTTCCAAAGTTGCATTTGAAATTGTTTAACAATGTTTACATCAGTGAAATTGGTTTAGTTCATTGCTGCATCAGGGTGACTACATCTACTCTGATACAATTTACAGGGAAAATAGGATAATATGTGCATCTTTAAATTAAAAAAAAAGAGACAGATTGAGTCAACTGCAAATAACCTGGAAGATTTTGTTTTTATCCTGAAATCTCTGATTCTGCAGATTATCAGGTAAATAAATTGTTTGCATGAGAAAGGGCAGAGATATCTGGCTTCTGAGATGACTGCCATTTAATGAGTATCTTAAAACATTTTGAAATGTGACACGTTCAAAGTGCCACTGTTTAAATGACACCAAGGTGGCTGATAACTGGCAAGCCTCGGTAACAGGTCACACCAATCTGAAGGATGGCTTTCAACTCTCAATTAGTTGGGCATGTCGAGCACTTGCATCAGATTGCCTTCTGACACCCTTGAGTTTGTAAGGGGGGGCTCACAGCACTGACTGGGGGAAACACAGCTGTTTGGGGGAAGCATGCATGCCCGCGCACACGTACGGTATATCTCCTGGTGCCCTCGCTGAACAGGCTGGAAGAAAAAGCTGCAGCATAAAGAAAGGAAAACATGGAAACCAGAGTGGGCCGGCCTAGCTCAGGGGCCTTGTGAATTCTAAGCACACCCCCAAGGCACCCTCCGCTCCCCAGCGACTGATCTTAGCATCTGTCCTGTGTTCAGTCAACGCAATGGCTTCAACTGAGCAAGCGCTGCAGAGAAAAATGAAAGCACCACACAATGTTCCTTCTCTCAGTGCCCTAAGCCCAAGTTATAACTCCAGGTAAGACCAACACCACTGTGACACCCACTAAGGGGTTAATGTTATGGTGAGTTTTAAAAAACTATTTAGGCTACCTATGAATGTAGAACTGAGGAAAGCGAATTTCTAATCATTAACTTTCTTTTTCTTTTAACACTGGATTTTGTCTTAAAAAAAAATTTTTTTTTAATCTTGCTAAAATGGTAGTCAATCTGTTTTTTTTTGAGGGGTGGGGCAAGCAATGCACATTTAAGGGAGATAAAACCCTTGTCACCTCAAAGAGGAGCACAGGCAATATTTTCTTGAGTTTGTGAAGTCAATGCTGGTTACAAAAGGGAGACAATCCTGGAAGGATAAATGTAAATGCCAAAAGGTACCTGGGTATAAGTTAACAGAGAAAAACAGCTATTAAGAAAACAAATAGCAGTATCTCCTACTTACTTTCACCCACTCTGTACACATTTTCATCAAATTTCCAAAACCCGAGACTAGGAACATTTCACTCCCCTTCCTAAGCAACCCTTCAGTGGCTTCCTACTGTGCATAGAATAAATAATAAATTCCCTTACCTGGCATTTGAAGTCCCTCAGTATAAACCCAACCCACTTTTCCAACATCATCTCCTGCCAGGACCACGAAGCTCCAGCTACAAAGAGCTACTTGCCGTAAATGATCCCGACCACGGCAGTATCTCACCTGTGGCTGAATCCTGTGTCTGACACGATCATTCTCATCTTTCAAGGTCCAACTTAAATTAACCTCTCTATGAAATGTTTTCTTTCTACCTTTTTCCTTCCTTCTCTCCACTCCCAGCAAGAATTACATGCCCCTTCAGCAATTTGCTTGTATTTTCCTGTCAGGCGTATGTCTCCAATCAAGGATCATGGTATTTTATGTGCCCACTGCTGAGATGAATCAGCACAGAATTAATTCATTAATACTGTCAATGTAGGAGTTGGGAAGCAGTTTTGAGGCCATCTAGTGCCACCTTTTTATTTTACAGAAAATTAACAATAAGCATCTTGCCCAAGATCAGAAAGCTCAAATGTGAGGAGCTGATTCTCCACAAGCAATTCAGCTCCCCTGACCGGGTCTAGTGCTTTTCCCACAATACTATCCTTTTCTCCTTGAATACTGATTCTTGACTCAGGAAAGAGAGCACTTGCTCCCTTTTACTGCCCTGCCCTGGGTCTGAGTGGATGCCAGCCAGTTGGAACTCTCTTCGACCTGGAGAACATTTTCCCCCGAAATGAACTTCCCTCCTGACCATCAAGAAAGTGTCGAACAGAAATGTAACATCATTCTCCAAGATCATTGGTGCAGGAAGACAGCTTCCTTACTCATGTTCTGAGAGTGAGAAGTTGAGAATGACAGTTTTAAAAATATGTGTATAAAAAATTTTGTCCTAAGTATTTTTCCCTCTCTTCAAGCATCAGAAAATTATCTACTGTACTTAGAAAATGCTTTTGGCAATGACATTACATTTGTGTTGGACATTTTCTGGATCAAAGTTAAATTCTAGTGTACAGAGAACTAGAAAGCAAAATACAACAGTGCCTCTCACATGGTTGGCCTTCCTTATATGCCTAAGGAGTGAACAAATGAATTAAACCAGTTTAATATTAGACACAGAAATAGTAGCCCACTACAATTATAAATATGTGTGTGTGCACATACTTCCTTCCTTCATTTTATCTTCTGCAAATAACTTAAACAGTAGTTATCAATTCCTGAATACTCATCTAGTTTTCCCACCAATCTTGCTATTTCTCATTTCTGTCTTGCATCTGCTCCATCTCTTTTATGAAGAATACTTCAACTCTGAGGATTTCATTAGGGATTCTGCCAGTAGACCAAAATAACTATTCAGTTGCTCAAAAGGAACTATTATCTGAATTCTGAAAACAAAACAAAAAACAAACTCTGAAACACACAGGGCATGGAAGCCTATTTTTTACTGAAATGCTATTTCCAGGCTAAAGGACTGCTTTATAATATAGCCTCTGTGCCTTGGTTTTCTCATAGATGAAATGGGGTAAAAACAGTGACAGGCTAGAGCTCTGAGGATTAAAGAAAACAATGCCTACACTTTGCTGAGCCCTTACAATGAGCCAGTTAAGATTCTAGGTAATATATCCATATTCCATTCATCTACACTCAAATCAGGTTTGAGATTCAATTATCAAACTCACTTTACAGAGGGGAAAATTGAGGCACATTAAAGTTGTGTAACTTGCTTAAGATAAAAAATCTAGTGATTTTTGGAGCCAAGATTCAAGGCAGCAGTCTGGGTCTGGAACTGTATTGAAATACTTTGCACGGCAAGTACTTCTGCCTGCCCACCTCGACCCGGCCTCCACCAGTGACTCTTCTCCTTTCTCTTTCCCCACTATTCTCTGTGAAACCCAGGCCTAAAAAGGTAAGTTTCCTTTGGCCTACTCCCTGGTTTGCTCAGCTGTCTGCTACACCCCTGTCTCCTTACACCTATTCTCACAAGCTGGTACGCATTACTTCCTAATGGTATTATTTTAACCATTCCTCCTTCTGCCCATCTACTCATCTACTCCTTTTACTGCTGTCACATTCTGACCACATTCTCATGCCAAGCTGTCTTTTCTAAAGTACGCCTCTGATCACATTAGAAACTACCACTCCCACTAATCTTCAATGGCTCCCTTACACTAAATGATTAAACCTAAATTCTTCATGCTAGTGTTCAAGAAGTGCCCTATCTAGCTTTGAAGTCTCACTTCTTTCACACACGCTCTGGCATTGTGGCTGAACCAGGCAAGTTAACTTTTAGTGAATGCACTATATTTTCTCCTCATGCCACATTTTTGTATACACCGTCCCTTTCATGTAGAATGCCATCATACCTTTTGGGGGGCCTACTACGGTCCGAGGCCCACCTATGAAATATCACCTCTTTTTCATAAATCCTGTGATCTATTTATCTGCTTTTCATGTGATTTTTTTAACCATATTCCATTTTTATAAGTCACATGTAATGTGGGATGACCCCTTTCAGAATAACCAGACCCTTATAAACAGAGGATCTAGAATACTCATCTTTATACCCCTGACCTGGGCTGATGGCAACTAGGATGATGCTTTGCCACATTTTTAGCAATTGTGCTCTTTTTATACCTAATTTATTTCTGTTGACAACTGACCAGTTGTCATTTCTGTAAACCCAACTATCTTCTTTAGACAGATGCTTATTAGATTTCTAAACCTAGCCAGTGAGAGTCCAAAACACAAGTTGTCCAATGTCTGGTTAGGTCATCACGTATGCAGATATCCACAACTTTTATGTTATGTACTTAAGAAGTAAAAATACTAGTATTTCCTGCTGCAAGTAAAAGTTCATTTTTTCTCAAAATACTTTAAGAGCTCAGTTGGGCCTCTTGCTTCCAAGTTCATTTTATTATATAACTGTTCACAGGTTTAGGGGCAAACATTTAAATTTTCTGAAAAGCAAAAGTAAATGACAGTACAGAAACAGTGGCTGTCACAGGAACACAAGCTAGGAAGAAAAAAGAAATTTAGGGAGGAGGTACTAATTATTAGAAAGCTCAAAAGATGCAAATGTGGGATATGAATATATATTTACAGTGTGACACACTAGAAACAATTTCCACTTGTGGCCAACACTGAATTAATATAATGCTAAAACTGAATATGAGAACTTTTAACAGAATTTAAACAAAACAATTATTAGTCGAGTCCTGGCCAGAGATTGAGGTGTATCAGTATGAGCAGGTAGGCTGAGGGAGGGATAACAGAGAAATCTCTTTTGTAGACAGTTTGGTAAAACAAAAATGGCAAAGAGAAAATAAACACATAGGTGTATGTAAGTAAAGTGGTCAATTTTGACTGCATCTATTCCATTCTTACTATGGAGCTCTGGTTGAGTACCAAAAATAAATGCACAGAATGGGGAGGAGGAAGCACAGAAACTGGATATCAATGAATGAATATGAAATGTACTGAAAAAGAAATATTACAGAAGGATTCTCAGCCTTTTATAGTCTAAGCTATAAAATATAAAAGGTTGTCATCTATTTTACTTTTCATACCTACCACCATTTGTTACTTCTAAATAGTGGTTATAATGGCCCCACAGAATATCAATCAAACACTTGCTTATCTTAGAAATGTACTTTTACAATTAGTGAACTGCTTTTCTCAATGAACCACCATGCAATAAAATAGTTCAAGCCGCCTTTAAGAAAATCAACTATTTGTTGATTTTCTGTATCACCAAGATGTCTTTTTCCTTAATTTACCACATTTATTTGAGGAAGGAAAGGCAATTATTAAATAAAAACTATCAAAGAATCAAGTCTGTTTGATAAACAAATCAAAATTTCATTAATGGAAAGAATGTAAGTAACATTTCATTTTTTACTTTTTATGGAATTACCCATCAAGGCAGGAGACAAAATTTTTGTCATCTCACCTGCCCTCTCTTTTGGTGTGTATTTTAATGAAGCCTAAAATAAACATTGCCTCTACACTTACATGCTCTGTTTTCTCTATGTTCAATTGTCTCGGAAGGTATAAAGATCATCCTACCACACCAAAAAGGCAGAGTTTATGTAAACGTTACAGACAGAGAGTAAACCGGCAGGCCCACACTGGCAGGCACAAGAGTCAATGAGGGTCAGTAGTAGCCAATACTGAATCTAGTTTCTGCCTGGTAATTTCTCCCTGAATGCTCTCTTAGATGGTATTTCTCAGCAGTATTAATGTTTCTCTGTTTTTTCCCAATAAAGAAGCAAATAAAGAGTACTTTCAAGTGAAGACAGATATTAAAATCTCTGGCAAATTCTCTGTTAGTGTAGTTGAGGAAAGTTATACTCCAGATAAACATCCAAAAAGTGGAATAAGGTAGTAATACCAAAAAATTTAACTTCACTTTGTTATTTTTGTTGTTTTATTTTCTTAACTCAAGGCATTTCCAAAGATAGTCAACTGCCACTGTATTCCATCATGAGGAGAACTCTACATACTACTGCTTTGCGATGATTAGAATAGTAGGTAAAGGGGAAAATGTGTTCATGTATGGATGTGTGTAAGACAGAGAGGGAACACATTGCTTTAATCTGTCCTTTACACCTCAGTTCCAATGAAATTAAGAGAACAAGGAATGAGTTATTATTGATATCTGAATGTGCTAGAAGTACCTGCTTAATTATATCATATTCTGAACATATTTACTGAACTCAATACCAAAATGAAGTAGTGCTTAGGATGAAAATGGTACAGAAAGGGGGTATCTGTTGAGCAAATCTTCAGACACACCTTCAGGCTCTTTGTTTTTCTTTTTGTATAGAATCCTACACAAACTGGGTTTTAACAATTGTGGAGAGGGCCCCCATGACCAGCCCCAGCGCCAGTGAGACTCACAGGACTCTGCACACGGCCAAAGTCTCAGCTAAGATGTATGACAGGGAAAGGATATAAAGAAAAATCAGCAAAGGGAGAAGGAGCATGGGGCAAAGTCCACAAGAAACCAAGAGCATACTTCTAAGAGTCCCGTTCCTAAGGAGTCACACAGGATGCCCTTAATTTCTCCAGCATCGAATTGTGGCAATATGGAAAGCATGGTCTACAGGGAAGCTCAGTGTAATTCAGCACCTGTGGTTTTTATTGCTGGTTAAGTGCATGGGCACCCTTTGCTAGTGTGTACCCAAACCCCAATTCCAGACTCCCAGAAGGAAAGCAAGCGTTCACATAAACCATATTATCTGTACAAATAGTTTTCAACAGTGAGCCACTCATCAGTTAGAGAATAGTAGGAACACTCCCCAAATCCAAATTCCTAGACACCAGCCAAGAGCAACCTTGTAAGCAGGCCTTTCTAAGGATAGCAGTCTCAGGTCTGCTATGTTAATGCTTTCTGCACACCTACCACCACTGTTTCAGATCTGTACTCCCTCTGCCTTCCCACACAAAAATGGATTCTGTAATAGTGGTTCTAGATGGCCGCAAGCTCAGCTCTGATACTTGATTTAAGAATGGGTGGACAGGTGGGAGACAGTGAAATGTCAGTCTTTATTTGAGCATAGGGAGGTGTGATTTATTAGTGCCTTCCATAGTGTCAAGCTAGGTTGAGTCAAAAAACATTACTGAAAACAGTCCGTACCTAAGGGAAAAAATAAGCCTTCATTATCACTTGTACAATAATAGATACATGAGACTGAGGCTCATAGAAGCCAAGGGGCTATGCTAGCTTCATCTTCTTTAGACAACATCCACTCCAATAAGTATTTAATATATCAAATGTTATTTAGTAGAAGATGCAACTAATGGTTCCCTAAAAGAGGCCTCTGGTCCAGTAGAGGCTGGAAAAGCATCTTTTGTGGTTCTTTTCCACATTCATTTCTAATAACAAAAGTCAATATGGGGATACTTACAAATCTCTTGGTTTTGATTTTATATTTAAATAGGATAGAAAGTCCTCCTTGTTGTCTGCAACTGGCTTGCCAGTTCTTAGTCTACAAATATGACATTCAATTTATTTATGGCAATCTGCTAGAAACATAAAATAGTTTAGGAAAAGGAAATCAATGTAGCATTTTGTGTTCAAACCAATCCACCAATTATATGTACAAGTACACAAAATAAAATTCTTATTTTAAGTCAGCATTTCCTAGAGCTCTAAGATGGCAAGGCAGAAACTGACCTTCAGATCTTCCCAAAGGGCTATGATAAATCTGCCTTAAAGAGAGGGGTACCTCGTGGCTTAAGCGCCAATGAAAAATATCAACCACGTTCACTGAGCACTCACTATGTGCCAAGAACTAAGGGAAAAAGCACTTCACGTGCATTACCTTGCTTCATCACCCCATCGCTCAGTGCACACATGAAGGCTAGAAACGGCATTTCAGCTCAAATTCAGAGTGAGGGAAAACAACGAGCAAATACATACACTGTCCTCCTGTTTAGTTTACTGGTTTTGGTAAGAGCGCCCCTGCTGAGTAGGGATATGCAAAAGAAAACACATTCCTTCCACTTAACATGGGCGAGGCAAGTGCAGAAACCCTACGGTCTCATGTGAGTAACACCACTAATCAAGACAGAAATCCTGATTTAAGTTAAAAAAAAACCAATTAGTTAAATGGAAGCCAAAATACACCCATATGCATATATTTCCTCCTTCCCTCAGGATATTAGCCAGAATTCAGTGTCAAGAATTAGCATTTGTCCTGACATGTGTGATCGTGTTCTATAACATGACCTTCCTCTCTACAAAAGGGTCTGATACTCACAAGTAGCTAGAAGTGAAACAAGAGCCCCAGCGATGCCCATAATGCCTATGAATCCCGACTGAGGGTGTGCTTCACAAACAATATGCAGGGAGTTTCCAGGCCTTTGTAAGTAATGCTCTCAGAACACAGGTGTTGGATTTGTTTGCTGTGGCTTTAGGGTAAAGCTCTGCAATGGATTTTACTGAAGATGGGGGGTGGGATTTGAGGCTCTGGGCAAAATGAAACACGGTGGTCTTTGATCATTCCAAGCCAACAAGGAAGAACACACCTATCTGTAAAGTCCCTGATCCCAGAATATTATCATTCTCCACAGAAACACCAGTGATGCTCTGCAGGAGAGGGGGACTCAGGACCTGGGCCTGAGGCACCCACACACAGCAACAAAGAAAACAGCATGAAACAGCAGCCGCACTGGCAGTCGGCAAAGACCGAGGCTGGTTTTTAGATCTTACACTGGAAAGAACAAAGACATCCCAATTAATCACAAGTCAGACAAACAGAAAGTTGGGGCTTCTGCACCTATCAACAAATAAAAAGACAAAATGGTGGCGAATGCATACATTTTGGCATATATTTTATGTATATATATAAACCACAGACCGCACAGACTTCCTATGACTACGGCTGCCAGCTCCATTATCCCTTCCTGCAAGGGCTTTGAGGAAGAAAATGAAAGGAAATGGGGTAAAAATATTTCCAGTATATGTATAGCAGACTGTTGCCAGATAAATATTATTTAGCCTTAAAGGACATACTAATATGGATTTCTGGAAAAATTTTTAATCATCTAATAAATATTTTATTAAAGTTGGTAACATGGATCAAGAGGCCAGCTCCAAGTTATACAACTGAAGTCATAGCGAAAAAGGTGGCAACATAAAAGCAACGGTGTACAACTGAAGGGAAATTCAACAAAACAGCATTAAAGATCATTGACTATCAGGAAAAAAAGGATACGCTCTGGTTCTAACCATCCTAAAGTACCCACGTCATGCAAGCAAGGAGAGGCAGAATGGGGTGGAAAAGCAAATCAAATCAAATTAACACCAAGTTTTTTATTTACTCGCTGTGTGACAACTCTGAGCTTCAGCTTCCCAGCTATGAAACAGGGATGGTAATACCTGACTTTTAGGGTTATTTTTATGATTATTAGTTATCATTAGGATTGAATTAAATGAATTACAAATATGAAAAGCCTCACTCAATTCTAGGCTCATGGCAGGCACTGGGTAAGTGGTTGCTCATGTAAATATAAATATATAAACATAAAGCCATAAATAGTTACAGCTTTAGGATAAATCCAAGGATTAGCTGAAATCTACCATAAATCTTGAAATCTGAGTATACACTGTAAAATAGTAAACAATAAGTGACACAACAGACTTCTAAACAAAAGGTTAAAATTTAAAAAAATTTATCAATAGTCTTTACTGGAAAACTATACTTGGATCAACTTAAGATTTTCTTGGTTACAAGTGCTATGTAAAATCTGCAGAGGTAAGATTCTTATAATAAAAGGATGGATTTTCTGAATGCTTTACACGTGAATGCCATTCACTGAATCAATGATATATTTTAAAAAATGATCATTTTACCCTTTTGTTTATGGGTTTGTTGGGTGTTGGCTCTGCGTGTGTATGTAAGAAAGTGGACACGTGTGTGCAGGGAAACCAGAACCTTTTTGTTTTTAATAAAAGTATGGCAGGAATCCACTTCTGCTTCTCCAGAAGTACAGAACTTCCTTCATAGAACAGAGAAGCACTTGAATGAGGATTTATGATGTGATTAGAGCCAAATATCTCAAACATGAAGCAATCACATAGGTTATTTTGTAAATATTTTATTAATCCTCTAAGAGCCTCCTAAGTGAGGCCTCACAAATAACTTATATTCTTAATCTGCTGTGCGTGAAGCTTCAATGCAATGCCTGCATTCCAGTGACCAAGGACTAAATGGGGGAGTCTGAGAAGGTGTCAGGTATCACAGGTGCAACTCCCTGTTAAGACACAGAACCCAGTGACATGCGGCCTCACCAGGGATAACTCGCTCCAGTGATTCAAGGAGCTACAAAAGTGCAACAGGCCTTGACGTCAGCTACATGGTTTCACACACCTACAAGGTCAGGGGCTCTCGACCTTCTTGGGAATTCATTCAGATATGAGTTATTTCTTTTGTAACCAACGTCTTCTACCTGCCACTGAGCTGGGAGGCCACTCATTTCTTGTGTGCTTCCAGTTCACAAATGCTGGTAGTATTCTCTCCAAGTACGTTAAGTCAAGAGAATTTTGCATCTACTTTCTAACAAATGATTTAACTACATTCCTTGATTTCATATGCATACCTCCAGTTGTACACACACAGCTACAAGATAAATTCAGAGCTGCCTGTCTTTCATCACATGCAGTTCCTATTAACATTTAATGAGTGTCCATCAGCAAGTGTATGGATTGCTTTTCCACTCCCACTCTCTGAAATCCTCCTGCTGTCTCTGAGCTAACCCAGGATTTCTTCACTTGCCTTCTTTATTTTTATTTTTTTATAACTCAAAGCCAGCTCAACAGCCACAGGAAAAAAAGTTATTTGTGCCAGCTGAAACATGACATGCCACTGTAAATTAAACTTGGTTTTATGTAAGAATTAATAAAGTGATCTACCCAAAATGGCTCAGGAACGACCTCCTGAGATTTCTACCCCCAACTTTTATATTGACATAGAGGCACCTCTACCTGTAGCTTCTCTACCTTCTCAAAAGTGTGAATTAGATTTTTGCCTTTAAGTGCAAACTGGTGTTAAGGAGGAACCAAGACCAAATCTTATGCCTTATGTTGACATGATGATGAACACAGAGAGTCAAAAGGCTAAGTTTGGAAAAGTGAAGAAAAAACCCAACTGATGACATTTAACATCTGATAAAATCCCTCACAGAAAGTGGCAAACTCACACACAAGCGGCTTTAGGGGTATGATAGTTAAGAATCAATCTGTCTTCCACTACATCATTCCTGCCTCTTTCACAATGGAAATAAGGCAGAGAGAGAACAAATCATCCATCTGTAATGGGGATTCAAGAGAAGGTCGTTTGGCAAACACTGCTGTTCCTGGTCTTCACATCTCACCTCCTTTGTTCTGTTTTCATCTGTGTTGTTTTGAGTTATTAAATATTCTCCCTCTCTTGTGCTTCAGATCCCAAAAGGCCCTCCTGAAGTTTCTTTCCACTCTTGATTTCCCAGTTTTATTCCCAAATTTCTAGACACATCCTCTTTCTTCTCTTGAGCTGAGCATTTCCCCAATTCAGAGCTCATCTGTTTCTTTCTTTCCTCTTACTATTCCATTGACCTCTCTTTCCATTGTCACTCCTGAAAGCAACTTCCCTTTCCTTCAGCACTCATTCCATTTTGCTACGAGAGGTTTGCAGGCACTCTGAGAAACGCTAAAGGGCACTAACTGTGAGGTAGCCAAAAGCATCAATGATCTCATGGGAAGTGAAATAAAGCCACCGTTCTGGAGGCTGAATGAAGGTGAATAAGATGCTTTGAGATCACTGTGGAAAACAGAGAAAAATGGCTACACTAAAAATTTGCTATTGTCAGCACAAGTATCTACTAAATCCCTTAACTGATCTGTCCAAATGGAAGGTATTCTCAGTGCCATTTCACTGCACTGACAACAAGAATTAAATTCCCAGTTCTCACAAACGATGGTTACATAGGAACACTGAATGTATCCACTTCTCCTTTCTTCTCTGAATATTTTGAAAGAAATCTTCAATTTTTATCTCTTGGTTCGTTTTTTTGTAACTATCATTGCATGGTATAATGCTGCAATGTTGTTTTTCAAAGTTCAAGCAGTATCTTTTCTACTCACCTACCCTTGAAAAGTTAAACCAATTAATAAGCCTTCTATCAAGATGGGTAATAATTTGTGCCCGTACTATGAACTATGTTCTTGGACTAAAATAAATCTGGAGCTGATACCTCTTCCTGAAACCTTTCTCAATGCTAACAGCCCTTAAGATGCTGCCCCAGTGAATATTCTAATGCATGATTCTAGTCATTTCTCTCCCTTGCCCCCAATCCTCCAAAGGTTCTCTGTCTTCCAGAGCCATGGTCACCAGACTCATGACAAAACATGAGTACACAGATTGATGACCGTATACTTACTTAAAAGAGGGATATTAAAACTTTTCAATAACTGGTAGGGCTGGGCAGTAATCAATATGAATGAATTCTATAACCAATCAGAAAAACACCAACTGTAAAAATAATTATACAAGTATAGTTGTGTATTGGCTGAACAGCATGTTCAAACTATCTAGATGTACAGACAATGCCTTATAACGTATTATATGCATATTACGACTATTACAAGGCAAAGTTATAAAACAAGGAAAAAGTAAATAGAAATGCAACATTATCTTGCTGTTTCTCAATGTCTATCTAAACCACAAATACTCCATTTAGAAGATGACTAGCACAGAGTGTAAACTCAAAACACCTTTTTCTGGACAAGGCCCTTTGAGGTCTGGCCCCAGCCCACTGTGCAGGTTTATCCCCTGTCAGTCCCTTTATGCTCCAGCAATACTGACTCACAAAATTCTGAAACAGGCCACGGCTCCTCCCCATATTATGCTTCTTTGGGTGTTGTTCTGTCAGCCTGGATGGAATACTCTGTTCCTGAGAAACTCCTATTCTTATCTTTTTTAGTGTCATCTCAACGGCTACCTACCTATCTTGTGAAGGTTTATCTGATTGCCAAGACATTCTGAGAGGCTGCTTTCCCTCTTAATGCTCCAGTAACAAAAGCTAATGTTTTTGGAGCATTCACTTTCTACCCAGTGTTCTGTTAGGTCTGCCCATGTGCTGTCCTGAACAATCTCCTCAACAATCAACACATGGTGGATA
The DNA here is from genome assembly GCA_032199065.1 of Smutsia gigantea. Taxonomy (NCBI): domain Eukaryota; kingdom Metazoa; phylum Chordata; class Mammalia; order Pholidota; family Manidae; genus Smutsia; species Smutsia gigantea. The sequence goes on along the minus strand of JAVSCE010005158.1, from coordinate 295,849 downwards.
CTATTACTCTCCAACCTGAGGCTTAGACAAGTTTAAACATCTTATTCAAGTGACGCAGCTAACAGAAGGTAGGAAAGGTATTTAGGCCTAAGTCTGACACCAAAGTGCATATTCTTATACTCCTATTTGTCCATACCTCCAATGACCTAAGTATTACATTATTTCACAGCATGGTAATTGTTGGTTCGCATGACAACAACCTTTGTCAACAAAGTTGACATCTTTTACCTTTACATTCAAAGCACGTGGCACACAGCAAGCTCATGAAAAATGCTTGCTGACTGAATATATATCTGGTTAAAAATCCTGCATGTTTAAAGTTAATTATGAGCCATTCAGACTATATGCTATGGAATATTACATTTTATACTAGTGTGTATTTTTATATTTAAAACATTGCCAACAGACTAGGTAGTGTACATAACCAAAACTTAGCTTACCAAGAGTAAATCTTGCATTCACCTTACAGGAACAAGAAGCTCTGAAAGAAAGGATGTTCAAACTGTGTCGATGAGTCTCTCAGGTCCGTAAGGATAAACCCGAAAGGCCCCGCAAACACTGTACTGCCCTGTACTGACACAGGGAAAGAGAATTCTAGGACAATATGGGTATTGAACTTCAATCCTTTCTGTCTTTCTTCTTCTCCTACCACTTCCTGGAGGGAAGGAGGGGGGAAAAAAAGGAAGGCCTGGAAGAGAGAGAAAAAGAAGGGGAGAGGGGCGAGTGAGCTGGGGCAGGATGTGTGGATAGAAAAGATGGTAACAGCTCACAAGAGATGCTGCCCTACATTTGTCTGACAGAGATAATAATGGAACCTCGAAAAACTGAGACCTAAGCTTTCTAAACATGCCCTGATTGCTTTCCCCTCAACTGGATTCTAGCATATACCTACTCTCCTTTACTTGACTGTATATTCTTTGAGGACAAAATTCAGACCAGGTCACTGGATTCAGTCATCTCCCAGACTTGGTCCCCAGTTCCCTCAGACCTAAACCAGTCACCAGCCTTCAAACATAGTGAAACTTCTGAAAAACAAATATGATGTCTTACATTTCTTCTTTTCAGTCTTAGAGGTAGAGACTGTTTTATCAAATTTTAGAACACACCATGAACCCAGCCTTCGGTGGTGCTACTGAATACTAAATGAAGGGTCAATGTGGGAAGTTACGAGAAAGAACTACTAAGGAAAAGAGGTGAGATATAAAAAATTCAGTTTTAGTTTTGTTGACAGGGATTTGCTAATGGTGGCAACCAGGCATCAGAAGTCAGTGGACATTTGAAAATGTGTAACTGTGGAAGCATGGGAATGAGGTATATGTGATCTGCCTCAAGGTGGCAGCTGTAGCCATGGCAGATTTCCAAGCTTCCTTGGAAATCTACACAGAAAGGAGACAACAAAAAATGCTAGAAGACCACCCTGAAGCTGGGTGAGATATTAGCTGGGCAAGTTGGATGGGTCCTACCTCTCTCCTTATGAGGTGCCCCCAGGAGACAGCGAGTCAGAGTGCCACTGGTCACCATGGAGCGCTCTATCTCTGCCGAGGGAAGCCATTCTGGTGGCCTGATGTGACAGAATGTCATGGAACAAGAGCTGACAGACTTAGATTCTGTCAGGGCAGACCACGTTTCACAGTCTTCATCCTCAGAAGGCGACCCTACCTTTTTCCCTTGTGGGCTTCTAATGAGGAACAAACCTGAAAGCGCTGTGAAAAGGTATGACTGCTACATGTGTGCATATAAGGTAGCACGTATGAAGGAACTAAAGTCATCTCTTTTGAATTAAAAGCCTACATGGAAGTAACATATAAAAATAAAAAGGCAACTATTTCTAGAGTTGACCCAGTTTGATCACTGTCAAAGCCAACCTGGGCAGTCACTTCACCTCTCCTCGCCCCAATTTAAAGTGATTTAAATTTCATTCCTGACTATCTCATTAAAGTATTATGATGATTAAGTACTTAAAATGTCTTAAGATATAGTGAGTAATGTCTTACTATTTGGAGGAGCAGTCATGTGATATTACATCTTGACTGTGTAATTTTAAAAGCTGTGTGATGTTTCTCCAAATTCTGTGGGTCTTTGGTAACAAAGATAAACAGACAAGATACCCAGCTCTTGACTGGAGTAGCATTTGCTTTCAAGTTACAAGAGAACTGTACTTTGTAACTGCACTAACAATGCCCAGTGATCAGCGGTAAAACTTAAGGTTGCTTACCCTTGATTATTTAACCTTGAATAAAAGTGAGGCTTATGCATCCTAACTTAAAAGAACACCTCTTAGAAAAAAATAAACTCCACATGCCATATCATTATATGTTACTTTCTTAAAAAGCATTCATAATGAAAGAGTAACATTTAGGAACATTTTCATGAAAACAGACAAGAGACAAGGAGAGTCTGAACTGAGGTCCAGGGGTGCAGAGGAAGGGGTGAGTTCAAGGATTATTTAGAGGGCTCAAGGAACAACTTTTCTTGAGGATGGAGGGCAATTGGACAAAGTGAGAAAGAAGAAAGCATCAAAGATGGGCCCTCAGTATTTTAAGCCTGGCAGGGAGTCCAGATATATATTGGTTGGGTAATGGTTTGGAGAGAAAGGGAAGTCGTCAAGACACAGAACAAAGTGCCTCTGTGACACTACTGTTTTGAAAATTCTCACATCAATGTTCTAGTTTATTTTCATATAGTGGAATAACAGAAAAACGGAGTTTTAGTTACACTTGAAGCTTTTCACTGAAAAATTTTAAATCATTTGAAAGTTTAAAAATATTCAGTATTTCTCCCCAAGTTACTACTGAAAGAAGAAACACTCACATACTATCTATTCCTAGTCTCCCAGTCACCAAGAACACTCATGACAGACAGACAGCACAGAGTAAATTCATCTTGGGAGCAAACACACTCTACCAAAACGAACCTGAAATGGCATGAAAGCAAAGGACCTGAACTAGACTTCTCTGTTCTAGATTCAACATAGAAATAGAACTATCTAGGGCTGGACAGTCAGAAAATGCCATGCCATTTGAGAACAGAGCAGGGAAAGGAACTGTTAAAAGGCCTTTCATCCCTCTAGGTGTAATGCTCTACAAGTAGATCTGATGTTATACCATGGCGAATTCCAGGAAAGCTTTAGTCCATGAAAATAGATAATATGTTAAATTTATAAAGCTCAAGGCATTGTGTTGCATTTTCAAGACAACTTTAGGTAGGGTTAATATGCCTATATAACAAAAGAACATCACTGCACATATGGCATTGTGATCACATCTGTGTTCATGCATGTCCATTATATACTTGCCTCTTAGCTTGAACATGGCAATGCTTTTAAAAATATGTCAAAAATTATTTCAGAACTTACAGTATGTTGCTACGGTGCATGCTGCTGCAAAGAAAAAGCTAATGGGCTCTCTACTTAATGTGATTAGAGCCATTATTGACATAATGCCAGGAAGATGCAAAACCATTAGCATTACACTACAGCTCACTTTAGCATCCACTCAGATTTAGTATTTGATCCACAATTTTAATTTTGTTCTGCTCTATTCAGAGCTGCATTACACAAAATGCATAATTAAAAGCTGCTGTGATTCTCTCTACTTCTCAAATTAAAAACATAGCAAACATTTATAGTTCTAATCCACTGGAAATTAATAAATCAAACAGTGTCTTTTATCCTCTTTCCTCCATGCCAATTCAGATTGCAGGTTGGGAATACTTGTGCCTGCAACAGAGTACACTGCAGACAGTGTGGCTGCTCAAAGGAAAAGGGAAGTCCCCAAACTGCTTACTGTAAGAGCAAAGGAAAACCTGGAGGGCCTAGAAGCACCGATATCCTTATAATTCCAAGCGGTAAGCCAGAAGGGCTTTCTGCAAAGAAAAATTTTAATCAATTCACCATAAATCCTTTTGATGCATTTTCCTTCATTAGCCCACTTTGTCAAGCGTACACATGCTCCTAATTTAATGTAATCAAATTCACCATGTCTTTCTGTCAACAGTGAAGGAATTCCCATGTCCAAAAGGTCTCCTATCAACTCCTACCCAGGGCAGCCTGGAGGGGAGGCCCACAAGCAATAGCAGTTTTGCTTTATCCACCATTAAAAACAAAATGGGCTTTCCCTTAAAGTCCTGCCATCAAAAGCTGAGATACTGACCGAGGCTAGCTCTACTGCTTCTAGAAGTCTTCATCACCCGAAATAGAATTTTATGATTCATTACAGTAAAAACAGCATATCCTCCCCTGTGGGTGATAATCCTAGGAAAGTTCTGCAAGGACCATAAAAAACAGCAGCAGAGCAGAAAAGGCCAATGTGTACTCATTCCCAGGTAGGCCCCTACACTGCCCTTGAGTCTCTTCCTTACATACCAGGGATGCTCCAGTTAGGTCTCTAGAGCCAGTTCTTCCAGCAGGACATGCTTCCTCCTTCCCGGACACCCCACATCTGCTCATTCCCCTCAAGAACTGCCACTCATCCTTCAGATCTCTGCTCAAAACTCACTTTATCAAGAAGCAACTCCGGAACTCCCTTAGTTACTTGCTTCTTTAAGTCCTGTGTGTGTGTGTGGTGGTGTGGTGGGGAGAGGTGTTTAAAGAGTTTATGGCAATTTGTATGTGTATGCTTACGTGATTAGTTGACACCACCTCCTCCATTAGTCTGTAAACTCCAGGAGGGCAGGAAACACATCTGTCTTGCTCACCATTTTAACTTCTAGACTTGAGCAGCAATGTCTGGCATACAGAAGTAACTCAATAAATACTTGTTAAATGGCTGAATGTTGAATTAATCTACCACTGTCTCCTGATAGTCTTCCTAAACATGCCAAATTCTTGTCATTTCTTATAGTTCCTACATTACAAGGTGATTGCTCCTGAAATCATGTTTTAAATAAGTATAATGAAATGCATAAAAACTTTACAAACTGTGGGTTTTACATGTATCTGCAGTCAGAAAAGAACAGAGTGGGAACTGTTGGGAGCAACTTAAGGAAACAAAAAGATAAAGTTACAGAAGCCCTCAAGAGGGCCCTCGAAACTCAACTGGAACTTAAATACAAGAGTGTCCCAAACCATCAGATTGCTCCACAGGGACAGAAAAGGAAAAGGCAGGAGGAATAAGACAGAGAAAGATCGCTCTTTGAAGAATGGTCAAAGCATCATTCATCTTTGGAACACACTCTGGTTACCTTTAGTTTCTTGGATTTGCTTCTGAAGACAAACATTCCTTGGTAAAAGTGTAACAAGAATATTTTTTAAAAAACTCCTTAAATTATCGTAACAAACCAAAACTTTAAAACTAATTAGCAGCAGCAAAGGCCCTCTCACTATGATAGCTATTTTAAAACGTCAAACTTAAACATTTTTCCTCTTGATCTGTTATGTAAGCATCTTATCTTTAAATTTTTAGTTGTTTGTGCTTGCCTCCCCAACACAAAGAAACAAAAATTTTGCATGATTTGCTTGTAGTTAAACATACTGAAAAACTAAGGCCTTCATTAGGAGACATCTCATATATCCAGACTATTCCCTTATAACTTTGTAAGTTTACAAAACATGTATGGAGAAAAGGGAAACATTCTCCAAGAGCAGACTTGGAGAATAAACCTCCTGGAGCGCCTACTCTAGAACTGACTCCCAGAACAAAGAGGATGTGGAGGTATCTGGCCCCCCGCTATTTCAACTTCTCAGCACATCTTTCTGTAGGTGCTTGGGAAGTTATCATTCTCCTTAGAAAAAGGCCTGGGTGGGCCCCTGCATCCTTCCCTATCCTGCGAACAGATGACAGGAGTAGTCAGGCAGAAAAATCCCCAGCTGCATCTGGCTCATTATGTTATGAAGCAGTTTGTTGCATTGTTTCATGGCTGTAACTTCTTTCCTTCCACTGAGCTGAAATCTGCCTTCCTATAAATTTTGGTCCTCTTGAGGCATGAACAGAATCAGTCTGTTTCCTGGTCCACATGGAAGCCCTTACAGACAGGAAGAGATTCTACTTTGACACATGACATTCTATTTTGGGGATGCCTGGCTTTTGGAAGCATTCAAGGAAAAGTGTATCTGCAGTCAGGATTCTAAAACAAAGAAGTAGATATATTAGTTTTTTTATTTTATTTCTCTAGACCAAACACTGTCAGTGTCTTCAACTGATCCCCCAGTGGTGTGTCTGCAGAACCTTTTCCAGCCTGGTCACACTTCAATTGCTCAATACTCCTCATACAATGTGATAACCAGAACTAAATGCAAGATTCCGGATGTGGTCTGGACAGCAGACAAGAAGGGGAAACTTTACAACGTCACCATAACTCTATACTTAATGAGCAAAATGCACTTTATCTTAAAAGACACATGACATAAATGACACAGAACCCAAACATTTTCAACTTAATACTTATTCTGTACAGTTCTAAAATGTTGCCTTTTTCTTAGGTGGCATCTATAACCTAATTTCTGATCTTATTCTCCAATGAACAGTGTTAGTGTAACACAGAATATTCATCTTAAAAATATCTTTTAGCACAAATTACAAGATGAAAGGACTGTCAGATGTTGTAAGTATAGATCATCTAATGTACAGATGCTTGTTAGCTTCAAAATATGTGAGCTCTACGTTAACCATAAAGCTCCCAGCAAACTCTTCTGGTCACAAAGGAACACTGTTGTGCAAGAGTGTCATTAAATTGAAATAACTGCCTGTGGTCCCTGCATTCTTATTCTCTCTCAAAGATCTAGTTTTGACCAAAGAAAAGAAGCATGACACTGATATTAAGCAGATGACCATAATGCAAATGGCAATTCAATTCACAAAAAAAGCCTCGAAAAAAGAAAAAGTTGGTAGTTAGAAAATATATCTTAAGTTAGACTGAAATGGGATTTCAGAGGGTGTGTTCCTGTGCGTATTCCATACCACTCTGACTGCCATCTATCATGCCAAAGAATACAGGGCTTAGGAAAGGTTTTCAAGCTTCTGAGGTTTATTTTCCCTTCAGTGAATCCAAGGCAATGTTATGAGTCTCCCTCCCACCAATATTTTATTATTAAAATTTTCAGACATACAGAAAAGTTGAAAAAATTGCACAGTAAGCATCCATGTATCTAAATTCTACAATTACCATTTTATTATATTTGCTTGTAAGTGTCTTATGTATCATTGATCCACATGAGACAAGTCATATAATTTACAAGTTCAAGGGAGAAAATTCCTGATATCACGGGGTCAGCACTCATTTTTTTAAGTATAGATATAAACATTTCAAATGCTTAATTTAGACTAATATAATCTTATTTGCATTTGAGTTCTAAATTCTTTCTTTACACACTCTGGTTAGAATATACACTAGGTTATTTATCTGTTTATTTTAATAGCTCAGCACAAAGATAGTAAAATGTTATCTGCCTCCAAATGTTTCTAAAAAATGGAAAACTACTTACAAGCTGCTTGTGATTACTCGTGTGTCAGCTTGAATTATAATCATAGTAACCGCTACAAGATAATCAAAGTAGTTAATTCTCATACAGTATTTATTTACTATGTGGCAGGTATCAATCTAAGTGCTTTGTGTATTTTAGCTTATCCAATATATGTAATATCTCCATAAAATAGGCACTTTTAATATTATTACCACCATTTTGAAGCTATGAAACATGAGGCAGAGAGTCATACAGCTTGTAAGTGGCAGTGGTGGGTTTCAAACCCCAGTAACATATACCATATACTTCTCAACCAACCAAGACACTACACTGCCTGTCTAGCAGACAGAAAGAACTCACGCCCATGGAAATCTAATCTTTTACACCACAACCACCACTGATATTACTGTAAACTTATCAAATGACTGGTTATTTTCATTTGAGAAATTGAAGCAATATTCAATTTTAATGCATCTTTCTTGAAATCAATAGGTTGTTTCTGAGTAAAAAATGCATGTACAAGGTACACTGTGGTTGTAATACATTTGCAATAGAAAATAAATATGTATGCTGGAAATGAAGTCAATGTCTACATACCTACACACACAGTCCAATATGCAAAGATGATGTGTAATATTGAACAAGGTAATTCACTTCTCTGAACCTGTGTCCTCACTGACAAAATGCGGGTAATAATATAATAGTAGTATCAACTTCATGGGATCATTATGAGAATTATATAGGATAACCAAAGTCCCAAATTACCTATAATACAGTAATATACTAAACCCTCAAAACACATGCAAAACACTTCGCACTCTATGTGGCACAATGAAGGCAACAAAAAGTGTTTCAATAATGATGATGATAATATAAGACTGACATTTATCAATAAAATTAATATTTATGATACCACAAAGGGATCCATAATTTTGTTTCTATGTTGCCAAAAGAATACATTTAATCTTTGCCAAATATACCCTTCCAGAAAAATGGCATCAAAAAGAGTATTTCTGATTAATTCAAGATGATGAAATAGTACTATAGATTTATCAGAACTGTTTAATTTAATTTATACACAAATAAAATTGGTAGTACCACAAAGGTCCCTGCTGGCTATTATATCCTACAATGTTGACCCAAAAGCATTGGCAAACATTTAAAAATTAAATATTCAGGTATAGAAACTGTAACCAAGAGAGAGAAAATCTCTTTTTATATTGAATGGCATGAGAAAGAATTACATCTTTATTTTAATAGTTTAAATTATAAGCTGGCACTGAGAAAGGGGGCTATAAAAACTTGACTCTAAGACTCTCACTTTTGGAAGAAAAATGAGATTGCCAAACTGCAAAGCTTGCAGAAAAATGATGAAACCAGTTACCTCTTCTTTAACTCTATTGTTATCAGGCAAAACTGAGATCCCAAGAATAGAGAAAAGGTTCCCTCTCCACTGGGTTTCCAATTTAAGTGAATAAACTCAGAGGGAGGGGTCAGCCAAATAGCATAAAAAACCCAGGATACTCAGGGCTAAAATGAGACTCAAAGCACATTGGTGGAGTCACTGGACTCCTCAGATGTCTTAAATGAAGTCATGCAAAGGTCCAGGGGCTTCCCTTCGCTGGCCTATCAGTTCACTCAGGTGTAACTAAACCCTGACACTCCATCTGACTGGACCACTTAGTCTTTGCAGGTAAAAATGGCAATTTGCTGTACATTTTGAGTTACAAGTGTACTTTCTCCATAATGTCTAACAGTATGTAAAACAAAAGCCCCATTTTGAACACACAAAGGCACTTATCAAGGCTCAATGGCTCTGAACACCATGCACTTTGAAAGGATTGTGGATGGTGTGGTGGAAATGGGACAGGAAATGGACATCTGTGTTTTCTCCTGTTAATAGAATAATGCAACTTTATTGCTAAAAAGAAAAAAAAAAGGATATTCGCAACAATGTGAGCCACTGCTAAATCTGAGACTTTTGGTCTTGACATCAACAACTGAACATATTTCACTTCTTTAGGCTATACTGTTCTCTTCCCAACATTTCCGTTATTTCACTGCTCTCAAATTATGTGTATCTGTGCAGGTTTCCTCAGATTCAAAAAGTATCTTTACAAAGTATATACAAAAATATGAAGTTTTATGTTTCTGGCTGCAGGTGGGAAATCCAGGCCTTAAACAGGTGCTCAATAAGACCATATCTGGCTTCCTGAAATTTCAGCAAAACATACTTAACAATAATTAGCGATAGTTACATGGTATACACAGTATATATACCATGAAATATGGGGCCATAAATCCCCAGAGACGAAAATATAAACTTCATACCCTTAGCAGGTGTAGCAAATTCTATGGCTGTTGTAGGGTCAAGAGCTCTGAAAAGTGTCTGCTTTGACCCAAATCCCAGCCCATACTTATGCATGTATATATGTTTTTTGAGGGATACTTATTTCTAGAATAAATAAGTAGAGTGGGGTGAAGGCAAGCTGCCCTTGTATAAAACTTAAGGAATGACCCCTGAGCAAAATGACTTGAAAACCACCCATGAAACAGTATTTCTGACTTTCAGACTTCAAAGTACTCATCTTGAAGAACAACCCTATCCTTTAAGCTTCTCTCTGACCCACCTCCATGAATTATGTAGACTTCTCTGTACACACTGGGTGCTGTACGCAGGGACTGAAAAAGGTAACAGCAAAGAAAGATATACCCAGAACTCCAAATCTCCTCTGACAATTTTATTCCGCCTGGCTGTCCCAGGAGAAAGGAACTGTGATTAGCTTAAAATGATACCAAGTCCTCTTTTGCCTTTGTGTCAAGTACCCTTTACACCCAGGCACCTCCTCCTGACTCTAACTCTCCCTCTTGTTAAATTTTGAACAGTATATGCCATTTCACACCTCAAAGCTCAGAAAGGCAACACAGTAGCTGGTGTATGGATGTGACAGAATGTTTTTATTCCACCCTTGAAAAAAAGCTCCCGGTTTTTGACACACTGGAAAATGTACAGCCAGAGAGTGCTTGAGGCGAAGATGCCACCCCAGCCTTACATCTGTCTGCTTTCATTTGTCTACAACTGTGCTTATAGATAAAACAAGCTTTCCAGATGTCATCACAAGCGGGGCTCATATGCTGATTTCACCGAGACACCATTGTTGGCTGCCAGCATAACAGAGCTATAAAACTAAAATATTTAAACTCTGAGCTTCTCAACACAACTTTGAATGTCACACAGGATCTTATTTCAGGATTAATTAATGCACACCCCAATAAAAGAATCATGTGTTAAAAACAGCTGGCTGATGTGCAAGTGGATCTAATTTTCCTCTTTCCCACTCTTCCAGTGGCATACAACTGCATCATGAAGAAATCACCTAACAAGAGCACCTATTACTGCATGTGAACAGCCTATCAAGCCCGTTTCAGGTGGTATATCTCAAGGACCTGGATCTTATTATTGTTTAAAACATACCGGATGATCCTAAGATGAACAGAGGCAAAATGCCAGGCACAGACTATAAAGACATTTCTACTGCGAGGGGGAAGGCCAATGACAAGTGATGGGGAGATTACTAAGAGGGATTGTTACCTGCACCCATATGTGAAACTTGGCTTCAGGCAACCTGCTATCAGGGAGCTTGAATGCTTGTTTGAGAACACAATATCCCTGCAGTTATAATTACAACTACTGTACAAAAGGGGACTGTGGTGGTTTCCTAACATCCCTTACCAAAGAATAACTCTTTGCTCCTGAGCTTCCTGAAAAATTCCTCAAACACACAGACACACACACACACACACACAGTATTTCTGATCTCCTTTTTCCTTGAACCTACATGACAATTTCATTTTCACTGAGAGAGTTCCAGGGAGCTCAGCATTGGTATAGATGACCCTTCCTAATAACATCTAATACAGGTGTTCTGAGCTGGAAAAAGAAGCCCCCATAGTTGGGGACACAACACCTCTATGTATCTCCGGCTCACCTGGGCTTTCCTTCTGCTCTGTAAGTCTTTTCTAGACCAGTTTGCATGTTTGTAAACTTGGGTCAGGAATGTTCATTAAGCATCTGTTACTCAACAGCCTGGTTTGGGGGTCATTCTGCATTCAGAGGCCAAATCCATCTCAAAGCTACAAGCCCTCTACAGTTTCTGCTTAATTTGACAAAGACTGACTTCGCATTAACCTAGTGAAGGCATCATATAGGGTCTGTCAGGGCTGATCGTACACCCCACTGGGCTCATCTCATGTTGCTGGAACTTACTAAAGAAAAGCATATTCCATGCAATCCACAACTTCATTCCACCCCTTATTCCTATGAAACAGTAGAACAAACATTTTCTTGTGATGGCTTTCCAGGGAGATCATTTATTGAGAGGTGAAAGGAGTCCGTTACTTTGCTTTCCCACCATCCTGAATGCTCCCATCTTCTTTCGAGCTGATCTAGTTCAAACCCTCTGAAAATAAATCACCCCAAAGCACTCAACATTTCCCTAAAGACCCCAGCAGGCTTCCTGCTTTGTGCATTCCCACTCCTGTGCTGGGAGGCTAATGTGTTTTAGGGATGTTTGTTTTAATGCAAAGAACTTTGCTAAATCAAAACAACCTGCCATGGCAATCCATCTATTTTGGACACTGGCCTCTTCCACTCCTCCTATTTCAGCTGAGAGGAAGAGCCTCATGCAAAAATGAAGACCATAGTTTTTAAATGCCGGTCATTTTTACATGTTAGGACAGTAGCTATACTTCTTGAGTAAGAATAATAATATAATAATCCCTGGCTTTGTAGGACTCATGTTCCTCCTTCATTTGAGGCTGAGTAAATTCCTAGCTTGGAGCAGGAAGAATCACTGCTGAAGCCTACCCTGCCCTTGATCTTGATTCCCCCACACTAAAATCATCTAACAGCCATTTTATTAACCTCACAATACTACAGATGGACCATGTCATGTGCCAGAGTCTCTTCATAAGTTATTTTGAGTGATGTTCACTGAATTGAACCCTAATTATCAGCTTTATGGCAAAAGTACATTCCCATGCACATTTAATGATAACATCATGCTCTCAAATATTTGAGTTAAAATTTACTTTCTGTTCTTTAATGCTTGCCTTTAGGTTTCTAGGGTGAGTGCGAATTATTAGAAAGTATCAATGTGACAGATTCACATTAAATTTTAAATTTCATCTTTACCTCTTAAATCCACTGTGGAATCCAGGAGTGACACCTTCTATCTACCCCTTTTACAGAGCAGGAGGAAGATGGGTGACTCAGTTATCTGTTTGCCTAAGGGCAAGAAGGTGAGCCTGGGGCTAAGCTGGAGGTGCACCAGTTTACTTGAAGATCAAGAAGCAAAACAGGCTTGGGGTCAATTGTCCTCTCCAGGCTACAGTACAGAGGACATAATAACATAGTAATAGCGGTAAGTCTATTTGCCAGGAGAGAGCCTGTTCTGAACACTGAAATCTACCAGGTTACTCTCAGGTCCGTATTTGAATACAATTGCATTAAAAAATAACCCAATTTAACAATTCAGAAGTTCTGATATATGTTTTATAAAAATGTATGAGAGACCTAAAAGCCATGGAGAGCCATCACTTTGAGCTGCTTCATTTGTTTCTCTTTTATTACAGTCCTGCACGGTGGCACAAGCCTTTCACTGAAAAGAGAACATTAAATTTTTATTCTAAACTGTTTTAGCAGAACAATATTAATAGTTGAATATTATTTTGTCTGACTGATAAAATACCATTCAAATAAGACCGAAGAGAGCACTGAACCCCAAGTCCTATGAAAAGAAGTGACCAGCTATCTTCAGAAACAATAACTTGTCACTCTAAAGGCTCCGTTAACATTTCTACAGCATGTAAGTCCCAAAGTTGAATACCTAGAATGAGGGTGCCTATTCAGAAAGAAACATTTCTCTGGGCCCTCCTTAGTAGGGAAAGCAGCTGTGAAATATTCTTTCTCCTCCTTGCATGTCTGTTTGGTCTTTTCCAATGCAGGATCAGTGAGGAACCAATCAGGACACATGAGCAAACCACAAGGAAACCCCTCTGATTCCACGGATATTTTACCATAGATGGAGATACAGGACAAGATACAAGTTTAAAGGAGAGAGCTCAGTACTGGAAAATATGCAGACATCAGTGTGATTCAATTTAGCAAACCCCCCAGTACTACTATTTCTGGCCCTATCTCCCATGCCAGATGCCCTACCAAGTGACTTATCTCCACAGTACAGAAAGGCATCCTTTTCTCCTTACACTTACATTTTATTGTGTCTCACTACAAAACTGTTCTAGTAAGGTAAGACCAAAACCAGAGCAATGACCTTTTCTTGGAAAAGTTTATAATTTTCTATCAAATTCACAAGGCTTCCCGCTGCTACAACCTGTATCTTGATGTTCCAAGTATCATAAAAAATATTAACCAACTGTAAGTTAAGAAGCCTGTTCTGTTTGCGATATCTTTTTAAATAATCAAACAAATGACAACACTACTAATAGCCAAATTGGATTTATATAACACTAATATGCCTACAGTTAAACTAACTGAAAAATTACACAGAACTTAGTTTGAACTCACATAAATTAAGCAACTTTGTGGAATTATTCACAGTGTTTCTACATGAAAGCTACTAAGTCAAATGTTTCAGTGGTGAACACATTTTTTCTAATTAGCAAATTAATGGTTCTATCTTGAAATCTTTTCATGCACTGAAATATCTGAATAAGGGCTTAGCCTGCAAATACTTTAGATTAAGTGTGATATCTCACATACTGTATTGACTCTTAAGATCCCATTTTTTAAAAAAATGCTGTTGCAGAAGCATTTATGAAATATTTGAATCCTAATCCCTATCATTCAGCTAGCCTTATTCACTAGCCAATCAAAGAGGTAAGATTAAAGTCAAACTAGCTGTAAACCAAAAAAAATTCTGAAAGGTAATAGCCTGAATGGGGATAAAAGCCTTCATGTTTAGCAAAAAAAAAAAAAAAAAAAAGAAAATATAGATTGATAGATCTGGTCAAACTATAAGCAAAAAAAAATTAGGAATTAAAAAATCACCTCCATCATATTTTAGTTATTACCAATTATCTTATTTCCCAAAATGTTTAACAAGCCCATTCAGTATAAATCTTTATTATTAGAAGGGCATTAAAAATTAAGATGCATTTTCTAAGCTAGCTGTTGCTAAATAGAAATATTTGACCCACAGATATAATTGTAATTTTTCAATTACACATAAAAAGTAAAAAGAGGTAAAGTTAGCATTAACTTTATTTTATTTTATTTTATTAAGGTAACATTGATATACACTCTTATGAAGGTTTCACAAGAAAAACAATGTGGTTACTACATTCACTCTTATTATTGAGTTCCCCCTCCATACCCCATTGCAGTCACTGTCCATCAGTGTAGTAAGATGCCACACAGTCGATATTTGCCTTCTCTGAGCTACACTGTCTTCCCTGAGACCCTGCATACACCATGTACACCAATCATGATACCCCTCAATCCCTTTCTTGATCCCTCCCTCCCTTCCTCCCCCACTCTTCCCCTTTGGTAACCACTAGTCCCTTCTTGGATTCTGTGAGTCTGCTGCTATTTTGTTACTTCAGTTTTGCTTCATTGTTATACTCCACAAATGAAGGAAATAATTTGGTATTTGACTTTGTCTGACTTATTTCACTAAACATAATACCCTCTAGCTCCATCCATGTTGTTGCAAATGGTAGGATTTGTTTCTTTCTTATGGCTGAATAGTATTCCACTGTGTATATGTACCACCTCTTCTTTATCCATTCATCTACTGATGGACACTAAAGTTGCTTCCATATCTTGGCTATTTAAATAGTGTTGCAATAAACATAGGGGTGCATATGTCTTTTTGAATCTGAGAAGTTGTTTTCTTGGGTAAATTCCTAGGAGTAGAATTCCTGGATCAAATGGTATTTCTATTTTTAATTTTTTGAGGACATACTGCTTTCCACAATGGTTGAACTAGTTAACATTCCCACTAGCAGTGTAGGAGCGTTCCCCTTTCTCTGCATCCTCGCCAGCATTTGTTGTTCTTAGACTTTTGGATGTTGGCCATCCTAACTGGTGTGAGTTGATATCTCATTGTGGTTTTAATTTGCATTTCCCTGATAATTAGTGATGTGGAGCATCTTTTCATGTGCCTGCTGGCTATCTGAATTTCTTCTTTGGAGAAGTGTCTGTTCATATCCTTCACTGATATTTTAATAGGGTTATTTGCTTTTTGGGTGTTGAGGCATGTGAGTTCTTTATGTATTTTGGATGTTACCCCTTGTCAGATATGTCATTTACAAATATATTCTCCCATACTGTAGGATGCCCTTTTGTCTGCTGATGGTGTCCTTTGTTGTACAGAAGCTTTTTAGCTTGATGTAGTCTCATTTATTCATTTTTTGCTTTTGTTTCCCTTGCTCAAGGAGATGCATTCAGGAAAAAGTTGCTTATGTTTATATTCAAGAGATTTTGGCCTATGTTTTCTTCTAAGAGTTTTCTGGTTTCATGACTTAACATTCAGGTCTTTGACCCATTTCAAGTTTACTTTTGTGTATGGGGTTAGACAATAATCCAGTTTAATTCTCTTGCATGTAACTGTCCAATTTTGCCAACACCAGCTGTTGAAGAGGCTGTCATTTCCCCATTGTATATACATGGCTCCTTTATTGTATATTAACTGACCATATATTCTTGCATTTATATCTGGGCTCTCTAGTCTGTTCCACTGGTCTATGGGTCTGTTCTTGTGCCAGTACCAAATTGCCTTGATTACTGTGGCTTTGTAGTAGAGCTTGAAGTTGGGAAGTGAAATGCCCTGGCTTTATTCTTTTTTCTCAGGATAGCTTTGGCTATTTGGGGTATTTTGTGGTTCCATATGACTTTCAGAACTATTTGTTCCAGTTGGTTGAAGAATGCTGTAGGTATTTTGATAGGGATTGCATTGAATCTGTGGATTGCTTTAGGCAGGGTGGCCATTTTGACAATATTAATTCTTCCTAGCCAAGAGCCTGGGATGAGTTTCCATTTGTTAGTGTCCTTTTTAATGTCTCTTAAGAGTGTCTTGTAGTTTTCAGGGTATAGGTCTTTCACTTCCTTGGTTAGGTTCATTCCTAGTTATTTTATTCTTTTTGATGCAATTGTGAATGGAATTGTTTTCATGATTTCTCTTTCTGCTAGTTCATCATTACTGCATATGAATGCAACAGATTTCTGTGTATTAATTTTCTATTCTGCAACTATGTTGAATTCAGATATTAGATCTATTAGTTTTGGAGTGATTTCTTTAGGGTTTCTTATGTACAATATCATGTCCTCTGCAAACAGGGACAGTTTAACTTCTTTCTTGCCAATCTAGACACATTTTATTTCTTTGTGTTGTCTGATAGCCATGGCTAGGACCTCTAGAACTATGTTGAATAAAAGTGGGGAGAGTGGGCATCCTTGCCTTGTTCCTGATCTTAAAGGAAAAGCTTTCAGCTTCTCATCGTTAAGTATGATGTTGGCTGTGGGTTTGTCATATATGGCTATTATGTTGAGGTACTTGCCCTCTATACCCATTTGGTTTGAGAGTTTTTATAATGAATGAGTGATGAATTTTGTCAAATGCTTTTTCAGCATCTATGGAGATGATCATGTGGTTTTGTCCTTTTTGTTGATGTGGTGGATGATGTTGACGGATTTTTGAATGTTGTACCATCCTTGCATCCCTGGAATAAATCCTATTTGATCACGATGGATGATCTTTCTGATGTATTTTTGAATTCAGTTTGCTATTATTTTGTTGAGTATTTTTGCATCTATGTTCATTCATCAGGGATATTGGTCTGTAATTTTCATTTTTTGTGGTGTCTTTGCCTGGTTTTGATATAAAAGTGACACTGGCCTTGTAGAATGAGTTTGGGAGTATTCCCTCCTCTACTACTTTTTGGAAAACTTGAAAGAGGATGGGTAATAGGTTTTCACTAAATGTTTGATCAAATTCAGTGGTGAAACCATCTAGTACAGGTGTTTTGTTCTTAGGTAGTTTTTTGATTACCAATTCAATTTTGTTGCTGGTAATTGGTTTATTCAGATTTTCTGTTTCTTCCTAGGTCAGCTTTGGAAGGTTGTATTTTCTAGAGAGGTCATTTCTTCTAGGTTATCCAGTTTGTTAGCATATAATTTTTCATAGTATTCTCACATGATTCTTTGTATTTCTGTAGTGTCTGTAGTGATTTTTCCTTTCTCATTTCTGATTCTGTTTATGTTTGCAGACTCTATTTTTTTTTGATAAGTCTGGCAGGAGGTGTATCTATTTTGTTTATTTTCTCAAAGAACCAGCTCCTGCTTTTGTTGATTCTATTGTTTTATTCTCCTCAATTTTATTTATTTCTGCTCTAATCTTTATTATGTCCCTCCTTCTACTGACTTTGGACCTCATTTGCTCTTCTTTTTGTAGTTTCGTTAATTGTGAGTTTAGACTGTTCATATGGGATTGTTCTTCTTTCCTGAGGTAGGACTGTATTGCAATATACTTCCCTCTTAACACAGCCTTCGCTGTGTCCCACAGGTGTTGTGGTGTTGAATTATTGTCATTTGTCTCCATATATTGCTTGATCTCTGTTTTAATTTGGTCATTGATCCATTGATTATTTAGGAGCATGTTATTAAGCCTCCATGTGTTTGTGGGCTTTTTCGTTTTCTTTTTGTAATTTATTTCTAGTTTCATACCTTTGTGGTCTGAGAAGCTGGTTGGTACAATTTCAATCTTTTTGAATTTACCGAGGCTCTTTTTGTGGCCTAGTATATGATCTGCTCTTGAAAATGTTCCATGTGCACTTGAGAAGAATGTGTATCCTGTTCCTTTTGGATGGAGTGTTCTGTTGATGTCCATTAGGTCCATCTATTGTAATATGTTGTTTGGTGCCGCTGTCTCCTTACTTACTTCTGTCTGGTTAATATGTCCTTTGGAGTGAGTGGTGTGTTGAAGTCTCCTAAAATGAATGCATTGTATTCTATTACCCCCTTTAATTCTGTTAGTATTTGTTTCACATATGTAGGTGATCCTCTGTTGGGTGCATGGATATTTACAGTAGTTATATCTTCTTGTTGGACTGACCCCTTTATCATTATGTAATGTCCTTCTTTGTCTCTTGTGACTTTCTTTGTTTTGAAGTCTATTTTGTCTGATACAAGTACTGCAACTCCTGCCTTTTCCTCACTTAGTTGCATGAAATATCTTATTACATCCCTTTACTTACAGTCTGTGTATGTCTTTGGGTTTGAAGTGAGCCTCTTGTAGGCAGCTTATAGACGGGTCTTGTTTTTTTATTCATTCAGTGACTGTGTCTTTTGATTGGTGCATTCAGACCATTTACATTTATAGTGATTATCAAAAGGTATGTACTTATTGCCTTTGCAGGCTTTAGATTCGTGGTTACCAAAGGTTCAAGGGTAATTCCCTTACTATCTAATATTCTAATTTAACTCACCTCGTAAGTTATTACAAACACACCCTAAAGGTTCTTTTTTTTTTTCGTCCTTTTTCTTCCTCCTCCATTCTTTAACTATTAGGTATCATAATCTGTACTCTTTGTCTATCCCTTGATTGAGTTTGGGGGTAGTTGATTTGATTTTGCATCTGCTTAGTAATTAATTGTTCTACACTCTTTACTGTGGTTTTATTTCCCCTGGTGACAGCTATTTAGCCTTAGGGACAGCTCCATCTAGAGCAGTCCCTCCAAAGTACACTATAGAGGTGGGTTTGAGGGAGGTAAATTCTTTTAACTTTTGCTTATGTGAAAATTGTTTAATTCCTCCTTCAAATTTAAATGATAATCTTGCTGGGTAGAGTATTCTTGGTTCGAGGTCTTTCTGCTTCATTACATCAAATATATCATGCCACTCCCTTCTCGCCTGTTATGTTTCTGTTGAGAAGTCTGATGATAGCCTGATGGGTTTTCCTTTGTATGTGATCTTTTTTCTCTCTCCAGCTGCTTTTAGAAGTCTGCCCTTATCCTTGATCTTCGCCATTTTAATTATTATGTCTTGGTGTTGTCTTCCTGGGGTCCCTTGTGTTGGGAGATCTGTGCACCTCCATGGCCTGAGAGAATATTTCCTTACCCAGATTGGGGAAGTTTTCAGCAATTATCTCCTCAAAGACATTTTCTATGCATTTTTCTCTCTCTTCTTCTTCTGGTACCCCTATAAATGTGAATATTGTTCCATTTTTATTAGTCACAAAGCTCTCTCAATATTCTTTCACTCCCAGAGATCCTTTTTTTCTCCCTGTGCCTCAACTTTTTTGTATTCTTCTTCTCTAATTTCTATTCCATTTACCCTCTCTTGTACTACATCTAATCTGCTTTTAAATTCCTCCATTGTATGTTTCATTTCACATATGGAATTTTTTAATGATTGAATGTCCGTCCTAAATTCATCCCTGAGTTCTTGAATATTTTTCTGTACCTCCATGAGCGTGTTTATGATTTTTATTTTCAACTCTCTTTTACTGAGATTGGTGAGTTCAGCTTCTCTTGGCCCTTTTTCTGGTGTTTATAATATTTTTGGTTTAAACCAGGTTCCTTTGATGTTTCATATTTGTATGTGGTGCCCTCTAGTGCCCAGAAGCTCTAGTCTCTGGAGCTGCTCAGCCAATGGAGTGATGTCATGGGTTACAGGGGAGCGATGCTGGTGCCTGGTGTGAGGAAAGAGCTACTTCCCGGCTATAGGGCCTGTGTCTATTGTCAGAACCAGTGGGCCAAGTACACAGGTCTAAGCCTCTGTGGTTTGTGTCTGTAGCTGCCATAGGTGGGGGCCTCCCTCTGCTGGCCTGATGCCAGGGCAGGGACTGCCAGTTTGCGAGCCAGTGCTGACAGGCTAGGAAAAAGGTGCAGCAGGCTGCATATCACAGTGGGGGGCCTCGGAGCTGCTTAGCCAGCAGGGGGATGGAGTGTCTGAAGCTCCTGAAAGTTCCCAACCTGCTGGGCAGAGCATGCCCAGACAACCTTGTCCACCTATCCCTTCTCCCGAGCAGCAAGCTCCATGCATTTCTCGCCCCTTCAGCAGCCCTCTCGCTGCTAGGAAGCCTCTCAAACCATCTGCCTTTCCTTTGTCCCAGAGCAGCTGGATGTGGACCCGTGTCCTCCACAAAACGGCTGAAATCTCAGTCTCTGCAAGTATTCTGCCTTTCTTAGTTTTTCAACCACACTAATCTCCAGAGCACTATTCAATGTAGGTTTGTGCTCCCAAAGCAGATCTCCTGGGCTGGGTGTTCAGTAGTCCTATGCTTCCACCCCCACCCTGCTCCATTTCTCTTCCTCCTGCCGGTGAGCTGGGGTGGGGAAAGGGCTTAGGTCCCGCCAGTACGTTACCCTGTTTTGTGAGGTCTGCTCTGTTCTCCAGGTGTATGTGGTCTGGCACAGCTTTCCTGTTGCTCTTTTAGGACTAGTTGTATTATATGTGGTTTTCAGAGGAGTTCTCTGTTTCACCTCTCACACTGCCATCTTTAATTCATTAGTCAGTTAGCATTAATTTTAATAAAATTTACTGAACCCAGTATGTCCAAAATATTGTCAGTTCAACATGTGATCAATATAAAAATTCTTAATATTTTACAATTGCTTTTTATGGTACATATTTAAAATCTATGAAGTATTTTACTTTTATTACACATCTCAATTTCGTATGGAATACTGGAATTGTAGCTATGCAACTAAAGACACCAAGTAAGTTAAATAGACTTAAATTGTATTTAAGTTGAAATACCCATGTGGTTTAGTGGCTACTGTATTAGGCAACATAGGTCTATAGTTTAATAACTCTAATTCACTTGCATTGAGATCATATGTTTTAACATAGAGCAAAATTCTAGGATTAGGGAAATCTTTAAAAGGGCAAAATATAAAGCATCAATCATTGCTGGTCTGAGGATAGGAGGGCTAAGTTGAAATGTTGTATATGCAAATATGATCCATGGTTTACACAAATGTGTTTCTGACATTTTTCATTTTCTGTGCACATGTGCGGTGATGTGTGATTTGGTATCCTAAGGAGACAAACACATCAGCCATCTTCAAAGGCTCTTGGCTGATATTTTATGTTACCTGCCTTTCTCCTCCCCAAAGGCTAACTCCATGGCAAGTTTGAAGTGCTTTCAAAAGGAAACATTCTTGAGTGATTTGAGTGTTACATAAGGGGGCTGGAAAGTTTCTTACCCTCTAAGAACTCAGATCCCTCCATATGTTCAGGTGACTCTATAGAATGTTAAAACTTAAGAAGACAGCAGAACTTACTGATCAAATGCCTGGTGGTAGAGTAAGTGCCCTTGAGTGTCTGCCACTGATGAATTACATGCACTACATCAAAATATTAAGTTTCCTAATGCCTACTTGATTAGCAATATTGTTTATTCTTTCCTTGAAAAAAGTGTTTTTTAATAAAATAAATAAGCATACCTTTCTATTCTTCTGATGACACTGAGATTCAAATGCTTAATTTAAAATCTGATTCAAATATCTGACTCTCTCCAAGTCAGAGGGCCTCTTTCCTGTTATTAGAATATCTCATCTTCCCCTGAACTCTTATCTAAATATAATACACACCTTTATCAGAACAAATTTTACCATCTATTTACTTAACATTGTGTTTGTGTATAAGAATGTATCTCTTTTCTATTATACTATGAGCAGTATAGGGAAGGGAGGGTGGCCTACTCATTTTTATGACTCCTAAATCAGGTGCTAGTTCAAAAGTGCTTCATGCTCCACCTCTACACCCAAAAGGCAAATAACCCAATTAAAATATGGGCAGAGGATATGAACAGACACTTCACCAAAGGAGAAATTCAGATGACCAACAGGCACATGACAAGATGCTCCACATTGCTAATTATCAGCAAAATGCAAATCAAAACCACAATGAGATATCACCTCACACCCGTTAGGATGGCCAACATCCAAAAGACAAGGAACAACAAATGCTGATGAGGATGCGGAGAAAGGGGATCCCTCCTACACTGGCGGTGGGAATGGAAATTAGTTCAACCACTGTGGAAAGCAATATGGAGGTCCCTCAAAAAACTAAAAAATAGAAATACCATTTGACCCAGGAATTCCACTCCTAGGAATTTTCCCAAAGAAAACAAGATTACTGATTCAGAAAGACATATGAACCCCTATGTTTATCGCAGCACTGTTTACAATAGCCAAGAAATGGAAGCAACCTAAGTGTCCATCAGTAGATGAATGGATAAAGAAGATGTGGTACATATACACAATGGAATATTATTCAGCCATAAGAAGAAAACAAATCCTACCATTTGCAACAACATGGATGGAGCTAGAGGGTATTATGCTCAGTGAAATAAGCCAGGCAGAGAAAGACAAGTACCAAATGATTTCACTCATTTGTGGAATATAACAACAAAGCAAAACTGAAGGAACAAAACAGCAGCAGACTCACAGACTCCAAGAAGGGTCTAGCGGTTACCAAAGAGAAGGGTTTGGGAAGGGTGGCTGGGGATGGAGGGAGAAGGGGATTAAGGGGCATTATGATTAACACATATAATATAGGCGGCGCACAGGGAAGGCTGTATAGCATGGAGAAGACAAGTAGTGACTCTATAGCATCCTACTATACTGATGGATAGACAGTGACTGCAATGGGGTGTGTGGGGGGGACTTGATAATATGGGTGAATGTTATCACAATGTTGCTCATGTGAAACCTTCATAAGATCGTATATCAATGATATCTTAATAAAAAGAATAAGTGCTTCAGGCTCTATGAAGAAGAGAAAACACAAAGAGAAAAAAACCCCAAGGGGATTATTCCCTAGTTGAAGAGATAAACACAATTAGGTACTCACAAAATGAGAGTACACCTGGTGTAGTGTCAGAATTAGCAGTCCCTAACCTCTAGGTGCTTACAGCCTGTGGAGGACTCCTTGGAAGAAAAAGTCAAGAGGGATCTTTCAGAATATGAATAAGTAGAATATAAGAGCTAAGATCCTACAGGCCAGATGGCTCAATATGAGCAGAGGCATGGAGATGGAATGCAAGTTTGGATTACCAAGAAATGGGCAGTCACATGGTTGCAGGAGGTTCCCGCCGGGCATAAAAAAGCAGAAGTTGACATCTGAAATGAGAATTGGACCGTGTTAAGAATAGCACAGAGCTAAGACAAATATTTTTTATTTTATGTTGCAATTAATGGAAAGTTACTGAGGATTTTGAATAGCAAGGGAAATGATCCAAGTGGAATTTACAGAAGACAGATCTGACCACAGCTTCAAGGATGCACATGGCTAAGTGGTAAATCAAGTCCATTTCAGCAATATGTTCAGCAGGTAGTAAGGGTCTTATCAAGGGGGGGTACCATTCAAAGAGGGATAAACATACCTTTTCCAGAAATGACAAGATCTGGTAACTGAATGGACATAAGAGGAACAAAGGTAAGAATCAAGTATCTTTTTCCAACTAGGTAGAATACACTGCAAGCTGGGAAAATGTTAATAATTCTAAGAAAGACTGAGATTTGGCAAGACAGCTTAAGAAAGAAGACAGTGAACTTCATTTGGGCCATATTAAAATGAAAGAGATGGGTTGTCAAGTTAGCAGCTAAAGAGTATTTTAACTTGTTCACTAGCAGCACACCTGTGTGTGTGTGCATGCACACACATGTGCAGGTGTGAAGGGTATATTACAGGTCTCTTAGAATTGTTTTCAGTGTAGTTGAAATTTCATCTCTTTTTAGATTATACAGAAACAGGAACAAACAAAAATGATGACTTCATATGTGATTATGCTACCAGATTTATCAAAATTATTATTCCCTCTATAAAATATCAATGTACACAGCATGCTAAATAAACAAAACTAGCAAATGACTCTCTAGTATAACCCCACACTACTGTTTTAGCTGACTGATTTATGCTGAGTCAATTAGTTGTTTGTTCTCAGACCTGACTGTAACAGTTTCATTTATAAATAGTTTCACAATTTAATGAAATATTATAGAAGGAAATAGGATTGTTAAAAAAAAAGTCCATTCCACACAAACTAAGTTGAATGCTTTGTAAAGTCTTGACAGGGATGTGTCACTTAACCCTGCTCTCAAATTGGTGTGGGCAAGGCAACTGCAGAAGATTGAAGAATTCTGCACTCAAGACACTTGTTCGTGTCTAAGTCCTAGTTTTACTTTAAAGCAATCAAAAGGTGGAAACTGTAGTGATACATTATGGATGTCATTTATGTAAGAGTTCAACTTAGAACTCTGATAAGCACAACCATCCATATCTCAAAGGATGGGCTAACCTCAAAAGTTTGGAGAATTAATGCACATTTATACTACATTTTAAGTATAAAATGCTTAAAACATGTAGTTTGTTTTGGTAAAATTTCTCCACTTCCACTGATTGACTAGCTAATGATTGGTTCTGGTTGCAAGAGATGAGAGGGATTTGCTATTGGATATGGTTTCCTCAAAGCAACAAAAGCAAAGACTGAAAATTACTTTAGTATATATTTACCTGGTAGGTTGTAAAGGTTTCCCTGCTGAGATGTTATGGTCCATTGAGAAATCACATGATGTACTTCTGATCTTTTAGGAATCCATGTCATGTGCATCCAAAAGCTTGCAATGACTATACCCTTTGGGAAAGGCAAAGTCCTGCCCATTTTTTACCCCTGTAACTATCCATAAAGTTGACTCAATTAGTATGGTGGGTAATAAGCATCATTCCAAATCAGGCACAGCAAACTGATGCAAAAATCTTTAGGGCCATCTGAAATGGTGTGTCTTAATTCAACTTAACATGTAGGTAAGCTTTTTACAGGCATTACTAAGATGCTATTGTTTATCAATAGTATAAATAATATTCACAACATAAATAGTTTTTATGAAAACATTTCCCATTGATCATCTACACTACAGAGTATTAAACAGAATTAGAATTCCCTAGCTCTAACTTTATTTCATTTTTATAAAAAAGTTTCAGAGAGGACACTGTAATTGAGCAATTAAGCCACTTTCTTTTTGTTTGTCTAAGTCCTGTTTTGAAGAAACAACGTATGCACATAGAGACAACACTCATTACCAGCAGTGCTGATACAGGTAAGCAAAGCGACATGTCTGTGTTCTCAGAAAATAAAGACTGAAGTCCTTGAAATACCTGTTTCCCAGCCCATGTATCCTGATAGATTTTAAGACTCAGAGAAAGAAGCCTGTCTGCTCTGTCTGACCACATCCAGATTTGGTCAACAACCTGAAGTTAAAAGCTATCAATTCAGAAGATATCTTCAAAGTTCAGTATTTAAAAAAAAAATTTTTTTTCTACTTAAGCATTGTATGTGTAAGAGGGAGCTCTATAAAATATCAATGTACACAGCATGCTAAATAAACATTGGTTTACTTTCCTATACACTAATGATGAGCTAACAGAAAGAGAAATCAGGAAAACAGTTCCATTCACAATTGCATCAAAAAGAATAAAATACCTAGTAATAAACCTAACAAAGGAAGTTAAAGACCTATACCCTGAAAACTACAAGACATTCCTAAGAGAAATTAAAGAGGACACTAACAAATGGAAATTCATCCCATGCTCTTGGCTAGGTAGAATAAATATTGTCAAAATGGCTATACTACCTAAAGCAATCTACAGATTCAACGCAATCCCTATCAAAATACCAACAGCCTTCTTCAATGAACTGGAACAAATAGTTCTAAAATTCATATGGAACCACAAAAGACCCCGAATAGCCAAAGCAATCCTGAGAAGGAGGAATAAAACAGGGAGAATTATGCTCCCTGACTTCAAGCTCTACTACAAAGCCACAGTAATCAAGACAATTTGGTATTGGCACAAAAACAGACCCACAGACCAGTGGAACAGAATAGAAAATCCAAACATTAACCCAAACATATACAGTCAATTAATATATGATAAAAGAGCCTTGGATATACAATGGGGAGATGACAGCCTCTTCAGCAGCTGGTGTTGCCAAAACTGGACAGCTACATGTAAGAGAATGAAACTGGACTACGGTCTAACCCCATACACAAAAGTCAACTCAAAATGGATCAAAGACCTGAATGTAAGTCATGAAACCATAAAACTCTTAGAAAAAAACATAGGCAAAAATCTCTTGGAAATAAACATGAGCA
Organism: Smutsia gigantea; assembly: GCA_032199065.1. Classification (NCBI taxonomy): domain Eukaryota; kingdom Metazoa; phylum Chordata; class Mammalia; order Pholidota; family Manidae; genus Smutsia; species Smutsia gigantea. The sequence goes on along the minus strand of JAVSCE010005158.1, from coordinate 269,268 downwards.
ACTTCTTCATGAACATATCTCCCCGGGCAAGGGAAACAAAAGCAAAAATGAACAAGTGGGACCATATCAAGCTGAAAAGCTTCTGTACAGCAAAGGACACCATCAGTAGAACAAAAAGACATCCTATAGTATGGGAGAATATATTTACAAATGACGTATCTGATAAGGGGTTGACATCCAAAATATATAAAGAACTCACGCACCTTAACAAACAAAAACCAAATAATCCAATTAAGAAATGGGCAGAGGACATGAATAGACACTTCTCCAAAGAAGAAATTCAGATGGCCAACAGGCACATGAAAAGATGCTCCACATCCCTAATCATCAGAGAAATGCAAATTAAAATCACAATGAGCTATCACCTCACACCAGTAAGGATGGCCAACATCCAAAACACAAACAACAACAAATGTTGGCGAGGATGTGGAGAAAAGGGAACCCTTCTACACTGCTGATGGGAATGCAAATTAGTTCAACCATTGTGAAAAGCAGTATGGAGGTGCCTCAAAAACTCAAAATAGAAATACCATTTGACCCAGGAATCCCACTCCTAGGATTTTACCCTAAGAATGCAGCAGCCCAGTTTGAAAAAGACCTATGCACCCCTATGTTTATCGCAGCACTATTTACAATAGCCAAGACATGGAAGCAACCTAAGTGTCCATCAGTAGATGAATGGATAAAGAAGATGTGGTACATATACACAATGGAATATTATTCAACCATAAGAAGAAAACAAATCCTACCATTTGCAACAAGATGGACAGAGCTAGAAGGTATTATGCTCAGTGAAATAAGCCAAGCAGAAAAAGACAAGTATCAAATGAGGAACATAAGAGCAAAGAAAAAAACTGAAAGAAAAAAACAGCAGCAGACTCACAGAACCCAAGAATGGACTAACAGTTACCAAAGGGAAAGGGACTGGGGAGGATGTGTGGGAAGGGAGGGATAAGGGAGAAAATGGGGCATTACGATTATCAGACACAATGTTGTGGGGGCACGGGGAGGGCTGTACAACTCAGAGAAGACAAGTAGTGATTCTATAGCATCTCACTACGCTGATGGACAGTGACTGTAATGGGGTAAGTGGGGGGGACCTGACGAAGTGGGGAGTTTAGTAACCATAATGTTGCACATGTAACTGTAGATTAATGATACCAAAATAAAAAAAATAAAAAATAAAAAATAAAATAAACATTAGTTTATTTAGTTCTTTCGGAGCTTTATTGAGCACCTAATATGAATACAGCAACATTCTAGGTAGACTATAAGTATGAATGAAATGCTGAGACAATCTTTCAGATCTACAGTGGCCTCCCTTCCCTTCTTTCCTTCCTTAATGAACATTTAAGAGATGCCTACAGTGTGCTACCCTGAGAATATATAGCCAAGTAAGACCCTCCGGGAGGTTATCTGGCTGAATGGAAACCCAAGCAACAGGGTAGCAATAAGGCGATGTAGCTGGTGGTGTGCTGGGAGAGGTGCTCTGCTGGCAGAGCAGTGGCGGGGAAAGCATTCCACTTGAGGTGCCTTCTGAGCCAAGCCCCAGGGGATGTGCAGGTGAGGATGAGCCATCCAAGCAGAGGCAGCCACAGGTGGAAAGGCGCTGAGTGGGAAGACACTGAGGATGTGGGGAAGGCCGGTGTGCTTAGAGAGGGAGCCAGTAGATTGGGGAGATGTGAGCACGTAGGAGATGAAGTTTGATGAGATGTGAGGGTAGAGAGGCAGGCAGGGGCCGTATTCACTCAGTCCTCCACTGGACTAATCTTTATTGACCATATGCTGTATGTCCAGGTCTGTTCTAGGCACTGGGGATAAAATAGTGAACAACACACACAAATCCCTTGCCCTTGTGGAACTTAAATCCTGGTGGATGACAAAAATAAAAAGCCAGCTAAATAAAATTTGGACTATGTTAGATACTAATTTTTAAGGAGGAAAAAAAAAAGCAGGGAAGGATGATTTGAGATATTTGGGATGGGGAGGCGGGGAGGCTGAAACTTCAGACACTGTAGCCGCAGAGACTTCAGAGTCAAGGTCTGGTATCTGAGGGGAGAGCATTTCAGGGAGAGGGAACAGCAGGGAAAACCACTGTGGCTGAAGTCCAGTGGGTGAGGGAGAAAAAGTAGGCGATGTGATGGGAGAGGAAAGGGGAGGGAGACAAGTCATATAGGTCTGGTAAGTCCAGTAGGGCTTGGGTTTTTTACATGCAGGGATTTGTCTGAGTTTTGATCAAGATTTGGCATGCCATATTGACGAGTCTGAACTTTTCTTCAATCCAGGAGAAAGTCATTGAAGCATCATTAGCAGTGATAACCTTTTATGAATTGGGGAAAATAACAGACTAGAGGCTAGAAGAACACTTAAAAGGATGCAGAGATTCCAGGGGGAACAAAATGATTAGGCCCCTAATAAGGCGTTGACAGAACATCAACTCTTATCTAAACTATTAACAGATACTAAAAAAAGGATGATTGTAGTTTAACCTACTTTGCTTTCCTGGCCTAATGTGATAGAGAGCAGCAAGAGGGAAAAAATTAGCAGAAAGCATTCCCAAATATTGTTTAAATACAAGATAAAATGAAGTTGATTTTCTATTCCATACAGTAGGCCCATTCCTGTTGTGGAAGTTATACCATCAGCTCTGAAGATTTGGAGCTCAAAGGCCAAGAGACCATTGTGGACTTAATGAGACCACAGACTCAAAAGCACCAGCCCAGTGACACAAATGTCAGTCTGACATAGTGTGGTTCCCAGGACACCTGTTAACAGTGGATGTGTCCTACCTAGAGATTTGAATCTAGTAAATCTGGAGGGCAGGGGGCTCAGTATGTTTACTGCACAAAAGTGCCCAAAGTGGCAGGTGGGGCTGAATTTAGCTCAGGCTTGGCTTACAGAGACCAAGCCATGTGCTCTTGTTTTGGGTGCATCTGTCGAGAAAGGGCACTTTTTTTTTATTTCCAGAAAGGATCAAGAGAGGCTAGGAAATCCGCATTTTAATCACAGGGTCCCAGAAGACGGAAGGGAGCCAGACTAGCCCTGGCGGGAAGCATCTGCAATTGAAAGCAGATTATACTACTCTGGGCCATACAAACACCTACTACAGAAGATTCCTTTTTTTCCCTTTTTAGTGTAAGGATGCCATAGCCCATAACTTGTCCTTTTTTGCTAAGATAAAGTACTCAGAGACTACATTCCACACCCTCCCCCCCGCCCTCCCCCCCCCCCCACAAATGATTCTGTTTAGGATACATGCACACAGAATATAGGTTCATTTCTTTGGAACTAGCATCGGACTATTAAAAACAGTGCTGTTATTGTGTCTACAACAAACATTCAAAAGGCCCTAAATTGTACTTAAGCACAATTACCTTAATGTCAGCTGAGATTTTACGATACAACTGTGAGGCGCTTTATTTTTAAGGCAGTTTAACTTGCTTCATTCCTAAGAACAGACTTTTAAGTTTTAAATCTAGGGTTCTCAATAAAAGGATTAAGCTATGCTCAGCAGTTTCTTTAAATATTTAAGAGAATTTTCATCATCTAAATATTTATGGCAACAACACAGCCAGGTGCATTTTTCCTTCTGTTTGTCAGGAATAGGAGCTCCCTCCATATCCTTTCCGAAGGCGGGGAGGAGGCTGCCTCAACAGCCAAAAAATCCCACTAAGCTCTTCAGAATCCTAGAAACTGCTGAGAAAACCTTATTCAAATACGTCAATTCAAACTGATACTATAAATTCTCAGACACCCAGCGAAGTTGCTGCCTTGAATGGCAGTTGGCAGCATTAGTATTTTGGAGAGTGCTTTCTTTTGAAACAAGAACCTTCTCCCTTGTGGATTTTATGTCCATCCTCACAGCTGCAGCCTTTTAGAACTACCACCAATATCATGATGTGCATGATGCTCTCTTTCTGAAGATGGTAGGATAATTGCTCAGATTACGTGTGACCTGGATGCTCCCTGAAGACTGACATTGCCTCGCGGGAAGGCAAGGTCCTCGGGGAGTCTGTGCAGCTTTGCTGCTTACCAGCGTGCCATTTCATGCCCAGGCACTCTGGGGCTACTGCCCCGCCCAGGCTCAGAGCAGCCTCTTTTCCAACTACAGTGTCAGAAAGGGGTTTCCCAACCATCCTGAAGTATGACAGAGGGAGCTCCTTAAACACCCAGTTTAGGACCTAGCCCTAATTTTTAAGTATTGGAAATAACAGCAGACAGTATTTCATCTATCCTAAAAATATCTCCATGAAGTAGATGTGGGCAGTTATTATTCTGTCCATTTTACATGATGAAAGTACAGGATTGAGAATTTTAATGATGTTAAGTCAGTTTTATCAGCAAAAGCAGAGACTGTACCCCTTCACATATATATCTGAATATTACATATTCTCTAATTCATTAATTCACTTTCAAATTCATATTTATTGACTCCTTGTTGTGTGCCACACAACTGTCCTGGGGGCCAAGTACACCGAATAACAAAACAGAAGTGACCTCCACTCTCAAGGAGTTTACAATCTGGCGGAGGAGATGGATACTGAATAAACACACCGGTAAATAAATATGGGATTACAAAGGGTAAAAAAGTGCCATGAAGGAGATACACGGAAGCTATATAAAGAGAAAAATAGGAAAAAAGTCATTTAGGTTGGGGAACATTTAAGCTGAGAAATGAACAAGAATTAACCAGGGCAAGAGTCTGGGCTACAAACACCTACTGTGATACAGGACACAGTGTGCATTATTGAAAGGAAGTGAGAGTTTAGCCAGTCACATCTATGAACAGGTAAGGAGCTTTTAAAGAATTCTCTGTTTTCTTCTGTCTCCTATCATGAACTATGATGCTAGCTATTGGGGAAGAACATTTTACTGACAGGGAGGAAACATGGATTCGAGGTCCAGCTCTACTATCGAGTCCCAGTCCTGTTGCCCTGCCCCCACTACTCCTTGGAGGAAGTGAGCTTCTCTGTACAAGGGGACAAACTATGTGCCCTGGGCTACTGGATATCCAATGGGAAAATAATGTGAATACAACACAACACAGAATATGCAAATACCAGACACACTTACCCGACTGTTAGTTAATAACAGTCTTATTAGTAAATAAAATTTCTCTACCTGCCACAAGAGGACGACAGGTATCTTCAGCTCTTTAAAAAAACACAGTGAAGGCCAATTCAAAATTTAAAATATGTAGACTAATAATAACAGTTAAAATTCACTGCATGCTTAGACCTACAGACTCCAGGAAGAGACTACCAAAGGGGAGGGGTTGGGGAAGGTGGGTGGGGAGGCAGAAGGGGATTAAGGGACACTATAATTCACAATCACAATATAGGTAGGTCACAGGGAAAGCAGTACAGCATGGAGAAGATGGGTAAGGACTCTATAGCATCTTACTGTGCTGATAGACAGTGACTGCAATGGGGGAGTGAGAATTTGATAATGTGGGTGAATGTTGAAACCACATTGTTGTTCATGTGAAACCTTCATAAGATTGTATATCAATGATTCTTTAATTAAAAAAATTCACTGCATGCTTACTACTTGTTTGGCATTATGCCAGGCTTTTTACACACTATCACATTTAATTCTTATGTAAATCTTCAAAAGTGGACATTACTATTCTCATTTTACAAATGAGAAAACTGAAGTTAAGACAGGTTAGATAACTTTACTGAGGTCATATGAATGTTAGTGCTCAATCCCAGAGGTCTGAATCCAGAACTTATGTTTAGGGATTATTACTTCTACTAATTTACTGTTAATTAATTTCACATTATATTACTATAAAATGACTGGCATTTTAATTTTACCACACTTAAATCCCAGTTGTTTTTTCGCATATCTCAAACCCATTCCTTCTCCCATTTGCACTGCCACCAGATACAGCTCCTCCTGGAGTATCTTAAAGAGTCTTCTAATTAGTCATTCTGCCAAATATTGTCAATCTCTAATCCATCTTTCCAATTCAGTGCTATCATACCAAGGTTCTCAGAACTCAGCTTTCTGGATGTCATTACTCTACTTTAGAACTTCAATATGACCAGAGCTCTTAAAATGTGAAGGCCATATTTTGCACTGGGGCATTCACAAATTCACAGAGCCTGAGCCTGGCAGCTGACTGCTCCCACCTCCTCTATTCTTCCTCTCTACAAGCCCTCCATACCAGCCCACTGGTTGAAGCATGTCTCTAGCTGCATTCATGCTGACGCTGTACCTGTGTTTTCACTACATTCTTTCTTTCTCCTGCTCTCCTCCCAGAACACTCTTCCCACTGTTCAGAATCCCAGTCATTCCCTAAAACTCAACTCTCATGTGCCTCATTAAGCTTCCTGTAGCCCTCAGTAACCTTGTTTGCCCCCAAATCCAGGGCATTTAATGAGCATCCAGTGCACTTGACTTTTTGCCACCTCTTGCATTCTTATTTAATAGCTACACTTTTAACTTCCTAAATGTATATAACTTGTCTCTGCAAGCATATGAAAACTCACAGATGGCAAGAACAGCATAATGTTCCTGTGATTTTCCAGGGTTCAAACCCAAAGTAGATAATTCAAACACTATCTGGAATGAAAAATATCTTACACTCAAAATGTGTGCTTCATGTGAGACTGACCCATTACAGAGTCTGTTCTGTCCTTGCCAACCTGGTCTCACATGCAGGTCTGCATTACGCCAACTCATTTTTCACATGTGCTTGCACACTGGTCAGAAGATTTAGTTTTGTGGGGTAGGTGGGGCAGAGGCATAGGAGAGAGAAAAATTATCATCATTTAATCATTTTTAAGTACAGTATATTGAAAAGAGCATATCTAGAGGCAAAACAAGGCACATGTGTCATTTCTGTTTAAAGATCACACTAATACTTAATATCTGGTGCTTTATACCTAACAAAATACCTTCATAGGAATGAGAGACGCAGCTACTGGGTTGTGCAGTACCCCACATCAATCTCAACCAACCATCAGTAGATGGGTCCACATCCACCAAGTACTCTCTCTTCCAGTTCCCAAGAGAAATCCCTGAGGCAGTAGAGGACAGTGGTTAACAGCATGGAGTCCAGAGCTAAACCATCTCAGTTCAAATCCCAGCTCTGCCACTTACTAGCTGTGTGACCATGCATGGGCAAGTTACTTAAAGCTGTGCTTTGTTTCCTCAGCTATGGAATAAAGTCCGTAATCATACTTACCACACAGAGTCATTGAGGGGATAAAATGAGCAAAAATACAGTTAGAATGGTGTAGTGTTCTATAATGTTTGCTTTATCATTCTACAGTATGCTCTTTACTCTGTGTGTGTGAGACAAAGAAATCTAGCTTTCTAAACATTCAGCTGAAAGGAGTCTCTATTATATGAATGGGTAAAGCTTATTCTTTTCACCAAAAATCTCATGAAACAAGGGAAATAACTTACCTCATGGGTCAGTGATGAAAACCATTCCTCAACACATCCCTTGGCCGATGATAATGGTATCATGCCTTTTCGTGTAATGTTCTTAAAGTTTCCAACTGTCAACACTTTTCACAAATTTTACCCTCACAATCACTCAATGAGACGTATGGAAGATGGTTGGGTGTACACATATGGATGCAAGGTAAATAAAACCTTACATTCAGAGAAGTTAAATGGCTTGATTAGGGTCAGGTAAAATTTAGCTCTCACAGTGCCCAATACCTACTTTTAAAACTAAATCCCAACGTCTGCACAAACTGACAGTACTTCTCTGGTTCACAAAAGTCTAACACACATGGACAAGGGCCCTAAAACTCTCCACAGTGGTTTGATGGAAACATTGATCCTGTCCATTAGGGGCCGGGTGAGAGGCCAAGTACGTTTATCACCCTTCCTCTGTGCTGAATGCAACCAACACTTAAAGGAAGGTCAGGACACTCAGGTCTGTGTTGCCCTGATCTCTGGTAGGGTGGCCAGAAATCTTGTGGACTGCTGTAGATACCCACAGAAAAATACAGGCTCTGGTACACTGGCTGAACGGCTTAAGAATAGAGGAAAAAGAAAGAAAACCTAAGGAGTATGAAGACATTTTGTGATTATCTTGCATATTTAAAATGCATGTCTTATTTGCAAAGGCATTGTTTAAGTCAACATTTCCTAACACATATTTCATAAATTACCAATCCTAGGAAAAAGATCTCCCTGGATAAATAAGTTTAAGAAACACATTCTATGGTTTTTTTCGGGGATGGGGGCATTGGTGCAGGGAAATACACAATCCTTGTCAGCATATTAAAAGGCTCTGAGAAGTTTTTAATAAAACACTGGGTTAATGCTTTTTAATCTAGGCTTTCTCAAACTCATCTGACCATCATACGTTTTAAACCATAACATTTACTAACATCCTATAAGATAAAGGCTTTGTGGAACATTCTAGGGAATACTGATTTAGACACACTTTCTTTGTTTTTGTTTCTCATCTTTCTCTTTCTCTTATTCTTCATTGGACTGAAGAGTTCACTTGAAGAATATCATTCTGGCACTTTACTCTCTGCTAAGACTTAAAACCAAGGCTCTCCACAGTCTGAAGAGGCTATAGAATCAAGGAAGAAAAGTGGGGCCAAAACCATAGTCAGAATTACAGGAAACAGATACTTCATATAAACACACAATGCTGCTGCTCTATTTATTACGATTTCTCTCAGCCGTAAGATTTACTCTGCTGAACGGAAAGACTGTGAATTGGTATCCAGGCTCTCAGCAGGTGATGAGTTGGGGTTAATAATCCCACAGATGGCAAAAGAGTGCATAAATATCAGGAGGTAGTTTCATGCAGCCTCATGAACTAAGCCAAAGTAGTGCTACAGTAAGCATATGCAAATTCACTCTACACTCACGGAATTGGGACTTCATCAGTTACACCTTACTAGTAAGACTTGCCAAAAGCACAGGTGAGAAATGCCGTGACAGTTTAAATGAATGACTTCTTGCCTCAAGATAATTTTTTTTGTATGAATAATGGAACTGTGCAGTTTTCTACAGAGGCTTTGAAAGAAAAAATAGAAAACAAGGCAAGAAATTTTCTAATATCTTCAAGTGTAATATGTATGGCTTACTTCCTACATTTTTGTGCCAAAACATTATAACAAATACCAGTTATTGGCAGAACTGGTAATGATTAGGAAGTGAGGATATTTTGAGGGTCAACGAAGAAAGCAAAGTAACCCCTCCCAGGCCAAACCCCAAATATTAAACCTTGATATGTTTAAGGCAAGGAATAAAAACGACCCTGTGCCTACTCTCATGTATGCTCTAACAGATGCACTTTTTGTTTTCAGCACTTTTTGCTCCTTTTTGTTTCTCTAAGGAACCTGATTTTTAAATAAAAACACCAAAGTATATGGGCACAAAGGCAATGAGGAATGGGGAAGTAACATCATGTACCCGCCAACATCACACAATACAGCTACCTGGAATCAGGTCCCAGTCAGATGGTGACATGACAAATTCAAGAGACAGGAAAGTGGGGTCAAGCAGCTTCTCATAAAAAAATCTGATTAATGATAATCTGGCAGAGTTGACTTAAACAAGCCATCTCTAATTATACCTGGCAACTTTTTACTATCATTGATATCTGTAGACATGACATTATTTATTCAAGTTTTTATGTGTCACCAGAATGTTATAAATATATATGGATACAAAAACTACAAATCAATAGCACCTTTATAAATATTTTAAGTACCATTATTTAGCAATTACGTGGTCCTCTTCATGTACCAACACTACACAATTTTTAACATGCCAATAAGCCCATTAAACATATTTATGGTCATAGTTATCAAGTTCAAGGGGTTTCATCCAGGAAATATAGTTCAGTAAGAAAAACAACCTTGTAGTGAATCAGAAAGCAAATTTACTGCAGTCAAGAAATGAAGATACCCTGATCTTACAAACATATTTAGTACATACAAGCAAGTCAAAATCCACGAGGAAAATTTGCAAGTAATAACACACCATCCCCATCTATCAGATGTCATCTTGACAACACTGTTCATTTCTCTAAGTCATAGCTTCCCATCTGCAAAATGAGGATTCTTTGTTGGCCCATTACGTGGAAACTCATGTAAAGACAAATGGCACAACCTTCATAAGAGTGTATAACAATGATGATACCTTAATAAAAAATAAATAAAATAATAAAAATTAAAAAGTACTATAAAAAAAAGATAAATGGGACACAGTCGTGTTCCAAAAGAAAAGCAGTAATTTGTCCTATTTACTGGGCATCAAAGTTCTTAGAAGTCCTAGAAATAACCACTTTAATTCTAGATTATATATGTATCAACTACACATATTCTGAAAGAACAGTCTCCCTCTTACATAATTACATCCAAACTAAACAAGACGCTTGATGAGCTTCCGTGACGTATGTACGTCCAAAATGGCATGGTTAGTGATAATTTTGCTGCTTTCTTGAATTCCAATTAAAATGTAGATTCTTAAATAAAAGATTCTGTAACTTGGAAGATGTGAACCCTCAAAACACTGGGAATACATAAAAGATTTATTTGATAAAATATAATGATCTCTAGACCTTTTTTATACCAAACTTAGAATAAAGTTTTGATCCTGAAAATATTTTCCCATCCTAATCAAACAGCACAAGTGAAAACTACAGAGCCATCTAATGGTCACAAACAGCTCAAGTTCCAGGTAATGTTATTTTTAAAAAGTACCAACTTTGGAACTACAGTCGGTAAAAGAGATGACACTGGAGTCAAATGCTGGGTTTGAAATCCAGTTGTTTGCTACTTATATCAGAAGTCGGGACAATACTATTTTAACTTTTCTGACTCTTTGTTTCCTGTCTGTAAAATGGGAAGAAGAGAACATATCTTCTAGAGCTTTAGGGAAGATTAAAGGAGATAGAGTGTAAAACCCTCAGAACAGAACTCAACTATAATTACAAACAGCAAGGCAGTGCTGTGTTCTCTATGAATAGCAAATTTTATCCCACAATTGCTACTGAGATTTTCTAGGAACACTCAGCTCTGCTAGGGCCCCAGTGCTGACATTTTTTACTCTAATCTTTGTTTATAGAAGGAGTAAATGATCCAAACAAAGAACATTCCAGTATGCAGTGCTGATGGCTACATGATAAGGCAGGGACTGGTACCAACACCAGGACTGGGTATCTATTAAGGTGAAAACACATAACTTTGATAATGAAGCTGTCTCCTGATTTATAGAAGCTATGCTGTCTTAACTCATGGGATTCAGAGCCAACCAAGATCTAGGGAAAACTATGCTTGCAGGGAGGGGACATGAACATGCAGCCAGGACTTAAAGAGAGAAGATTTTAAGCCTGAAACACTAAAGCTGTTCTGAAAGAAAACAAGTGTTTTTAAGTTCCCAGAGAAGACTTCTAATAAGAGAAACAGAAGGTTCTAAGTCCCATTAACAGTTCAATTATAGACTAAAAAAAAAATCTTATACACTTCCCTTGCCTAAGTTCATCCCTTCTCACAGTGCCAAGAACTTTAATGAAGTAATCTGAATTTCATTTCAGCATTCATAACAGTATTAACACCCCAAGCAGAACAACTCAATCTCTTAAACTGTGAGGCCAAGGTCTCATTTTAGCACATTTGTAGGATGGTCACAGGTACACAAAGTCTCCTTAACCACATTTACAAGTTCTTTCAAAAATTCTGGAGCCCTACAGCTAGGAACACTTACTCCAAACAAACAGCGTAACTGTAGCTTTCTGGGAGTTCTTTCCACTTTCATTCCGAAGACTTAGTAAGAAGTGGACTCTGAAAAGCCAGTTGAAGAAACTGACACAGCAGCTCGTCCATGAAAGCCTTTAAAAACCTATCACAAAATTTTCCCATTAAAACTTGGACGAAAATTGCAGGAAAGTTTTTACCTTTTTAATGGTCAAGTGCAGATTAAAAAAAAAATCATACTGAATTTTGCAAACTTTACATGCATAAGAAGTTTTTGGAAAAGTCACAGAAATAACTTATGTGAGAGTAAATGGAGGCCACCCAGTAGGCCCTGGAAGGGACCTCAAAAGACCTTTGGGAGGATAATCATCATTTATCAGGGAAAGTCCTGGACAGAACTAGCTTCTTTCCTGTGACTGTTCTTAATCCCATGCTCAAGCCAAACCAACTACCTGCTGTTTCCTATGCATGACTTTTCTGCCCCTGTGCCATCTGGCAAGTTGAAATCCTACCCTTGCCTGACCAGATTTTTTTAAAGTATGCTTCTCTAATACAGCTCTCTCAACCTGCTGGGGTGGAAAGAACCTTTTCTCCTTTTAAGAATTTCCACAGCATTTTAGGTCCAGACATCCCATTTTCTACTTAGTATTTTCTACCTAGTGTTGTGGTTATTTATGGAGGTATCTCTACCTCTTGTCTAAAAGCTTCTTGAGGGCAGGGAATCTGTTACCTTCTTGTATGCTTCCTATTCAACAACTTGCTTATAGTAGGCCCATCGTAAACATTCAGTGGATGAATAAATGGGCCCCAATTATGTAGCATTAGTGCAATTCCAAAGACAGTTGAGGATATTTTCCTATTGGCTCCAAGAGGCTGAATTAGTGAAAGCTTTCCAAAGCAGAGTTACATTTACCCAGTAATGCATGTCAATGCATCATTATTATAACAGTTCACTACCAATGAGAATGCAAATTCTATAAATGTTCTAGTCATTGAGTATTGATCACATATCAGTCATTTTACTGAGCACATAAGAAATCAACATAAATAAATTGTTTCACAAAAATCTCAATCATAATATATGTTGTTCACAGGGATGGAAGTGCATCATGGAGAATATAATATAGTCGATGGTTCTGTAAACATCTTTCTATGTTGACAGATGGTAACTGCACTAGTTGGGGTGAGGATTTAATAATGTGTGTAAGTGTTTAATCACTGTGTTGTATACTTGAAACCAACATAATATTGTATATCAACTATAGTTCAATAAAAAAAATACTGCTCTACACTGCCACCCTGCATAAATAAATAAGAAAGTTTCTCTGCTGCTGAGGAATTTAAAGTTTAGTGAGAGATAAAACATAAGACAGGTAACATCGGTATATAATGTTTAATTACTACAACAAAAGTCTGTACTGCTTCTCTGACCACAGTTCAGCATAATAACAAATGTTTTAATTCAGCTATAAACCTAATAATAGGTGGCTTACTTCTCTTTTTACTCAATACAACCTTACTATTTCTGATGAAGGACATCTTGGACTTGATCATCATGGACATTTTTCCAACATACATCATTCAACTCTTAAATAGGTTTTAGTATGTAGGATTCCCACGACATACTCAGGCAACTGTGAACTAAATCACCAATATTTTGCAAAAAAGAGACACAGTCTTATATTTCTCCCCACTAACACAATTCTTGAAGTTTTTCTCAAGACAAGTCTTTTAAACCACCATCCATTATATTTTTCTTTCTGTCATGTATGTGTTGGCCTGGATTCCTGAGTTCCTCCAATTTCTTCACTCTTAAATTTATTTAACACATTATTACCAGAATAATTTTCTTGCCATGAAATTTTGACAGGTCAAAACTCTTATTGATTCTTTACTGCCTAGGAGCCCAAATACAAACTATTCTCGTACTATACAATCCCCCCTCACCTCCATTTCTCAACAACCAGGATCTTCCATCCAGGGTATTCTGCCTTCTGCTCAGAAAGTCTACTTCTTTGCTCTATATTCTTTGTAATCTTAGTCTCCTCCCCTAGAATACCCACTTCTCATATCACCCCTATTAGTACCTTCCTTTAATACCTAGCACAAGTCACACCTCCTCTGGAAAGCTATCTTTCAGGGGAAGCCACCTGGCCTGGTATCTTTTATTATGTCACCTCTACACTTAAGTACTCAAATTTTAACATACAGATTTCTGCTTATTGGTGTGTAAGTTTTGAACAATGCACTACACTCATTTTACCCAGGATAGCTGCTCTACAGACCTTGAGGTCAGGAAACATATCATTGTCTCTAATCTTTAGTAGCAAAGGCCATGCACATGTTAAGTTACTCAATAAATTCCACTGACAACACTGGCAGAAGACATATTTGGAATCCATACCACCTCACAAAGTTTTCTAAAACAGAACAACAGAACTCCTTTGTGGATATCCATCAAAGCTATAGAAAACCAGGATGATACAGCAAAAGGAACAGAATGAGATCCTTAATTTAAGATAAGAATAAGTCAAAAACACTAACCTGGGTAAAGAAAGAGGTGTTCTGTAGGCTGCTGGAGATCTCCTGTGTTTCATACTAAAGCATGAGGTCTAGTCTGTCAAATTTCTCTTCAGGAAAGCAGGAAAATTATCTTCCCAAAGAAAGCAACATTACCGGCTATTTTAAAAGACCCTTCAAAGCTCAAAGCTGTATCACTTCACAACTAAAGGAGAAATATGAAGAGGTCTCTTATCTAAGAAAGAGAGGTGATCTGGCTGAGTTTTTATCCTGTAATGACCAGCAGACACTTTCCCTACAGTCTAGATTTGGGGTTCTGAATTTAAGGTGAATTTGTGCAGTATTTTTGAATATTCAGTTCTGTTTTCAGGCCTTATGTGGGTTAGACCATTTTTTCCCCTGATGTCTAACAGATGACTAAAAAGACCTGTTTGTACCTCAGATGTTGGAGGAACTGTTCAGGAACAATTCATCCCTGCAAGGCTACAAGTCACCACATTGCCAAGGTCAAGGAGACCTCTGCTAATCAAGGAAGTGCTAGCCACACATTGACTCAAGCTGTCCTGGAGAAGCTGGCCTCAGAGTCCACTATTTTTCATCCACAGGTCATCAATCACCTTTATAGAAGAGAAAATGGCCAACTTTCTCATTGGGTGGAGAGCCTCCTGCTAGGCCTTCATCTGGTTTCTTTTCTGCTTTGCTGGTGATTTTCCTAGAGGTGCACAACAGCGACTGAAAGGAACAGCTCCTTTCAGTTATGAAAGGAAAGCAGGGAGATTCACTTCCCACCAGCGTGTGATGAAATCAGGAAATAAAAGGGCAGGAAGCACAGCTATGGGATACTGGAACAACTTTTTCCAGAATGTCTGACCTCATTTCACATACCTTCCCCTTTCACTTACCTTCAGTTAGGTGGATCATGCCCCTAACTCAGGGAAATTCACTGCATCCCAACAGAGCTATGTGTATTGAATATGTTTGCACCAGCTCTTCAAATGTCTAAAACTTGGTTAATTTCTTTTTCCTTGGTTGGAAATCAAAAGGTGTTTAAATCTTCATAGATTTCTGAATCACTTTAAACCATTACAGTTTGGGGAAAGTGGAAAGAAAATGCCAGGGGAATAAATGGGCCTGCTTAAGTTACTAAGTTTTATCAATGAGTAATGGATGAAATCTCTGGGTGCTTCACTATCAGGGGTGGTGTTTGGTGCTAACTGACATTACTGCAAATCTCACTAAACTAATCAGCTTCGCTTTGTCCCAGTATGGGTAGTGGCTGTGGAATTTTTACATAGGCAAGAACTACCCCATTTCCTTCTAGATGACCCCAAGTGTGAAGGTCTCATTAGAAGACTTTGCCAGACCTATACCTGGGGGCTATCAGGAAACACCTATTTGCTCCACCAAAGGCAGAGAGTAGGAGGGCAAAACCAAGAGCTTACAGCACCTAGGCTTTCATTTAATATACATGCTGTCTCAGAAATGCTAGTAGGCATCATTAAATTTACTCATCTAACTCCAGCAGTGGAAAAATCAAATCTTTTTGCTGCTAAACTAAACAAAGGTTTTTCTTCCCCTGTTACACAAGCAATATTATTTCACTGACACAAGCACAAAGGGACCACACTAGAGCATTTCTATACTTGTGTGTCTATGCTAGCCAATAACCCACTAAAAAAATTCACTGTAATTCCATCAACAGGGCTCTCTGTAAAAATCTCACTGCGATGATATTTACCAATACTAATGCAGATACTCATGACAGAATAGAAAATTAATGTGGGACCTACTTTTATGTCTGCTTAAATCAATTAATCTATTGATCTACCAAACCATCAGCATGCACACAAACACACATTTTTGAAATAAATTTGACAAACATTAACCTCAATATTTATACATTTATTCCTTCCCTGAAACGGTGGAAAAATTAAATACTTGAAAGGTTGCTTGGTTGTCAGATTGCTGATGTAACCTTCATTCTTTCAAATAGAACTGATGAGCCCTTTTAAAAACCACGCTACTTCAACATGGGTAAATAAAATTCTGACCAATTCAAAAAGTTGCTGTGTCTGAGGACACTAAAACACCCAGAGTAATAATAATCCTCCAGCCAAAAACTCACAATCAAATGAATGAGATCCTTTTTTGGCCTCTTTGCAAACCTGTTGCAAAACCTGTAAAATGGGATAATGCTGACACAGAGCAGTTCTAAAGACTATTAAAGGTCAAGAAAACAATTAAAGGGAACCTGGGCAACAATGTAATTAAATAAACAACTGATTGAACTAACTTGTTGCATGATGAACGGTACATCAAATAAAACTACTTTGTTGTTCAACTGTATAAATTTACTTGCAATGTTAGTACATGGACAACTGCATAGTTTCAAGTACTATATAAAACTTTGATGTTTTAAGGGTTTCTATAAAAAACTATTAACAGTTTTATACAAAAGCATGATATTATTTTCTGAATCAAAGAAAAAAATCACCCTAAACATTAATTAGTGAGTATATTTGCCTAGGGGAGGGTAGCACTGACAGAAGGCCCAATTAACTTTCTTCACACAAGATAAACTTTTTAGAAACAAACTGAGTGAAGAAATAAGGTATTTATATAAGTAAATGGCATAGAATATAATGTGGTTCTTAGTGTTTTCCCCTTAAAATTCTAGAGTATTATTTAAGGAAATACATTGTATGAAGAGGGAGGTCTAAGACTTGAGAAAAGGTTCCTAGTAATCAAGAGATTTCTCAAGTTTGATGCAACAGAGAGGGGAGTAGGACCAGGAAGAAAATTAGAATTTTCTTTGAAAGATGCTCATTTTATTCAGAGTTGTATAAAAGTCAGGTGTTGAAAAGGAGAGTATATTGAAGACTGTTAGGCAACCCAGAAGAGAAAAAAAGGACAGTAATGATGGTCAGTGATTAGAACTACAGGTAAAATATTAAGAACAAAGGCCTATAGTTTCTTAAGGGAAACTTCCTAAGGATTATCAAAATCAAGGGGTTCAAAATGTTAGGCTATTACTCCATCTCACACTGGTGTTTGTGTTATATGAGATGACAGGTTAGCCTCTGTGAAGATCCAAAATGAGTAACTCTTTTCAAGAATATTAGCAAGAATAATCTTAGCAAGGTATGCAAGAATCACCTGGATGTAGACATCTCCTGCCACTTTCTTCTGTAAGATGATAGTAGGAGATTACAGTTTTCCAGTAGAAACATGTACCACTGAAGTCCCACTCTATGCTCTTGTCCAAGCCTTCAGGAAGGTACCACCAGCCAACAAGGCAGGACTATCTGAGCCCTCTAGAGCCATCGGGTTTGCCAGTGATGAGTACCTTGCACTGAGACCACACAGCCTGAAAATAACCAGGTTTCAGGCTAACTTTGTGTTCTTTCTGTGCAAAAAGCCAATATGCCTTCCACCATGCAAGGAGGCTAGCTGCCAAAACACTACTGGGGATTCTATGAGTAGCTGTTAAGTAAGCTGGGAAGATAACAAAGCAAAGCAGGACATGGAGGAAGAGCACATGAGGAGTAAAAGCCAGAATCCACACACCTTCACCATCTGGTTTTCACACAGCCCTAACATCTAAGTGCTTAGATAATTCTTAAAAAACGAAACAAGAAAATACTGGTAATCCAGGAAAGGGTCTTTAAAACAGCTTCATACTAGTAATCTATTATCTGTATCCTCTTTGAAATCAAATTTATAAATTTCTTTTTCTGTTTATCTTTTGGATGTTTTGAATCAACATGCAAATCTCACTGTCCTCCCACCAAGAGGCAAACAAGGTTTGTTTGTTTTCTAATTGTACAGTTTTTTTCTAAAGGATCTTAATTTCTATAGTCACAAGGATCTGTTAGCAAATAATACATGTCCTGACATTTTTGGAAATGAAAAGAAACACTATTTTACACTGAAAATGACGTAAGGGGTTATCAACCAAACTACTTCTTTCTTCACTGGTATTGAATGGTCACTAGAAGAATTGCCTCATCACCTAGAGATGAACGATTTCCAAATATTCAGCTCCAAACCCATGGCACTGATTCCTGCTTACAACAGCATATTCTGGTTTTTGAAATGAGTGAACCTGCCTGGTTACAGTGACCCACAAGGGAAAAGAAGGCAGGAGAAGGACTCCCTTCCATGCACTGCTATCAGTAGTCTTAGCTATTTGCTGAAATTTTATGTCAACAGGACCAGTAAACAAGTGTTAATACTGCAAGTGGAGGCAACCTCCAGACGGAATTCAATAGTTAGCTGAGTGGAGCAGGGCACGGGAGACACGAGAGGGAATTGGGTCAGCTCCTGGAAGCCAGAAGTCTGTGGCTGTCAGTGGTGTGGAATGGAGCTGCTTCAAAGCAGACTGGGCTGTGACCTGAACATTGCATGTCCCATCACCCAGTGAGACAG
The DNA here is from genome assembly GCA_032199065.1 of Smutsia gigantea. Classification (NCBI taxonomy): domain Eukaryota; kingdom Metazoa; phylum Chordata; class Mammalia; order Pholidota; family Manidae; genus Smutsia; species Smutsia gigantea. The sequence continues at coordinate 250,630 of JAVSCE010005158.1, read as the reverse complement.
CATCAATGACTCTTTGCTGGGCTCTAGTCTTCCCCTTGGCTAATGAAAGCTGTGCTGAAAGGCATGCTATCGGGCCTCTGGGCAGCCTGCAGCCTGGCATTGGCAGAGTTTGTCATACGGTTTGCCTGATGACCGCACCAGGCACCAAAGCCTCCCTCACCCCCACCCCTTCCCTCTTCTATCCCACCAACTCCCCTCTGGCTGGCTGTTTAGTGTCACTCAGTTGGGATGGATCCTGTTAAAGATCTGATGCTTAGTGAGGACTCAGAGGTGTCTGGAACGCCTGCCTCTAATCATAAACACCACAGCTGGCAATGATGTGGCCGAGAAAAAAAAAATCACCTTGATCCAGTACACATTCTCTTTGATGTCTCTGTAGCAAGTTCACTGCCCAGAGAAAAAGGTACAGATTTTTTTAACTCTAAAAAAAAAAATCAAGCTTGACGTTCGCAAATCATAACCATATGACTTTCAATTCCACGCTTTAAGAAATTTCATATATACGTGTACACACACACACACATATCATCACATTTTGTTCTAAGAAACTCAGAGAAGAGGCATCTGACAATGATAACATGAAACAGGTTTGGAAGATAATGGCAGTTTGAGAGGAAAACACTTCCAAATGGGAAAAAAAAAAAATCAGACTGCCACTACCAAAAAAGGAAGAAGCCTTCTGCCAAAGACTGCAAACTGCAGTGACCTTAAGTAAGAGACTGTAGCTGATTCAAGGGAAAATGAAAACTTTTCAAAGACAACACTGCTTATGCTGAGCCACTGTTTATAAGTGCCTTATGCCCTCTTGCCTTTCGGGTGGCCTGGTAAACACAGCCTCACTGTGCTTCCAGCCCCAGGCTGCAGGGTTTAATGAATATTCAGCCACATTAACATGCATTTTCTTTGTGTTGTTTTTGTTTTTGTTTTTGTTCTTAATCCTACCGAGACAGGGCTGGTGTGGGCAATGTCCTTGTGAAGTTCTGTTGGTATCTGTATTGTGAGGTGCTTCTGCAAGTCAAATGCTTAGATGCCCCTATGATTATAGGCAACTAAAAAAATTCTAAACATACCAATTTTGTCTTATAAAGAAGTGAGTTTAAAATGGATAACAATTATGCAGCTCTCAAGATAACTTATGAGACCTTACATAAACTGAGATAAACATTATTTAGCATTAACGCCTATATTACATATCTATATCCTACACCCAAAATACAGGGTGAGAACTCAAAGATTTTTTATTAATATCCAGCAGCCAGTTTTTTTATGTACACAGTCTTACTACACAAAAAAGCATATAAAACATCAGTTCAGTAAGTGGGCTTCTTTCTCTTTTAATCTTATAATCCAAAGTAATTCGAAACATCTCATATTAAGACTTTGCAATTACACCTTAATAAAAAAGTGAAGAAAAAAAGATGCATTCACCTGAATGGTTTTAAAATGCTAAGTCTGTCAGGTGAAAAGCATCTTTTATACTTATTCCAAATGTAGTAATAAAATCAGATGATTCCAGCACTAAGTGAAGTAAATGATAATTTCTGTTTTATTCTGAGGAAACACAGTAAAACTGCTTTGCACTGGCCAGCCACACTGTGACACACCAGTGTTTAAGAACTCGCTCTATAAATGGCACCCAGGAATGCAGCAGCGACACAGGCAGTAACAATATCCAGACAAAACCAAAAAGTTTGGATACTGCTTTGTTGTTCTAAACTGACTGAGGCTTTGCAGACTAGCAACATTCCCCCATAATGCTGGTAGTGTCCTTCCACTGAGATAAGATTCAAATTTATGGGGGGTTATTTACAGTTGTGTATAAGGATCTATGTGTTAAGGAGTGAAGTAGCTGGTTGGAGGAGGGCAGCTTGGCTGGGCTCACAGCTGAGGAACCTTTGGAGTTTGCATATCCCTATAAGGTCATTTCTTTCCTTTTTTAACATAGGCAAGGCCATTAAATGCTAATGAATCTGAGCAAAATGAAAGGTGAGGATACACTAATATTCACTGAAATACTGGCATTTACTGCAGTACTTACCTAAGTTTTTGTGGTAAGTAAAGCTCTGCCAGAAATTTTAGTCCAGTTCTAATCTCGAGCTTGTGTTTTAGATTGTACTGCTTGCCAGAAAGAAAGGGAGAAAGAAGGAAAACAAAAATCCTATATGCTGGAATTTACACTGACAAATTAATTTTAATGACATTAAAAAAAGATACTAAAATGGATACACCTGACCTGATGTCCTATGATGGAAAGCAGACTTTATTTTTATTTGTAGTAAAGTACACTAGTTTACTTATTTATATTAACAAAGTGAGGTGTAGGCTTGATGTGACCATATAAATTTTGATTTCAAAAAGAGGAAGGGGGAGTCATAGAGTACTAAATTTTCCAAGCTTATCAATATTCTAAATAACTGCATAATTTTCAATCACACCTGAGATTTGCAGACCAATCCAAAGTGGCATTTGGCACAAATATCTCAAACCAGGGTTTCTAGCAAATCCTTTAAACAGCTGACTTGTCTGGAAGGAACACCAACAAATTGGTTAATAGGGTCCACCAGGTACTTCATGAGCATACAATTCAGGAGGGGGAAAGCAACAGAAGAGTATATTCATTGTTACTATATATATTTATGTGTAGCTTGAATTCTTTATAAAATTACTTAAATGAAAACAAAGTTACAAAATAGAAAATATACCTTTTATACATAAAGGCAAAGCCTCTCTTTACTACTACTTTAAGCCTTAGCATCTCTGTCACATGAGATTTGAGATAAGAAAGTAGAGAATTCATATTTCTAAAACTAGAAAACAATGATAAAGGAGACATGGACATACAATGGGGAAATAACAGCCTCTTCAATAACTGGTGTTGGCAAAACTGGACAGCTACAGCAAAGAGAATGAAACTGGAATGTTGCCTATCCCCATACACAAAAGTAAACTAGAAATGGATCAAAGACCTGAATGTAAGTCATGAAACCATAAAACTCTTAGAAGAAAACATAGGCAAAAATCTCCTGAATATAAACATGAGCAACTTTTTCCTGAATGCATCTCCTTGAGCAAGGGAAAGAAAAGCAAAAATGAACTCACGGGACTACATCAAACTAAAAAGCTTCTATATGCCAAAGGACACCATCGACAGAACAAAAAGGCATACTACAGTATGAGAGAATATATTTGTAAATGACATATCTGACAAGGGGTTAACATCCAAAATATATAAAACTCACATGCCTCAACACCCAAAAAGCAAATAACCCAGTTAAAAAATGGGCAGAGGATATGAACAGACACTTCTCCAAAGAAGAAATTCAGATGGCCAACAGGAACATGAAAAGATGCTCCACATCACCAGTTATCAGGGAAATGCAAATAAAAATCACAATGAGATATCACCTCACACCAGTGAGGATGGCCAGCATCGAAAAGACTAAGAATAACAAATCCTGGTGAGGATGCGGAGAAAGGGGACCCCTCCTACACTGCTGGTGGGAATGCAAGCTAGTTCAACCATTGTGGAAAGCAATATGGAGGTTCCTCAAAAAACTAAAACTAGAAATACCATTTGACCTGGGAATTCCTCTCCTAGGAATTTACCCAAAGGACATAGTTTCTCAGATTCAAAAAGACATATGCACCCCTACGTTTATCGCAGCACTATTTACAATAGCCAAGATATGGAAGCAACCTAAGTGTCCATCAGTAGATAAATGGATAAAGAAGGTATGGTACATATACACAATGGAATATTATTCAGCCATAAGAAAGAAACATATCCTACCATTTGCAACAACATGGATGGAGCTGGAGGATATTATGCTCAGTGAAATAAGCCAGGTGGAGAAAGACAAGTACCAAATGATTCCCCTCATTTGTGGAGTATAACAATGAAGCAAAACTGAAGTAACAAAACAGCAACAGACTCACAGACTCCAAGAAGGGACTACTGGTTACCAAAGGGGAGAGATGGGGAGGGCGGGTGGGAAGTGAGAGAGAAGGGCAGCAGGGGTATTATGATTGGCACACATGGTGTGTGGGGGGTCATGGGGAAGACAATGTAGCACAGAGAAGGCAAATAGTGACTCTGTGGCATCTTACTACACTGATGGACAGTGACTGCAGTGGGGTATGGCATGGACATGATAATATGGGTGAATGTAGTAACCACATTGTCTTTTCATGTGAAACCTTCACTAAGAGTGTATATAAATAATACCTTAATTAAAAAAAATAGAAAACAAATGTCTCAATCATATAATTTGATGGGCCAAAGAAGAAAAAATACAGATGCATTAACAGCATGCCCTTATGTAGAGAAGATGTGCTTGCTAGAATTGCCAGATTAATCTTAAAGAGACACAAGCAAAAGTTTTGTCCTGTTTTCCTTTTAACAGGGATGAATGGTCCCTTTGGGAGACCTCTCTCAACTGTCATTAAAATGTAATAGAGAGTAGTGACTAGGGCTTCTTTGTCTCCCAGAGGTGTGACCTTCATTTGCATAATAAATCCTAGTGCATTAAGCATCAGCAAAGGGGAGGAGAGGGACGGGGTGATTCTGAGGCACAGCTACCTGAAGGCATCAAGGGTGAGAGAAAAGGATTCTGAAGACTCCCAAGTCAACTCTCAAAAGACAAGAACAGATGCAGCTTTTGCTGCAAATCACCCTTGAGAGCAGACTTAGGTGTTAACTTCCTCTTAGGATGTAGGGATTCGAAGAGAAGTGTCTCTTTGGGCAGAACTAGGAAAATACATCTGAGAGAATTTCTTGCTTCTTAGTGCCTAACAGCTCTAATGGAAGTGGCTGGCCTCAAGAGGCAGCATCTTCTGGCTAGACCTGGGGATGCTGCTAACCATGCTGACACAGACAGAGGTATAGACAAGGCTGTCATGGCTGTTAGCAACAATAACAAGACAGCTGCCCCTTGTGGAGTTATTACTTTGTGCAGGCACTCAACTACCACTATTTCCATTTCTTTTGTTGTTTTTGCAACAATGTAAGGAAGATATTATCATCTCTATTTTACAGCAGGGAAAAGTGAGTTTCATAAAGGTTAAGCAAGTTGCTCAAATTCACACTCCTGGTTGAGACAGAATTAAACTCTGACACATAATACCAAAGGCTGTGACTAGTGTCCTTTTAGACAGAGCTAAAGGACCCTTCTCTCAGAAGAGGACAGATGACTCTACCCATGAAATAGTCAGCAGACATCACTGGTGGAGGAGGCAGGGGGCTGGTGCTACAAATCTCTGGGAACAAAATCCAAGGACCAAATTAAATTATCTTCAAGAATCTGCCCTGAGGAAATCTAACGGGTAGACATCCATAATCACTGGCTACCAAAATCTTTTATGGGATGAAGTCAGTCCCTTTCCTTTCCAGGTAAACATGCTTATGCGCATGAGTTCCCGGAGGCCCATGAGGAAGCATTTCCCATGCTTGAAATCTTGGTGGGACCTTAAGCCAGGAATGCAACAACCATCCCAGACTATTCAGCAACACCCCAAGAATAACACCTCCAGAAGATACTTGGGCTCGTCCAGTTTGAAGACACGGGCATCACAGGGAAGAAGCACAGAAGGTCTGTGCTCTATGGCATGGTTCTGACAGAGGAGGAGAGAAGCAACAAAAAACATTGTGAACAAGTGAGAAGCTGAAGATTCAGAAAGTATTATAGGTTACATAAAATTGATCAAGAAAAGAACTGGTAAAAATTTAAAAAATTAAAAACTGATCAAACTGAACTGGGAGCAAGAGATTCCCATTCCTCTGGCATATACAGTAAGTAGTTGGTATGAAGGCATTTCTATCTATCTTGTTCTGTGTTTGGACTATCATGGTTCAGAAGGCAAGAATCTGCAAAGCAAAAAATACATTATCTAAATAGCACATAGGTATTAATAGCACTTTAAATGCAGATTCCTTTCATCCAATCTAAATAATGTATTGGAACTTGTTTCAGGATAAGCACAGTAGCTCAAGTTTGCACACTGAGGAATCACTGTATTTTGTGATTCCAGATTCTACTGTACATTCATATGCTACAGGACTATGCTACACTTCTGTAGGTTCTTTACACACCAGGCTACTTAAATGACTTAATAGCTAAGGAGTCCTGTGCTCAGTATGGCACAAGTATACCCAAGAAAATAGCAAAGGAAAACAGAGGTCTAAGGCAATTTTGAAGAAATCTTTCAAGAAAAACTGAATTGGGACTCTCTTTAGACATACCAGTATTAGTATTTTCCCCCAGCCTGTACCCAATCTCATAGGTCTACTTCAATCCCAAGGTAGCTGGGGCAGGGGGGTGGGGGCCACCCTTACCACACCAAGCAGTGAGACATAAGCAGAAACTCCCCAGGAAAAAGAATCATTAAAAACAAAGTGCCGAAGGGATAGGGTTTAGGTTTCCCAAAGAGAAAGAAATGGCCCAGCTTCCCTGGGAGTTTTCTACAAGACTCAACATACAAAATATTCAGCCACCATATTTGAACAGATCTGTCAGAAGCTGCTTTTTGACAAAAACAGATAAAATGTCTAAATGCAGACTCCATCTCCTCCTCCAACTCACTTGCCTGGTATCCTTCCCTGAAATCCTTGGCAACCAAATCAAAACCTTGTCAAATTTCCACCAAGAAATAAGGGATGGGCAAGTAGTTGATAATTTTGTAATATAAGCAGCAATTTCATGACCACTCCAGTACCTTCTAAAATAATGTATTAACATGGCAGTATTTTCTTATTTACTTGCATAAATAGGTAAATATAAATGGTTTACATCATTAGCAGAAAATACAATGATTTGTTCATGAATACATACTTCTAATAACATGAACAGGGTAATGTATTTTTCTGGTGGAGGGGACAAGAAATGGAAGCTCACAACCATTCTTTTATTTATGTGTGCAACTTTGTTTTCTAAACATGTATTTTATGTCTTTCTAGGAGAAATTCTTTATAACATGAGATTCCATAAAAGTACCACTTCTACCAATAGCAGACACCAACATTACAACTCCCTATCATGTTAACCTGAATTTTTTAGTTCTTTGATCTTACCTTAGATGGGGAGTTAGAGGAGAGAGGGAATGAGCAAACATTTTTTCCTTAAAACACAGTAAGAAATCCATGTGATGGTTACAACTGCTTTTAAATACTCCTATTGTGGGCCTGTCTGTGACAATTCTTCTTGGAAAAAATTAAAAAGTTCCCTCCATCCAATAACATGCTCTATGTCCTCTTTTGCCAGAGGCATTCACTCATTATATAAATCAAACAAGCACACAGCACTAAACAAAAAGTGACTAGTAATGCCTGGCGCATTCCTCTGCTTGAGCTAAGATGATTTGGGTGCACTGAATGCAGATGTCAGGTATTTTAATAAAGAGCTCCATTGTGCAGGCTCTGCCACTCCTCCATAGCTCCCAGCACTCCCCGAAAGGGGGGCAGGGGGAGAGGGGAAGAGCGACAGCCATTCCAGCTGGAGCTGGAACCTCATCTGAGTCAGGAAAACCACAGCTCATAAGCAAAGAGGAAGCATAATGTTCTACAAGGACAAAACATTAGCAGAAATGTCACTCAGCCCCAGTTCCACATGTTGGCTGCCACGGCCTCTTCCTCCTAGCATGCCCGATTGATATAAATTCCATCTGCTCAGCAGCCAAGTGACAGAGAAGAAATACCGGCATCTGGTCTCCATTGCTGTCGGGTTTTTGTTACATGTTAGACCTTAGCTAGAAACACATGAAGAGATGAAGGTGCTGGCAAAGGACTAAAAGGCTGAACTGGCATAAAGGAGACTTTCTGATGCTTTTCACACTTCCCTCTGGATTTTTTACATCGAGGGGGAAGGGTGTGACAGAGACTTGATAAACTAAACAGTGGGAGCCAATAGGCCTGAAGGTCACTTCATGTTTTTTGGGCTTTAGGATTTTTTAAAGAGGTTTAATGTTAAAAACTATAAAAGCGCAACACTTATTCTGCTTTCTATCCATTTAATGCAACAGAAGGCAACTAAATCACATAAGAGTGTTCTTCAGCAAGTATTTTTTTTTTGCCTTTCTCTTAAACGTCCACTGATTTGGAACCAGTCCACAGGCACTTTATACTCTCCTAAGGAGCAGTTGAAAAATGCCAAAACTCGAAACCACCAACTCTCTTTTAACCCCTAGCTGCCCAGAAAAGTATAAAGTCACCTACCAAGCCTAAAACCATAAAGAAAAATAAAAGTGAGTCTAAGCCCCATACAGAGAGCTGGCTGCCCCAAGAATTCATTCCTGCCTCGCTCTCAGGCCATCATTTAATTATTCACTTGATCAGAAGACTGAGAAAAGTAAAAAAGAAACATGGAAGCAGAGGTGGTAAGAGAGAACATGACTATCAATTTTTCTTTTGCTCAGCATCTATCTGAATGTTTGCAGAGCAATACCAACAAGAATGACTCCATTCCCATATACAACATGGAAAGGGTTTAAAAACAAAAGATTGATGTCAGGTCATAAAGGGGCTTAGAAACCAATTGTGGGGATGAATCCCATTAAATCCTCTTCAAAATATGACGAAGGTAAGAAATGCATAAATTTTTTAGCAAGAGAACAGAAAAGAGATTAAGAAAGATCTCTCAACAACTGTACTATTTTAGAATTCTGATTTTAGCTTTATCAAAAAATGAAACCAAAAATAAAAAAATCCAAACAACAAATCCACCACTCACTGGGCCTGTGCTCTAGATAAGCTGCTGCTTCATTCAACTGCCTCCTCTTCTCTTTACCCCTTGGTGAGCACTTGAGGTAAGAACACTGCACATGGTAAGAGAAGTGAATCATGATAAAGACAATAACATTAAGTGAAATGACAGAGAAGTCAGGAGGAACAGAGTTGACGGTGACCCCTTCGAGGCTGTCAGTCTTGGGACTGATCACCAGGACTGCTAATGACTTGGGAAATCATCACGAAGTACAGAGTATAATCTACAGCCACATACTCATGCAGCTTTTTACCAGGGAGCTAATGAGGCTTAAGCCCAGGCCCCCAGCAGTTTCAGGGAGCTACAGCTGTAGAACACTCTGAGAGGAAAGGGGAAGCCAGGCTGCAACCAGGAAGGATTTCTATGTATGCATTTCTGGTAAATTCCCTAAGGAGGTACCAGAAGAAAAGGCCTAAATCTTCATAAATATAGTAATTTTCTGTTTTTTTGGGGGTTGATATCTTATTCTAAATACAAAGCCACTATCTAAAATGTAACTAAAAATTATTAAAAGTGTAAATTAAATAACATATTTGCTAATTAGGACTCAGCTGTTTATATGTCATAATTCTTTGAAGATGTTTCACATACTTTAAATAATCCAATGTCATTAAAATAATACCCCACTGGATGAAAATGTAGATAACTTGGGGGAGGAAACAGATAACCCCTATCTAACACACTAACACTACCTCAAGAAATAAAAAAATCCTGGCTGAAAAACTATATTCAGTAAGACTGAAACTCATGGAATACAAATATAACATAAAAATACTAGTAGCTAACATTAACCACTCCAACTGTCTCAAAGACTGAAAGAGCTTTCTAAAATCAGATTCAGGAATCAAAGCCAATCAAGATTAATAAAACCATGTGAAATTTGAAACAAAAACTGCAAGGCAAAAACAAAAAACAAAAGCAGAAACAAAGAGCTGAAGCTCAATTAAGAATAAATATTTACAACACAACACAGACTGTGGGCTAGTTTCCTTAAGATATTTTTTTAAAGTGCTAAAAATAAATAAGAAAAAGGATTTTTAATGAGATTAAAAATGTATAAAGAACATGAAAAGACATTTTGGAAAGAGGAACATTAATGACTGATAATCATAAAAAGATAATAAACCTTACTCATCCCTAAGAGAAGTGCAAATTAAAGCACTACATTACCATTTATCCCCATCACCTATAGAATGCCAAAGTTCAAAAAGTTTGTTTCATCACCCAGTCTACCAGTGTTTGGGGGAACAGGCACGTAAATTGTGACACATCCATACAATGCAGCTGTTAAAAAAAGAATGAGGAACCTCTTTATGTGTTGACATGAAATTGTTTACAAGATATAATATTACATGAAAAATGAAAAGTGAGGAATAATGTGCTCATTGTATCTTCTCTCACCATTTTAATTAAACAAACAGAAGTGTATGTATGCTTTATATGCATAGACTATTTTCAGAAATATACCCCAATATCAAAGACTTAGTTTCAACTAGACAGTCCTTTGTATAATTTATTTTTTACAAAGGCATCTTCTTTTAAATATGTTATTACTTTAAAAATATATTCTATATAGCAGAATCAAGGGACTGTTGTTCTTGAACTTATAACTAAATAATTCTTTATTTATCTTAATTGTCTCTGTTACTCTGTCCACCAGATAGTGTAAGTTCTTACAAGCATAGTTGATCTTACTCTTATGAAAGTGAACATAAAGACTTCATTCTGGGTTGTGTTTCTGAGCCTCCCTGAAAATTTAAGATTGTTACTCTTTTTTGGTCTTTTCAGATTGTTATTGCATCTAATTATAAATAAATAAATACATGAATAACATGTATATAGATAGGGGTGTATGCATTTCTATACCCGAATTATATAGATGCATATATATATATATATGGTATTGCTCTGGGTACTAAAAATTTGATCATTTTCTATTTCATTACACTCAGTGAGATGACAGTAACAAAGATATCTGGAGGGTGAATCCATTTCCAAATGAAAACCTAACCAATATAATGCCTAATTGATTTACCTCCTTGGAGGATTTATTTTAGAATCATAGTCTGTGTTCACAAATACTGGGATTACTACTGCCCAAATACAGCTTAATGTTTTTTTTTTGCCTTGTGATTCTTCACTCTCTGCCATTTCCTGAGCTGTGCCTGAAGAAATCCTGTACCACCGAGACATATTCTCAGATGAAGAAATGTTTGACATTGGTCACTCACTGAAGTCAATAAGCAATCAAAATGTTTTCCTATCTGTATCCATGGTATTAGCAGTGTATAATAGACAGTATATGCCCATAATTTATTACTTGAACTCTTCCTTGATATGACCATTATATGTCAGTGGAAAGTGAGTTCATAAATACTAAACTTCTTCATTCTCTTAACTTTAACTTACTGAGTTTCTATGATGCACTCAGAATGTGGATATAGTAACCAAAACTAAGAACCTTCCATTTAAGAACTTATAATCCAGTAGAAAAAAGTAAACAGGTAATTATTGTAAATAAAAATTGCCATGTGGGCACTCAAGGAGGTACAGCCAATGCTGAATACGGAGAAGAGTAGCAATTTCCTCAAAAAGTGATGGCTAAGTTGAGCCCTGTAAAGCAGGTAGGACTTAGCCTGGAGGGCCGTTGGAAGCAGCTCATTTCAGGGAGAAATGGTGGAGGCAAGTGAACACATGTCCAAATGGAGGGGGCACAAAACTGCCAAAAGACTTCTCAGGGGCAGTCCCATTTTCTGAAGGACAGCCACTAGCCTCTTAGATATAGGCAGAACGCTAGACCTGATGGATCCACTAATCAGATCAAGTACACCAACCCCACATTTGTAAACATCACAGGATGATGGAGACCATAATAGTTACGTGCAGGTGTAGCATCAAAGTGATAGGACAGTTGTATATTAATCGTCTTCACACCCATCTCCCATGCACCCATCTATGCCTATTGCTCTGCTGTGGGGTCAAAGTGGGAGGTCTCATCATCTGTAGCCCCAAATGCAATGCTACCTTTCTCAAATTGTATGAGGTGTGTGGTTGCCTGCCTTGGAAGCCCAACAACACAACTTCCCTGCAGTCAGGGGACTCAACAACAATCCGCTGCCGGGATGACTGAATAGCTGAAGGAACCTACATAAGCGTCACTAGCAGGCTAGAGCACCACTCCTCTGTGAAAGACAACTGATGGGTCAGATCACCAGGGAGCTGCCAAAGAGTTATTAATGGTGACAGGTACACTACCTGGGAGACAGGCTGAGAAGGGAAAAAGATTATTTATAAGTGAATAGTTAACAGCTGTACCTACTGCTAAGCATTACATGGACGCCACAAACTGTAGAATTCAAATCTTGGGTTAGTCAAGCACGAACAACTGCCTGTCACCCAAATGCAACGCATCACTACAAATGAAGGTGGGAGAGATGAGACTTTGTAATGCTTCCCAGCCTATGAAGGCAGTCCCACCCTGGAACTCAGATAAGGGGTGGAGAGAGGCTGAGATAACCATGAAGTGAGTTATGGTGCTTAATAATAATGAATTAGCAAGAACAGCTTTATGGTTTTTCCTGAGGGCCTTAAAAATAGAACAGATGCAAAATGCATCTTTTATTTTCAAAAGCAAACTAGGGTTGGGAATGAGTCATGTTGTAATAGCAAAATTAGAAAAGGAAAATTTTAATGAGAAAAAGAAACCAGAGAAGTTTGGTTTAAAAAAAGATTATTTGAATAATTGTTTCTTGAGAAAATTTTGACTGTATTTCATAACTGAGTAAATATGACATCTGCCACTTTGACATGAAATAATATTAATGCTACTTTATCATGACCCTGGACTATAAACTAAGTAGATATTATGGAAACTATCTCATATATGAATATTAAGAAAATCAATACTGGAAGTCATTCTTCTCAAGTCAATGTTCTGAAAGTCTGGAAGCTCAATATGTTATATCAAGTTGAAAATCTATGAGAATAAATATCCTCAACACATTTTTGTATTTTCATTTTTGTAAGATCTGAAGATTCCTTAAGACTAAATGTATTTTTCTACCATTATGAAAAAAGAGCTGTCAAGAGAAGGAAAAGAAAAAAAATAAAGAGAAGAAGTGATATTCAGGAACCAGTTTTATTTTAAAAAACTAAGTAAGTCAGATATTATTAATGGAATATAAATTAATACAAATATTTTGGACATACATAGGACACACTCAGTAAATAACTGCAATAAATACAATTACTCTTCTATGACAGCTATTAAATGAAAAAAACAAAACAAAACAAAAACCAAGGAATACAACACTCAAACTGTATGCTATTCCTTTGTGTAAAGAAAGAAAAATAATATTTATATGCACACAAATTATAGACTTTCTGTAAGGGTATTTAAGAAACTAATAAAAAGGGTTGCATCTGAGGTGGGTAACTCTGTGTATATATTACCTATTCAAATATAACTGTTTTATAAGTACCTACTTATTGACCTGATTCCAAATTGATTTGGATTTCAAATATTTATTCTACAAATACTCAAACATATGCAATAATATACATGTATACGGATCTTCCCTAAAACAATGTTTGTGAAGTCAAAACATTAGAACTACTCCAGATTTCTTTAAATAAAGGATCACTTAAATAAGTTATGATGTGGCCACACAATGGGAAAATTATGTAGAGTTTTAAAAGAATGGATGAGATGCACATATACCAACATGGAAAAGGCCTATGTTAATTTCCAAGGGGTGCCATAATAAATTACCAAAACCTTAGCAGCTTAAAACAACAAACATTTATTTTCTCTCGTCTCTGGAGTCCAGAAGTCAAAAATCAAGATGTCAGCAGTGCTGAACTCCCTTCAGAGGCCCTGGGAGAGACTGTTAGATGCCATTCTCCTAGCTTCTGGTGGCTGCTGGCAGTACTTTGATGTTAGGCACATCACTCCGATCTCTGCCTCCATTCTCACAAACCCTTTTCCTCTGTTCATCTCTCCCTAACCTCTCTCTGCATCTCTTACAAGGTTACTTAACGATGGCGTCTAGCGCCCACTCAGATAATCCAGGAGTATGTCCTCTTCTCAGGATCCTTAATCATAGATGCAAAGTACCTTTTTCTAAATAAGATAACATTCACAGGTTGCAAGTATTTGACACGAATATGGGGAGGAGGGGGACTATTTATTGGTCTGTCAGAAAGATGCAGATATATCATAAAAAATGTTTAAATAATCTATAAGGAAATATATACAGAATAAATCCATTTTATTAAAATCAATCGTTAGTACTATATATGCATGGAAATATTTGACCTGTATACCAATCAAAACTGGGGTTGTCAAAGTTGTGAGAAGAGGCTTGGAACAGCTCTTATTTTTTGAATTATATATTAATGCAGTGTTTGAGTTTTTCCATCAATCTTGTATTATTTTCATAAGCAAGCAAGCAACAATACATATTTAAAAAGAAGCTTTGATACATGTTTTGACATTTCCCCCAAATTATCTTACCTAACTCTGTAATCTTTTTGGTTCCAGTTGAGGAAAAAGGGTTTAGCTGAACCTTTATAAGAGAAGATAATCACCAATTGTTTAGTGAAATAAAATTTTATAACTAAATAATAGACAATAATTTTCAAGTACAATATTTAGAAAAGACTGCCAGAATTTCTAAGAAAGAAAAGTTGATATTTAATCTAACCTTCTATAAAAACTTGGCAATTTTTCCACTAAAAAAAATTCTAAACCCAAACTCTGTGACCTCTTCTTCAAAAACAAAGATTTTTAAAGCATTTCTAAGGCTGACAATGCATGGGCAAGAACCGCTAACGGGGTACTAGTTGTTCACCTTTCCTTATACACACTCTTCTCTTTGCAGGTATGCTCACTGAATATAGCTCCATCTTCAAGTGTTCTCCCACCTACAAAATTCAGTGACAATATCTTCACCTTACTGAAACATTCTAGAACAAAAGTTCCAAAAGTCATTGTACATTTCTCTCTTGTTTTTGCCTTCCATGAGAACTTCTAAGTAAGCTGGGGCTCTCTAGATTCTTTTTCTCAGGCATCTATAAAAACTGAACAACGTTTCTCCATCTTAAAAAGGAAATGATGATCACAATGAGCTTTTACAGAAAAGCTAAGCAAACCTGTCAACAGTAGCAAAGGCATTTAAACTGGGGTAATGGAAACCTTACTGACCAGGGAACTGTCTGCATCAACTTTTCTCACTCTTCCCAGAGGTCTAGGAAATGCCTACTGTGTGAAAGATTTCAACACAAACTAAGGCGTATGTTGTAAACTGTGTGGGCAGAACTTACGGTGTCTGGGAATTTGACGAGAAGAGAAATGAGTTCAGTAACGGCCTATCATTGGCTCTGCCGTGAGGTGAGCCAGCAAGCCGAGGCACGAGAAGATGCACAAGAGCAAGAGTTGGACAGGTGTCATGCAGAAGCAGATCTTCAGTCAGGGCTCACAGTGCTGGATAATTATGGATATTGTCAGGTTTGCCAAGAGACGTATTTAGCAATGAGCAGGAGGGGGGCACAAGGAGGCTGCCATATTTCGAAACCTGCCACCCACCTCCCACTGGCATTATCAGTTTCATATGCTCTATTATAGACAACCAAGGGTTCCCAGCCTCCCCTGAAATCAAGAGAGAGGGTGATTATGAAAATAATAAGTTTTAAAAATTACCTAAGTGTTCTAAGGGAGCATTGAGCTTTTAGTTCTGACAGTGTTAAATGCTCGCAAGGAGGAAGGTAAAAAACAAAAACAAACTAGAGACCACAGCAGCCTCAGTCTGAAAGGCCACTCCAGGGCTACTTAAGCCAAAAGCCCTCTGTGAGCTCAGTGGTTAGGCGGGATTCCCTGCTCTGGGTGGCATTCCAAAGGCATCTCCTTCGTAAATGAGAAAACAAGAAACCAGCACAAGGACGTTTCGGCAGGTTTCTGTTTGAGACTGTTACTAGGGAATAGCAAAGAATAGCAAAAAGAAGGAAGAGAAAAGCTTTTCTTTCATTTAATTTTTTTTAAACAAAAACTGCCTGGAGACATTGGTTTGTGAAGCCAAGTTTGTTAAAGCACAAGTGTAATTTATATAAATATAACTTCACAGAGCTGTCAGTAGGTTCCATTTCAGTAAAAACAAACAAACAAAAAAAGCTGCAAAAAATAATTATAAAACATATGGTGCAAACCCCGGCTGTGTTTATTTTATGACAGTTAACATTATTTACAGTGTGATCTGGTCAGAATTAATACTCAAAGGGTTACACATAAATATGCCCAATTTTTCTTAACCATGCACACCAGCAGTTTTGCCAGCCTATCTAAATGAATTTATCAGGAGATCTCTTTATCCCCTCAAAGAAATCAATTATAGTTTTAACATATTATTTTACTCAAAATGCTTGAGTAAGACTATATAAGCTGCCAATAGCAATAGAGGAAGAAGCCCAGCCCCCTTTCTATTCAAATAACAGGAATGTTTGACAAACGTGCATTTAAAATCCTGCCATTAACTGCATCAGTCTTTAATTGTACATTGTTCACTCCATTGCCTCAGTTTGCAGCGTTTATTAACACATTTAAAAGACCCCACTTTATTTTCTTTTGTAAGAACACAGCTACTACATCATGTTGCACATTCATTATTGATGTATCCTGTTGAGAAAAACTAATATAACAGCTTATCCTTGCTCTTGGAATGGCTTTTGGAGGTACTGATTATAGACTCTGCCAAATGGGAAGTCAAGACAGAACTTTTTTCCTTTTAATGTTTAACTGAGAGATGTATAAAAGCCAAGAGACACAGAAACAGAAAAAGAATTGAGAGTAATTCTTGCAATGAAAATCTTAAAACTTTCCCAGCCCTTTTACTAAAAGACTCTAGTACTTTATTCCCATTCAAGCCTTCCAATAATATAAATACCAGTATTTATGAGATCAGGTGGTATTTAGTAATATGAGCTAAAAGAGAAAGTATCTGCCTTTCCTCTCTGGGCATGCAGACACACACACCCTCCTCCACAGAGGGCATAGACCATAACCTACCTTCCCCGTCCCACTAAGCCCAGGAAATGGCTTCCTGCAGTGGTGTGCTACAGCCAACGCATGTTGCCCATGACAGCTTACTTGTTAAAGACTCAGGCATTTTTTAAGCTGGTTGTCAGACTCACACATTATTAAAAATTAAATTGTGTAAACTTATAATAAAAGAAATTACATTAAAATAAAGCTAATAGATACTGAAAACTCATCACCTTTAATCATTTGACTGCATTTTATTATTATTTGTGCTCTTGAGGTTATTTATTCCCATTCCTTCTAGAATGGTGGAACTGCTACATAATAGCATGCTACTACTGCTCGTCTCTTTCCCACACCATGCTCAGTGACTTGTGCAAAAAGGCTGCAATCAGCCATAGTGGGGTATTTCCAACACAGAAATCAGCAAACACTGCAATTCAGGTCTTTTTTTTTTTTTTAGAGAGCTGTTGTAAAGCATTTACCAACATACCACTAGCTTCTTCTGAATAATAGATGACAATCTAGTTGAGATACACTTAGACTTCATTAAAAAACACATTCATTTAAACTTTATAATCATATCTGTACCCACTTGGGAAGGAGAAAAAGAAGAGAAAGAGATAATTTTGCTATGATAGATTTTTAAAAATAACTATAAATTTTATCTGTATCACTTAATTTTATCAAGTCTTGTAAAACATAACCTGAAGCATGATTTCCAGATATGAAAAACATGTGAGATGTGACAAATGAAATACACGGCTGTGCCTTGGACAGGAAACACCCAGCACACTCTCTAGAAATAAACAGAAAGCTTATGTTGCAGGCACACAGATTAAAAAAAAATTTTTTTAATGCTTGGATTATTCTGCTTATAATAAATTAGTACACGAGATTTTAGCTATTGCAACTCTTTGTTATTAAAAAAAACCCCGTCAATTGATCTATGACATAAATACACTTAAAGAATAAAACATAAAAGGATGAAATAATTCTGAATCAAAGACAGCTTATAGGTGTTAAGATGTAAGAAAAATTTAGAGATAAATTACTTTTGGTTAAACATGAAAGATGAAAATCAGGATGAATCAAATATACATATTCTTAAAACTAAATCTGGGTAGGAATAAAAATTCTGCCTATTTGTATTACATGGTACATCCACAATCTCATTCTTCCAGTATCTTGTTTATAAACTTAAAACAAACATTGCATTTTTCAACATTACTGCTATTCATAAATCATCTACTAAAAGGAACTATATTGAAACTAAATAGCAAACCATTTGAAAATCTTATAGATGCCAACAAGAAGAAAGGCAGGATAAATATTACTAGAGTTAAAATGAATGTTTTATAGGTCTTCCTATAGCAGCTGGCAAAATTTTATAGAAGTGAATTTTATTAGAGAAACAGTCTAAAAATCAAATTTTAAGACAGCCATTCTTATAATATAGATTTCAGTGTAACTATAAAAATATGTCTGACTTCTAAAATTTGTCTTTAAAGACATCCAAATCTACATAACATAGACTTTGATTGTAACCATCAAACAAATCAGTAATTATGTAATAAGTGCTTTTGAAAATAGCCCTATACTAACTGAATAATTATTATTTAGAGACAAATATTACACAATGCAAGGAACTCTAGATGTTATATCCAAGGATCCAAGTTTGAGTATTCTTAAGCTTTTTCGCCAACATCAAGTGTGAGTTTTAGTTTAATAACCTATAAAACAAATTAATAAAACTTACTCTATCTATTCCATAGGTATCCATATTAAATGAATCAGTACATCTGAAATCCCTTTGTAAGCCTCAAGTGCTATGGACCTGAAGAGTCAATTAATAAATTCTTGTTACTCTAGTTACCATCTCGTGGCTGGCAGAGCCATCCACTCTGAGCTAGGAGAGGAATATTTCTTCCTTAATCTAAGATGACGAAAGTCTTTCTGTTTTATAGTAGCCGAGATTCATGATGGATGAAAGAATAATCACACAATAATAATGTAAGAATAGAACATCTAACAAGGAACCTACTTCAATCTGATTTGTACCCAGGGTTGCAAAACTATATTGCTTTAATCATAAAAAAAATTCATGAGAAAATTATTTTTAAAAATCTGCCTGTGTCTCTCTTTCTTCTTCATTTTCCCACCCCTTATCCTTTTGTCCTTAACTGCCATAATATAAAATTGAAACATATTTTATCATTTATTATACATAGTAATTTATAGACCCTAATATTAACTTAAATGACAAATTGCATGCTTTTCTTCTAGAAACAAACCATGCACTAAGTTGCTTTTTCTCCAAGTACCTCTCTTTATTTTCTTTTTTAGGTAAGTCACATGCCCTTAACAAAAAAAAGGTTCTTCGTCCATACATAAAAAGAAACTGACAAAACTGATATTGTATTCACTCAACAGGAAGTTGGCTTTTATATATTTTCACAAATAACCTAGACAAGATTTCTTCAAAAACCACAATGTGGAGGAGTGAAACCCCAGATTCTGAAGCGAATGACTGAAAAGAAGCAAACTTTTATACTCTGGCTTTGAAACCTGGAGCATAAAATGATTTAGAAAAGAATGTTAGCATCACCAAATTTTTAACGTTTATCAAAGTTGGCATAATTCTAAATATAAAAATAATCTCAGAGAAATACCTATAAATGCTATTTTCAAAAATCTTACAAAGACGTTCAGTTCTAAAAGTGAACATAGTAAATCAAAAAGTTTGGACTTTTTGTTTACAGCAAAGTTGCCCACTTATTTTTTTTAAATATGAGATGAAATCCTTGTCATTTCACCATCTTTGCAAGGCTGATAGTAAAGAAAACACTGGAAAGAGGCTATGAATTTTAAAGCAGTAAGTTAAAGAGTAGGAATTTCAAAGACACACTCTCATTTCATATTAATGTTTCTGGACAGAGGAGTAGGAATTGTTTAAGAAGTTGCACAGACATCTACGATTACTAAAAATATCATCAGGTCCAAACCTTACCAGTCTCTAGATTCCCACACACCCAACCTTGAAGCCTAGACTCTATCTATGAGTACCTTTCCCTTACCTATCAAATCCAGTCAGCAAGAGGTTTTATCTAACCCTGCTGTCTACTCTCCCTGCCACTACCTTAATGCCAGTCTTATTCTATTTGAAATACTGTGACAGCTTTCAAACTAGACATACTGGTTTAGGACTCCTCCCTCCTCAGTTCTACAGATAATTTTGCTGAATGAAGCTGCCTAAGGCACTCATCTGAAGGTCCATTATTGCAGTACTGGCCCCTAAGTTGCTCAGGCTTCCTTATAGCATGTCCTCAAGTAATCATCTCCTACCTGGGCTTTTGCAATGTGATTCGCTTTGGTCAATGGGATATTAATAAATATGAAGCAAGCAGACACCTTAAAAGCTCTTGCCCATGTGGACTTGACTTATCCTGCTGTTTCTCATATGCTGAAACTATTTGGATGTGAACAAGACCAAGCTAAAATGCTTAATGAGCACTATGACACCCAATTACCTCCACTGTCCTATCCAACAGCCAGTACTAACCCAACAGCCAGATGTGCACAGCCAAATATGTAGGTCTCCCGAGACCAACCAGCCACCTCCTCCTGCCGTCAATGTACCACCTCATTGGCGAACCTCCCAGTTGATCCACAAATGTGTGAACAATAATAAAATGATAGTTGTTTTAAGCCACCAAATTTAGGGGTGGTTTGTCATGCAGTAGGAAATAACTAATACATTCATTACTTACTTAAAAAGAATCAAACTTCCAATGAAATAGAACTCTGACCTGCTAATCAATGCCCTTGGTACTCTGATTCTATTCCACCTTTCTAGAACTCTCCCAATACTCCTTTAGACTATTCAATATTTCAGTCTTACTGACTTTGTTAAGGGCATGCAATACTGTGTAAAACACAAGACGGTAAAGTTATATAAAGCCCATCCAAAATACCCAGTGTGAATTTTCTTGTGGTGAATATTATTTTCTGTAGAAGATCTTAAAAGAAAATCACTAATAAGCTGAGATATATGAATTTTCTTATATCTAAATACATGTTTCTGACCCATAATTTAAGACTCACAAAACATGGACTTTTGTTTGTGAGTTCATTTGTTTTCCTTTCTTTTCATAATCATGAAATGCAGAACCTATTTGACAGAGAAAAAAAAATTATCCTTTTTCTCTCAGTGTCTTGTATTTAAGCCCAGTCCACAGAAATTAAAACACTAAATAAAGCTCTGTTTATATCTCATAAATACCTCATAGAATTCTAACTCAACCTAATACTCTCATTCAAATGAACAGACATGAATCTTCACATTTTTATCCCCCCCACTCCCAACCCCACCTCAGAGATATATTTGGAAAAGGAATGAGAAAAACTTGGAAACATATTCTAAGCCAAATTTTGGTGTTTGTTTTAAACTAAAATTTTAACACAAGCAGTTTTTTAATCTGTTTATATTGCCTATCTGTTTTACATACTGAACTGTATGCTCAAGATTAGTTCAGTTATATAGAAGGAATTCCCACTGTTTAGTATATCATTATTATGAAAACTAAATATTTAAAGTATGATACTTAACATATTAGCATCAACTCTCTTTTATCCAGAAGAAAAATACTCCTGAAATAGACCTAGAGGTTCCAGACTTAATATAATTATTTAGTTTTTTTCAAGTACTCTAAGGAAAGCTATATATACAATTCAATTATTCTGTAGGAAAATATGCTTTAATTCTATAATATCAATGCAAAAAGAATATGCATACAAAAAGTATAAGGCCTATCTTTCAATATATACTATAAAAGTCTGATGTTATTCAATGCATAAGTACATTCAGTCTTGCTTCTCTCTCAAAACACTGTAGTATTATTTAGAAAAACATTACAATGTATTCTTGTATTTAACATCTGCATATTATTCTTTCACAAGTTTCGCTGTAAATAAGTGGATAACAACAAAAAAACCAAACCATGATTCTCCAAGCCCTTCTCAGCATTTATATAATATTTACAAAGTAAAACTGATTATCAGATATATATCTCAATAAAAGACAGAACACTGTAGAAAAATTATATCTTACTGTTGTCACCACATAACACAAGTGTTTAAATTCTACCTCTTACATGAAGATAGAAACACAAAAGTCATAACATTACCAAAACTAAAATAATTAGCTAAGGAATACATAATATAAAAAGATGTAAAATGTGACATAAAAAAAAATGTCACTTGCAAGATGGCGGCATGAGAGGTGAGACAGACAGCTCCTCCCAAAACCACAAATTGTACAAAAATATAGTTAATTAATACAACTAATCTTGAAACAGCAACAAGAAAGAAGGCTGAACCAGACTGCAAATAGACCTCACGAACCAAGCAGACCTCACGAAACAGGGTAACGTAGGAAAGCCTTAATCTGGTGGGACCCAAGCCCTTCCCCCACCCCAGACCACAGGCAGGAGGAAGAGAAATGGAGCAGAGGAGGGGGTGGAAGATTGGGACTGCTGAACACCCAGCCCTGGAGATCTGCTTTGTGAGCAGAATTCTATAATGTATGGTGCTCTGGATGTTGGGGAGCACGGACAGGCGAAGTGCTTAAGAAATTGACATTCCAGCCCTTTGTGGAGGACGGGATCCACACCTGGCCACTATGTGTGAGAGGAAAGGCAGGCAGTCTGAGAGGCTTCCTAGCAGCCAGAGGGCTGCTGAAGGGGTGGGGTTTGCACAGAGCTTGCTGTGCGGGAGAAGGGAGTGCTGGACAAGGCTGCCTAGGCACGCTCTGCCCAGCTGGTTGGGAGCTTCACGTGCTCCATCCCCCTGGCTGCCTACTCAGCTCTGAGGCCCCCCACTGTGACACACAGCCTGCCAAACCTTCCTACTGGCCTACAGGCACCTGCTCGCAAACCTGCTGTCACTGAGCAGGTGTCAGGCAAGCCAGAGGGAGGCCCCGCCTACAAAAGCTAGAGACGTGAAGCACAGAGGTTTACACATGTGTGCTTGGCCCACTGGCACTGACACTGGTGACAGGCACCACAGATGGGAAGCAGGAAACAGATCATTCCTCCATCCAGGCACCAGCTCCCCTATGACTCCCAACCTCACTCTAGGGGCTGAGCAGCTCCAGAGACTGGAGTTTCTGCACACTAGTGGGCACCACACAGAAATATGAAATGACAAAAGAACATGGTTCAGAACAAAATCTTACAAACCACAGAAAGAGGGCCAAATGAAACCGAATTCACCAATCTTCCTGAAAGAGAGGTCAAAATAAAAATTATAAACATGCTTATGGAGGTACAGAAAAATATTCAAGAACTCAGGAACGAATTTAAGTTGGAGATTCAATCATTAAGAAATTCCATCTGAAATGCAACATACAATGGAGGGATTTAAAAGCAGATGAGATGTAGTAGGAGACAGTAAATGGAACAGAAATTAGAGAAGAGGAATACAAAGAAGCTGAGGCACAGAAAGAAAAAAGGATCTCTAAGAATGAAAGAATATTGAGAGAACTGTGTGACCAATCAAAATGCAACAATATTCACATTACAGGGGTACCAGAAGAAGAAGAGAGAGAAAAAGGGATAGAAACTGTCATTGAGGAGGTAATTGCTGAAAACTTCCCCAATCTGGAGAAGGAGATAGTCTCTTAAGTCATGGAGGTGCACAGATCTCCCAACACAAGGGACCCAAGGAAGACAACATCAAGACATATAATAATTAAAATGGCAAAGATCAAGGATAAAGACAGACCTTTAAAAGCAGCTAGAGAGAGAAAAAAGATCACATACAAAGGAAAACCCATCAGGCTATCATCAGACTTCCCAAAAGAAACCTTACAGGTCAGAAGAGAGTGGCATGATATATTTAATGCAATGAAGCATAAGGGCCTTGAACCAAGAATACTTTACCTGGCAAGGTTGTCATTTAAATTTGAAGGAGGGATGAAACAATTTCCAGATAAGCAAAAGCTGAGAGAATTTACCTCCCAAAAACCACCTCTGAAGTGAATTTTGGAGGGACTCCTATAGATGGAAGTATTCCTAAGTCTAAAAAGATGTCACCAAGGGAAGACAAAGAGTACAGAATATGATTCATAACATACAAAGAATGGAGGAAGAAGAGAAAGGAGGAAAAAAAAAACCTTGACGTTGTGTTTCTAATAGTATACAAAGTAAGTTAAATTAGACTGTTAGATAGTAAGGGATTGTCCCTGAACCTTTGATAACCATGAATCTAAAGCCTGCAATGCCAATAAGGATGAACCTATCAATAATATCCCTAAATGTAAATGGTCTGAATGCACCAATCAAAAGACACAGAGATACTGAATGGATAAAAAAACAAGACCCATCTATATGCTGCCTACAAGAGACTCACTTCAAACCCAAAGACATACACAGAATGAAAGTAAAGGGATGGAAAAAGATATTTCATGCAACTACTAGTGAGAAAAAAGTAGGAGTTGCAGTACTTGTATCACACAAAGTAGACTTCAAAATAAAGAAAGTAACAAGAGACAAAGAAGGACATTTAATGATAAAAGGGTCAGTCCAACAAGAGGATATAACTATTATAAATATCTATGCAGGATCACCCAACACAGGATCACATACATATGTGAAACAAACACTAACAGAATTAAAGGGGGAAATAGAATGCAATGCATTAATTTTAGGAAACTTCAACACACCACTCACTCCAAAGGACAGATCAACCAGACAGAAAATAAATAGACAGAGGCACTGAACAACATTTTAGAACAGATGGACCTAACAGACATCTATGGAACACTCCATCCAAAAGCAACAGGATACACATTCTTCTCAAGTGCACACGGAACATTTTCAGAAATTGATCATATATTAGGCCACAAAAAGAACCTCAGTAAATTCAAAAAGATTGAAATTGTACCAACCAGCTTCTCAGATCACAAAGGTATATAACTAGAAATAAATTACACAAGGAAAATGAAGAAGCCCACAAACACATGGAGGCTTAATAACATGCTCCTAAATAATGGATCAATGAACAAATAAAAACAGAGATCAAGCAATATATGGAGACAAATGACAACAATAATTCAACACCACAAAATCTGTGGAATGCAGCGAAGGCCGTGCTAAGAGGGAAATATATTGCAATACAGGCCTACCTCAGGAAAGAAGAACAATCCCAAATGAACAGTCTAAACTCACAATTAATGAAATTAGAAAAGGAAGAACAAATGAGGACCAAAGTCAGTACAAGGACGGACATAATAAAGATTAAAGCAGAAATAAATAAAATTGAGAAGAATAAAACAATAGAAAGAATCAATGAAAGCAAGAGCTGGCTCTTTGAGAAAATAAACAAAATACATAACCCCCTAGCTGGACTTATCAAGAAAAAAAGAGAATCTACACATATAAACAGAATCAGAATATGAGAAAGGAAAAATCACTACAGGATCCACAGAAATACAAAGAATTATGAGAGAATACTATGAAAAATTATATAACAAACTGGATAACCTAGAAGAAATGGACAACTTTCGAGAAATATACAACCTTCCAAGGCTGATGCAGAAAGAACAGAAAATCTGAATAGACCATTTACCAGCAAAGAAATTGAATTGGTAATCAAAAACTACCTAAGAACAAAACTGGACACATGGTTTCACTGCTGAATTTTATCAAACATTTAGTGAAGACCTAATACCCATCCTCATTAAAGTTTTCCAAAAAGTAGAAGAGGAGGGAATACTCCCAAACTCATTCTATGAGGCCAACATTACTCTAATACCATAACCAGTAAAGACACCACAAAAAAAGAAAATTACAGACCAATAACCCTGATGAACATAGACGCAAAAATACTCAACAAAATATTACCAAACCAAATTCAAAAATACATCAAAAGGATCATCCATCATGATCAAGTGGGAATCATCCCAGGGATGCAAGGATGATACAACATTCAAAATCCATCAACATCATCCATCACATCAACAAAAAGAAGGACAAAAATCACATGATCATCTCCATAGATGCTGAAAAAGCATTCAACAAAATTCAACATCCATTCATGATAAAAACTCTCAACAAAATGGTAGAGAGGGCAAGTACCTCAACATAATAAAGGCCATATATGACAAACCCACAGCCAACATTATACTTAACAGTGAGAAGCTGAAAGCTTTTCCTTTAAGATCGGGAACAAGACAAGGATGCCCACTCTCCCCAGTTTTATTCAACATAGTTCTGGAGGTCCTAGCCACAGCAATCAGACAACACAAAGAAATAAAAGGCATCCAGATTGGCAAGGAAGAACTCAAACGGTCCCTGTTTGCAGATGACATGATATTGTACATAAAAAACCCTAAAGAATCCACTCCAAAACCAACAGATCTAATATCTGAATTCAGCAAAGTTGCATGATACAAAATTAATACAAAGAAATCTGTTGCATTCCTATACACAAACGATGAAAACTAGCAGCAAGAGAAATCAGGAAAACAACTCCATTCACAATTGCATCCAAACTTATAAAATACCTAGGAATAAGACTAACCAAGGAAGTGAAAGACCTATACCCTGAAAACTACAAGACACTTTTCAGAGAAATTAAAGAGGACACTAACAAATGGAAATTCATCCCATGCTCTTGGCTAGGAAGAATCAATATTGTCAAAATGGCCATCCTGCCTAAAGCAATCTACAGATTCAATGCAATCTCTATCAAAATACCAACAGCATTCTTCAACCAACTGGAACAAATACTTCTAAAATTCATATGGAACCACAAAAGACCCTGAATAGCCAAAGCAATCCTGAGAGGGAAGAATAAAGCAGGGGGAATTACGCTCCCTGACTTCAAGCTCTACTACAAAGCTACAGAAATCAAGACAATTTGGTACTGGCACAAGAACAGACCCATAGACCAGTGGAAGAGAACAGAGAGCCCAGATATACACCCAAGCATATATGGCCAATTAATATACGATAAAGGAGTCATGGATATACAATGGGGAAATGACAGCCTCTTCAACAGCTGGTGTTGGCAAAACTGGACAGCTACATGTAAGAGAATGAAAGTGGATTACTGTCTAACCCCATACACAAAAGTAAACTCAAAATGGATCAAAGACCTGAATGTAAGTCATGAAACCATAAAACTCTTAGAAAAAAATATAGGCAAAAATCTCTTGGACATAAACATGAGCAACTTCTTCAGGAACATAACTCCCAGGCAAGGGAAACAAAAGCAAAAATGAACAAGTGGGACTATATCAAACTAAAAAGCTTCTGTACAGCAAAGGACACCATCAGTAGAACAAAAAGACATCCTACAGTATGGGAGAATGTATTCATAAATGACATATCTGATAAAGGGTTAACATCCAAATTATACAAAGAGCTCACACACCTCAACAAACAAAAAATAAATAAGCCAATTAAAAAATGGGCAGCGGAGCTGAACAGACACTTCTCCAAAGAAGAAATTCAGATGGCCAACAGGTACATGAAAAGATGCTCTACATCACTAGTCATCAGGGAAATGCAAATTAAAACCACAATGAGATATCACCTCACACCAGTGAGGATGGCCAACATTCAAAACACAAACAACAACAAATGTTGGCAAGGATGTGGAGAAAGGGGAACCCTCCTATACTGCTGGTGGGAATGTAAATTAGTTAAACCATTGTGGAAAGCAGTATGGAGGTTCCTCAAAAAACTCAAAATAGAAATACCATTTGACCCAGGAATTCCACTTCTAGGAATTTACCCTAAAAATGCTACAGCCCAGTTTGTAAAAGACATATGCACCCCTATGTTTATCGCAGCACTATTTACAATAGCCAAGAAATGGAAGCAAACCTAAGTGTCCATCAGTAAATGAATGGATAAAGAAGATGTGGTATATATACACAATGAAATATTATTCAGCCATAAGAAGAAAACAAATCCTTCCATTTGCAACAACATGGACGGAGATAGAGGGTATTATGCTCAGTGAAATAAGCCAGGCAGAGAAAGACAAGTATCAAATGATTTCACTCATATGTGGAGTATAAGACAAAGCAAAAACTGAAGGAACAAAACAGCAGCAGGCTCACAGAACCCAAGAATGGACTAACAGTAACCAAAGGTAAAGGGACTGGGGAAGGGGGTTGGGAAGGGAGGGATAAGGGGGAAAAGGGCTATTACAATTAGCACACATAATGTAGTGGGTGTGGGTGTGGGGTGGGGGATACGGGGAAGGCAGTATAACATAGAGAAGACATATAGTGATTCTATAACATCCTACTACACTGATGGACAGTGACTGCAATGGGGTATGTGGTGGGGACTTGATAATAGGGTGAGTCTAGTAACCATAATGTTGCTCATGTAATTGTATATTAATAATAGCAAAAAAGTTGAAATAATAAAAATGTGATAAGATTTGATATATATTAATCAAAAAAAACCCATAAAATGTGAGGGAAGTAAATAGTCTTGGAATGTGTTCAAACTTAAGTTGGTATAAACTTACAATAGATTATTATATCACATAAGATGATATATGTGACCTCATGGTAACTGCAAAGGAAAAAATTGCAGTAAATTTACAAAAGGAAAGAAGAAAGGAATCTAAACACTAAAGAAAGTCATTAAGCCATAAAAGAAGAGAGAAAAGAGATGAAAGGAACAGAGGAGAACTACAAAAACAGACAAAAAACAATGAAGAGAATGGCAATAAGTACATACCTATCAATAATTACTTTAAATGCACATGGACTAAATTCTCCAGTCAAATGACACAGGCTGGCTGAATGGATCAAAGAAAAGACACATCAATATTGTATGTCAACTAAAAAGAAAAAGACATCTTTATATTACCTACAAGAGATTTACTCCAGAAGTAAGGACATATACAGATTGAAAGGGAAGAGGTGGAAAAACATATTTCACACAAATAGAAACAAAAAGAAATCTGGTGTAGCTATACTTATATAAGACAAAATAGACTTTAAAACTAAGGCTGTATTAAAAGACAAAGAGGAATACTACATAATGATAAAGAGGTCAATTTAGCAAGAAGATACAGCATTTATAGATATATATATACACCCAGAATAGCACCAAAATATATAAAACAAATATTAACAGACCTAAAGAGAGCAACTGACAGCAATACAATAATAGTAAGGGACATTAACAATGTACTTACATTAATATATAGCTCATCCACACAGAAAGTCAATAAGGGAATACCAGCCTTAAATGACGTATTAGACCAGATGGGCTTAATAGCTACATACAGAACACTCCATGCATAAGCAGCAGAATACACATTCTTCAGGAAAGAACACATGTTAAGCCACAAAACAAGACTCAATAAATTCAAGAAGACTGAAATCATGTAAAGCATCTTTTTGTTGACCACAATGGTATAAAACTAGAAATCAATTACAAGAAAACTGGAAAGAGTACAAATACATGGTTACTAAAAAACGTGTTACTGAACAACTACTGGATCACACAGGAAATCAAAGGAGAAATTTAAAAAATACCTAGTGACAAATGAAAACAGAAATACAACATACCAAACCTGGAAGATGCAGAAAAAGTGGTTCTAACAGGGACATTCATAGCAATAGAGGTCTACCTAAAAAAAAAAGAGAAATCTCAAAAGGACAATTTAACTTTACACCTCCAAGAACTAGAAAAAGAACAACAGAAGCTCATTAGTAGAAAGAAGGAAATAATAAATGTCAGAGATGTAATGAATGAAATAGTAAAAACACAATAGAAAACACAAATGAAACTAAGAGCTGATTCTTTGAAAAGATAAAATATACAAACCTTAGCTAGACTAATAAAAAAAAAAGAGAGAGGACTCAAAGAAATAGAATAAGAAATGAAAGAGGAAAAGTTACAACTGATACCACAGCAATATAAAGGATCATAACAGAGTACTATGAACAACTGTATTCCAACAAATTGGATAGTCTAGGAGAAATGGTAAATTCCTGGGAAATTACAATCATCTAAGACTAAATCATGAAGAAACAGAACATCTGAATTAGATTAATTACTAATAAAGAGACTCAATCAGTATCAAAAACCTCTTAACAAACAAAAGGCTAATACTAGATAGCTTCACAGATGAATTCTACCAAAGATTTAATACCTATTCTTATCAATCTCTTCCAAAAAACTGAAGAGGAAGGAATGCTTTCCAAACTCATTTGAGACCAGTACTACCCTGATACCAAAACCAGGTAAGGACACCAGAAAAAAGAAAACTACAGGTCAATAACCCTGATGAACATAGATGTAAAAATCCTTAAAAGGATCATAAGCCATGATCAAGTGGGATTTATTCCAGGCATGCAAGGATGGTTTGATATCCTCCAGTGAATTAACATGACACACCACATTAATAAAATGAAAGGTAAAAACAATATATTCATCTCAGTAGATGAAGAAAAAGCATTTGATAAAATTCAACACCAATTCATGATAAAATTTTTCATCAAAGGTATAGAGGGAACATGAGACCTCAACATAAAGGCCGTATATGACAAACTCACAGATGATACCATACTCAACAGTGTAAAGATGAAAGCTTTACTGCTAATATCAGGAACAAGAAAAGGATACCCACTCTCCTCACTTTTATTCATCATAATATTAGAATTCTCAGTAAAAGCAAGTAGGCAGGAAAAGAAATAAAAGGCATACAAATTAGAAAGGAAGAAGTAAAACTGTCATTATTTGCAGATACTGTGATGCTCTTTATAGAGCATCCTAAAGGTTCCACCAAAAAAAAACCCAAAACAAAACAAAACCTGTTGGAAATAATAAATGAATTCAGTAAAGTTGAAGGATACAAAATCACTATATGGAAATCTGTTGCATTTTTATATATTAATAATGAGCTCTCAGAGATATAAAGAAAATAGTCCTATTTATAATTGCATCATGAAGAATAAAATGCTGAGGAATTAATTTAACTAACGAGGCAAAATACCTGCTCACTGAAAACTGTAAGACATTGATGAAACAAACAAGCTAATACAAATAAATGGAAAGATACTCCATGCTCATGGTTTAGAGCATGGTATTGTTAAAATGTCCATACCACCCAAAGCAATCTGACAATTCAATGTAATCCCTGCCAAAAGTCTATGGTATTTTCCACAGAACTTCAACAAATACTTCTAAAATTTATAAGGAACCCTGAATAGCCAAAACAGTCTTGACAAAGGAGAACAAAGGCAGAGGTATCATGCTCCCTAATTTCAAACTTTACCACAAATCTATAATAATCCAAACAGTATGGTACTGGCACCAAAACAGAAACATAGATAAATGGAACAGAGAGCCCAGAAATAAACCCACAAATATGGCCCACAAACAAACCAACCCAGAAACATGGCCAATTAATTTTTGACATAGAAGTCAAGTATACAGTGGAAAAAGGACATTCTCTTCAATAAATCGTGCTGGGAAAACTGGACAACTACATGCAAAACAAAGGAATTAGACCACTATCTTACACTTAAAAAAAAATTACCTCAAAATGAAATAAATGTAAAAGACCTAAAACCACAAAAATTCTAGAAGAAAATATAGGTGCTAGGCTCCATGGCACCAGTCTTTAGTGATGTGTTTTTGGATGCGACTCCAAAGGCAAGGAAAACAAAAGTAAAAACAAGCAAATGGGACTATATCAAGCCAAAAAGCTTCTGCACAGTGAAGGAAACCATCAACAAAATGAAAAGGCAACCTTCTAAGTAGAAGACATTTGCAAGTCATATATCCAATTAGGGGTAAATACATAAAATATGTAAAGAATCCATACAACTCAGTAACAAGGAAAATAAACAGTATGGTGGAAAAATGAGCAGAGGATCTGAACAGACATTTTCCAAAGAAGATACAGATGGCCAACCCAGACTTGTAGATACAGAGAACAGATTGGTGATTGCTAGAGGGGAGGAGGATTGGGGGCAAGGGAAAAATGGATGAATGGGATCAAGAGATATAAACTTCTAGTTATAAAATAAGTAAGTCATGGGGATGGAATGTATACACAGCATGAAGAATACAGTCAGTAATACTGTATTTGTATGGTAATAGGCCCATGCATAGATGCTCAAAATCACTAAGAATCAGGGAAATGCACATCAAAAACACAATGAGATATCCCCTTACACCTGTGAGAATGACTATTATCAAAAACACGGTAAATAACAAGTGCTTGTGAGATTGTAAAATGGTGCAGCCACTATGGAAAACAGTAAGGAGGTTCCTCAAAAAATTAAAAATAGAGCTACCATATGTTCCAGCATTTCCATTACTAGGTACATAGCCAAAGAAAACAAAAACACTAATTAGAAAAGACATATGCAACTTTATGTTCATTGCTTTGTTAAGTACAATAGCCAAGATACAAAAACAACTTAAGTGTCCACTGAAAGATGAATGGATAAAGAAGATACAGTATGCAAGCACATGCGCACGCACACACACACACACACACACACACACACACACACATGGAATATTACTTAGCCATAAAAAAGAAAATGTATCTGCCATTTGTGACAGCGTGGTTGCATTTTGAGGATATTATGCTTACACAAATAAGTCAGAGAAAGACAAATAACTGCATGGTTTCCCTTATATGTGGAATCTAAAAAGCAAAACAATACAAAACACCACCCAGACACAGATACAAAGAATGCACTGGTGGTTGTTAAAGTACAAACTTCCAGTTATAAAACAAATAAGTCATGGGGATATAATATACAGCATAGGGAATATAGCCAGGAATACTGCATTAACTTTATGTGGTGACAGATGGCAACTAGACTTATTGTGGTGATCATTTTGCATTGTATACAAAAGTCCAATCATTATGTTGTACATCTGAAACTCATAATACTGTATGTCAATTAAACCTCAATAAAAATAAATAAATAAGATATACTCTACAATCTTGACTTTCTAGAAATATAAAATAACACATGAAGAAGAAAGTACCTTTATCTTTCATGAAGAAACCCAAACCAATGATTTTGACAAAAGCCAACCCCTGACTAAAATAACTCTCATAGCAAAACATATTTGACGTGTAGCATAGGAAAACCTAAAACTATCAGACACTTCTCAGGTCTAGAAAACTGTTAACTTATATTCAGGATACTGTTTGGGCCCACAAAGCAATATGCTCAAATGAATAAATCATACATAGAAACCCTATAACATAGCATTCTTCAAAGTTCCTTTTTAGAAGTATTCCCCTTGCAAGGGTGTGCCCCTTTCAGGTCCCAGATAGTTTTCTATATGGGAAATACAATGCACTAAAGCTTCCACTTGGTGTCTTGAAAAACATTAATGAAGAAGTTTTACTGTACATTTTTGATAATGTTGATACTCCAGATACCTCTTTGTCAGAGTTATCCCAAAAATGTGAACCTCAGAAATCACAATTTATATCAACAGCCTGAGTCCAGGTGGAAGGTGGAACAGAGAGAAAAGGACAAAGCAGATCGTGCCACCAAATCCGAGACTACTTTCCTTAAGAAGAACCTACTGGCACCTTCTTAGTTACTACACACATATTTTATTTATGAGTCAAATAAGCAATCAGGTAAATTAAAATGCTATGTACTAAGTGAAGGAAATTAACAAAGGGAATATAACTAATTCCAAATTTGATGTTATTTTAAGAGGCACCATAATTTGACATTAACATCCACATTTTAATTGTCTCAATTACTCCCCAAGTGGTATCAGCAATAGTAATTCCACAGAAATTTTCTTGTTTTGAGTGAGTGACTTCATGGTAATTTTGCAAAATGATCTTGATGGGGCTAAAAATGATCATCTTTGGCTTCTCACTAAAAGGAAATTTTAAAATAAGTTTTTATTAATGTCATGTATTGGGAGTTTGAATTAATAATACAACCAAGAAAGCCATGGAACATTTAAAATTCTTTAAAGAAATTAAAATTTTCTTTTCATGAAAGTGGGAAATACGGCTAAAGAGTCTATTTGCATGTAACTCATTATTGCACTAAGTATTATGTACTGACTGTTAGAAAATGTACACTATTGACCTCTGTTCTCCTTTAGCTTAATTTGAGCCCCAATCTCCACTGAACTGAAAGCTGTAATAGAGTAGCATGGTGTCTATCTCTTTACAACTTGAATATAACAGTCACTCAAGTAAATATTTTTTGAATAAATACACTTTCCAGAACCCTCAAAATAGAACAAAAAACACAACATAAAGGAAAATTGTGACCTAGTGGGATTTTAAGGAAGGATGGAGGATGAAATCTGAAACAAAGACTGTAAGCTAAATAAACAGAATACATGAAATTATACCTCTTAAATTAGTAATAATGGGTACCAGATACTTAATTTCCATTCAACACCTCTAATTTGCCTATAAGTTTTCTGTATTTACTCAAACAAATCAGATGTCTCAATTTATTTCCTTCATTAAAAATTAATATGAATAACAAAAGAGGCAATTTTCAACGTGCACCTGACACTCCTACCATACAACTATTCAACACGGGTGTTTTTGTAATTCAGAAACAATCCAGAGTGACAAGAAATTAATCTGAAATTCTCAAGTTTGGGGAAGTTAGAGAACTTTGCAAATAAGCAAATCTTTGCATTTAAAAATTTTGCTTCAGAATACTAGACTTTCACATAAGGGCAATTCATGGCTAGAGAAAGATTTCTGTTTATGTATTGAGAATAGAATTAATTAAACATATGCTTTAGACTTTTGCTTAATCCAGACTGATCTGCTCACTAACTTGAAATTCTAGTGTTTTCTCATACCATATATGAAAATATGCATATAATGGTCAGGTACATAAGTATATGGGTCTTTCTATCTGTAAAATTAAAACAGAGAAGCATCTGCTCTCTAGAACACCAGAAATTATCTAAAATTGTTGAGTCAGAGTAAACCAAGTATTTCTCAAATCCTTAAAATTATTTTTGTAGGTGGTTTTTCAATAGCTTTATTTTAGAGGATTGTCCCTATCAGACACAAGCATAATTGACTACAAAAACACGTAAGTAAGGGCCTCTCATAGCCTTGTTTAATTAACACGTAAAACTTCACCATCTTAAATTCCATTTCTATGATTTTAAAGGAAGCTTTACTAAGTCAGTCTCTTGACAAGAGCATTCAGATTGCAGAGAAAGCTACAAAGGCATTAATGACATTTACCCCCCTAATAAGAGCTGTTCACACTTCACGGTTTTTCCTTGTTATTGCTCAGGACAGACACTAGCACCTCATTGAAAGATCGGTGCTGCAAGGGAAAAAAGGCCCCTTGAGGCATCTCAGGCTTGAGGAAAAGTACTAAATCAGGTGATGCTATATAGATGACATGTTTGATTCCGATGGCTTCTTAACTCACCCTGTGGCCATGGATTTGAGGCAGTTAACACACAGCCAATCAAAACCCTCCCCCACTCCCAGAAGGCAGGACCATCCTCTTCAGTAGCAGGCATAGAGAAGGCTAGGGAGAAAAAGAAATAAACTTCTTTCAGGTGCCCTAGGTCTGGCAGGACCCAAAATGTCTTGTACTTCTCTCAGTTAATCTCCATCGATGTGTGGCTGAATGAGTAAAACACCGACCTTTTCACCTAAAAGACCACAATTTGAATCCAACATAAAGTCACCGGAGGATCAATGGACAGAGGCACTCATATTTTAAAGCAATAAAGCACTGCAAAAAGGGAAAGGGAAAAAAAGTTTTTTACCGTGGTTTTGGCCACAGATTTAACCCGGTTTCCCTGGCTCAGCTATTATGAATTGGATCTCTGATTCAGAACTGAAAAGCTCCTAGAACTGCCCCTATGGATCTCAAGTCTGGCACAAGCCCATGGCTACTGCAAGGCAGACATTCCCTCACATGTCAGTATGTGGAAAAGCAATCCCTGCTGGTGGAGTGACAGCTGACTCAATGGAATATTCTCAGCAGGAACTCTAATTCTGGCAGAGATAACAGGACATAGAGACAAGTAGCTCTTAATTACTCTTTCAAGGGGAATTTACATGTATTTTGTTGTTAATTTAAAATTTCTAAACATGGGTGCATACTTAAAAAGAGGCAAATGAATGAACCGATTTAAGGTATGTATGTCCCTGGCTACCTAATTTTGTGTCTTGTCAACACATCATAAAATAAGCAGGCTTAACATTAAGGGGTACTCTAGAGACTAAAACCTATAGGACTCTATTGTTTAAAGGTCAAGTTCTCTGAAGCCTGGCCTAACCTGACCGTAAGCCAACATTTTCAGTGGTCTGTGTTCCAAACATTCTCCTGTTTATTCCACTAAGGAATGAAAGAAAGGCCTGCTGGGCAGTCCTCCTCCAGAATTGCATCCCAGAGAGGGTGCAGCGTGCACCAGAGTCTTTGAATTACCACATTTACTCAACTGCTATTTTTAAAATAGAAAAAGAAAAAAAATCCACAGTAGGAAAAGCATATTAAAATAAAAATAGAAAATACAGTAACCACATTACTCATACTAACTAGAAAGCTGCCTGTGACACTATTATTATGGCTTCGTTAAAGAGGGAAAATTACACGAGAACAAGGAAACCAGGGGAAAGCATATCCTTACAGAGAGGACCAAGTTCTCCAAGTCTCTGAAAAACACTTTCCTGGGGGCTATTGGTAAGACACACACACTGTAAACTGAAGATGAGCTTTGGATAGAAAATGCATACCAGCCAATATCTTGTCTTATATTGGGGCCTTATGTATTATGGTCTGATGTAGCTGTGCAAGACACACCACTGCTGAAACGCAAAACTATCACTGTTCAATCTACTCTCCAAGTCCCCCGTCCCAAGTTTACCTTGACTCAGACAGAGGAAGGGAAATAGATAGACAGATAAGACATGATAGGTCACTCAGTGCCACCAACAAGCAAAAACACATCCTTGAGAGCAATAGGACCTTAATGATGGGTTTACGAAGCAGCTGTTCATGAAGTCACTAACCAGTGATCTGTCTTTTTAAGTTTGAGGGTTACAGCAACCAAAAGAATTACTAGCTACTCCCTTAGAAAGGGATGGTGATGCAAACATCAGGTGAATCAAGAAAAGCTTCTCATCAACAGGCCCAGGCATGGCCTAACCACACTCCCCTAAACTATAGCTCAATGCTGCTCACCTAACTGAAATGCAACTCTCTCCTATAAATTTGTTCACACCTCTTCCCAACATAGTCTTCTTCCTGTATGGAAAAATGTTCATTCCATCCTTTATGCTATGCTTTGTTCTTTGTTCTTTGTTCTTTCTTAAGAATCTCCTCTTTCAACAGGTCTTCCTAGACTAATTCAATTTGGCAGTGGTCACTTTAATTCTACTAGCAAATGTATTGGCTCATGTTCTATTTTCCAATTGCTGCTGGCATTACTTGTATGGCTATTGTACATGAATCAAATAAGTCTATCTTTATTTATGTTTGTCCCATCTGTACAGATTTAGCAAGAGCTTCCACATGGATCCTCATCTCACTTTCTACATGATTCCACATATGAATATTTGAAATGTAGGTCACTGAAAAGTAACAGATGGTAGACTAGGGCTGGGTCTTGTGAGCCTTCCCATCATTCTTTGCTACAGCCATAACAGATTTCAGTTCTAGTGCAAGGCCCTCTCATCCTCCACCTGCCCTTTCCATCAGACTGGTAAAAATATAGAAAGCACACAGTAACTCAAACAGAATATGTGGACACATAGAAGATTCATAAAGTTTCTGAGGCTCTAGAAACTTAAGGGTTGTTGGGGGCTGGGAGGCTGGGAAATCACTCTACTTAAGGAATTAACATTTACTGAGCTCTACTATGAATTTAACAAATTACTTCCCTTTATCCTCA
Source organism: Smutsia gigantea (assembly GCA_032199065.1). Lineage (NCBI taxonomy): Eukaryota > Metazoa > Chordata > Mammalia > Pholidota > Manidae > Smutsia > Smutsia gigantea. The sequence continues at coordinate 212,909 of JAVSCE010005158.1, read as the reverse complement.
AAACCCCATTCAAAATTTCCCATCAGGAAAAGGAAGCTCATGGAAATTACGCACTTTTTGCAAGGCTAGAGAGCTAATTGGTAGTAGAACTTAAGTCTAAATTCAAAGCTCAGGAGCTTTCCACTTCAAATTCAGCACAGAGCATATATGAGTTCTGGAGATCATAAGGCTTAATCAGTGTCATCACAAGGAACATCCATTTTAAGTAAATCTGAACTGGTTCTTATCAAATGGCAAATGGCCAGAGAGCTGTGGGCTCATTTCTGCTCCTCCTGTGGAATACAAAAACCCTCTCTCTGTGCCCCACAGACACAAATCCTATTCCAGCAGTCTCTGCATTCCATCTTGGAATCTGCTGAGCTATCTATCTCTACTTTGCAAGGGTAAAGGGAGGAATATTTTTATTTTAACTCTGAGCACAAAATATCAAGCTATGTCCTTGGATAGAAGGTGTTTATTTTCACTGCTGTTCAAATAGTTAGAGCTTTGGCAAGGGATTCAAAATCCCTGTATTCCACTTCTAGATTTGACCCTGCCTGAGGCCTTCAGCCGCAGTAACTTTAAAACCAGGGACAGCAGTCTCTGAAACTCACTCTCTAATAAGAAGGCTAGGAGAGAACTGCTGGGATAGTGTCTGTACAGTGGTCCAAGCACACTGGAAAATAGACACCATTAATATAGTGCCCTGAACCATCTACTTTTTGTATATCCCTGCCCAACATAGAGGGATCTTGACCATCAACCTATGATCCTTCTCTTCTGAAAAAAGGTTCACATATTGTTGACACGATGCAAAGACACCTCACATCACGGTGGTGATGACCCAATCTTTAGCTGCACTCAAATAAGCCTTCTCCTGTGCTATGGGTCATCTATACATTCTTATAGTTTTGATCATACAACTCACATGATTTGTTTATAGCTGCTTCGTCCATTAGAGTGAGGGCCTCCTGAGAGATCTTCTTTAGGATACTCAGCACACAGTAATTAATCAATAAAATTTGTTATTTGAACGACTACCTAAATGAATCTATACCTATATCCATTCTTCTTTCTGCTCCAGACATTTCCTAAAAATATGCGAGGTCAGGTAATTCCCATAAAAAAAGGTTGTTTTAATGGGGTGAAAACCCAGACGCTCTGATCATTTTAACAAATTTATCAATTAGTCATTCATTCTGTGCCAGGTGCTTAGAAGGGTAGTGGAAGAGTTGATTTAATAGAGAAATGCAAAGGTAACAAAATAATAGTCATATATGGAACAAGTAACTACTTTTTAAAATATCACATATGCATACTCATACACAATGTACTACTAATAATAAGAGTGCTGTAGGCTAGTTACTGCACTAAGTACTGTATAAAATATCATTTCATTTAACCTATGTAGGTATCATTTCATTTAACATTTCATATAAATCTTTCTTTAATCTAAGAAACATAAGGTAAGTATTTTATACGGCCTATCATAGGTAACAGAGCTATCAAAAGGTGAACCAAGATTCATATCCAAGTCTGTCCCACTCCAAGGTCCAAAGTCTTTGTCACTATACTCTCCTGTCTCTCATTTGTTATCAGGTATGTACTATGTACATACGTACATACGTACATGATGGTTTATGTGTGTATGCATATATTATTTATTTACAATTGAATAGTAGCTACTCTTTACCTGACTGCTTGGGAAGACACTCTAAGAGACCAGGTAAAGCATAAAAAATCCGGGATATTTAAGGCTACTTTGTACACAAAGGTCTAAAGTGACCTGATTGGCAACAGTCTATAATAGTCTATATCAGCATCTGTTCCATCATGTTAATAGTTAGCATTTAGTGGAAGCATAGCAAGTGGTGCTACTAAATGCTTTATATGCATCATCTTATTTTATCTTCCCAATCAGCCCACGAGGCACTGTTAGTATCCATGCTTTACAGGTGAGGGAACCCAGGCTTAGGTAGATAAACTCATGGGCCTATTTTCAGGTATCTACTAAGAACTGGAGCCCAGATTCAAAGCCATGAACCTGCCCTAACCACATTACCGTGCTGCTCTAGCTTCTCCTGGTACAATTGTATAAAAGGCAGGCAGATTTCCTGCTATGCCAACACACCTGGAGTGGGGCACTGACCTGTGCTCATTCTCCATGGTACAGAGGACAGCTGCGAGTGGCTGCTTAGCCTGGGACTAATGTTCTAGCTCCCCTCCATCACATGGCCCCATTTAGATATAAGCTCTGATGAATGACATGTGGGAAAAAGTGACCCACTCTACCTTGGGTCCTGGTCCATAAAAATCTCCCACACAGATCCTCCACCCTCCCTCAGGCCTGCCACCTGGATGGGAAGCCGAGGCCCCAGAGAATGACAGTGGCTCTAAATTACCAGAGAGGCTTGAGGAGATCAAATCAACTCTGGGAGAAAAAAGTTCACCAACTAGGAATACTGACTGGTCCCTATAAGAGGGAGAAACAAACTCCTATTGTGTTAGGTGACTAGTATTTCAGGATTTACTTACTAAAACAAGTGTTTATCTTATTAACTAAAGCATAAAATGTATTTCTTATCTTTTCCTGAGCATTTGACACTTGCAGAGAAACATGTTTGTCATCTGATGCATCTCCGCTGTAACTGGCCAGAGTTAGGCTCATGCATAGATACGAGTGAAAAATACCAACTTGAGTGGGAGTTTACAATATGCTTTCATCTACATTATTTCATCTTCTTGCCATTCAAAAGCAAGAGAGGCACAAAGGGTTATATCTCCATGTTAAAGATGAAGAAACTACGGCTGAGAAGGGCAAATTTTTCCATACTCCAATAAATGATCAGTGGCAGTATTGGGAATTCAGCCAAATCTCCTTATCCAATATGCAATGCCCCCTTTACCATCCAACTTGATATCCTTTTATGGACCCAGAAAAAAGCAACTTCAGTTCTTCCCACCCTCTGCACATGACATAGTTTAGATCTTAGTAATTAGGACTAAACCTTTGGTGTTTTACACTCAATTACAAAAGGCATGTATCCCTGAAAAGGTAACTCAAACCAGAATTTGCAATGAAGCATTAATAATAAAACATTAGAACTAGAGAAAAAAAATTAGATCATGGAAATGAGAGAGCAAAGGTAACTTGAAACAGGACAGAATATCAGGATATAGCCACGAAAAGCAACACAAAAGAGGAACAAATTTCTCCTAATTTGGCCTAAGGTCAGGTGGAGATGATTTGCCACTGAATACAAGAAATATTTGCACTTAGTCTGCCAGTTAGGAATCTCAGACCTTTTCTGTCCCCCAAACCACACTGCTCTGATGCTACAAGATTCTCACAGAATAGATTCTAGAAAGATAGCAGTCTTTAAAAAACAAAACAAACAAACAAAAACACTGCCCAGAGAATCAGAGACCCACGCTCGAATCAGATTTCAAAACTTCCTCCCTCCAATACTTAGTAAGTACTAACCATGTGCCAGGCTGGGTATTGGGAGGTGGATCACTGGTGATGAACAAGAAGTAAATATTTGTTATCCTCATGAAACGTATAGTGCATCAGCTGTGCCAATTAACAGCTTCTGCGATCATGGGAAAGTCACTTAAGCTCTTTGTGTTTCAAGTAGTCCAAATGTTAACTCATTGGCAATATCTACAAAAGGATGATGGTATGAGAGGATTCAAAGAGCTAACGTATGTGAACTTGCTCCACAAAGGGCTGTTTAAGTACAAGTGTTTGCTTAATATTGATATTTCTACCACACGGATACCACAAAACACTTACTCTACACAGACCACTGTCTAGGGGGTATGGAGCCTTGGCTTCTCTTCTTACTGTCCTCAACCACCCACAGCAGCTGTTACAGCGTTTAGTACCCCGAAGCCTGCAGAAAGACCAAGGACCCTTGGACCAACTGAAGTTATCGGCTATGGCACGAGTTCCATGGTGAAACATCAAGCTCTACCAAATGAAGCAGGTTTCTTTACTCATTCATTTAACAAATATTTATTGAATACCTTGCCTCTGTGGCATTCCCTAGTGAGGAAGCCAAGAAAAAAAACATTTTAACAGTTGACTTAATTGATTGATTTTAAATTGGATTGGAGCTTGAGAGAGTACTGTGATAGACCTACATTGGTTAAGCTGGACAGAAAAGGTCTCTGTGAAAAAACAGGACCTTGGCTGATACTTTACTAAAGGGCAAGAAATTGCACAGGCCAAGAGAAGAGCAGGGAGGCCAGGGAGAAGAATCCACATGTGCAAATGCCCCAAACTGAAGAAGAGTTGAGTGTGTTTAGGAATTGAAGACTCCCGATGAGCATGACAGGAAAAAGCTCTGAATTGGAAATGCTGGTGGAATCCACTTACCTAAGCTCGCAGACCACTGACAGCCTTCAGTACGCTAGTGTGTATCTTGAAGTTCTAAGAGAAGGATCTGGAAGTGTATGCCTCCCAGTTCTGAAGTGGGACCTGTGGAAGACTAATGCCCCCAGCACTCTCTGGGAAATGTTCTTCTAAAGTGCCGATTGTTCTGTTAGTTCTGATTGTTTCAAGACACAGGTGATCTGAAATGTGCATCACTACTCGTCCTCTCACAAGGCTGCTGACACCTCAGCTAATTATTCAGAGTGTCTGACATGGTTCTCTGAATTCTGGCAGGGCTCATTTGCAAATGAGATTTCCACAGACAGGCTGGTGAATGAGCCCAAGCCAGTCAGTTACACATTCAAACCGGAAAGAGACTGTATGAAAACTTGATTTTTTAAATGATTAAATTCAACAGTGATAATCACCTATGTTCTTATATCTTAGGTCAAAGGCAGGGAAAATGGGGAAAAACAGGATATTGCTTTTATTCACTGTCAATAAATACACCATGAGAATTTGACTTGAAGTAGGAACTACTCTTCAGTAGTAGAAAAAACACCTATGTTTCTTTATGCATAGATTTTGGCATCTAACTGCATATTTCCATTTTCTGTTTTGTGGAACTATGCCTAAAATTTACCTCAGTTTTTGTGTACTTTCTGAACGAACACTTTAATTGGTACACAGCAGAACACTGGGTTCTTTACCTTTAAGATATTACCTGGATTCTGAAACCATTGTAGTCCAAGTTATGCTCTGCATTTTACACCCAGCTGACTAGCTTATGAATTACAAAGATAATCACATAAGTAAAAAGTAATTTTCATCAAAACAGTACAAGATATTGCCAATTTTTTAAAAGAATCTGTGGCCTATCTTCTCCTGTCTCCCTTTCCTATTAACAGTGTTTGCAAATGATACATACATGTTGGGATATTGCTTGCATGTTTCATATATGCTTATAAATGATAGTTTAGAACAGCCTGTTCATCTTTTCCCCCACATTCAAAATTTCAAAATCAGATGAGACACCTGCTAATCTTACACATTCCAAAGTATCTCTAAAACCAGGAGTAGCTGTGTATATATAAGGGATATAGGTTTGGGCCCAGAGAGAATTAAATTAATGTCCTGGCTCCACCAGTTCAACTTACCGTACATCTTCATTTGCCCAATAACACAATCTATAGCCAACTGCTAACCAAGTCAATATGTGGTAACACTAACAGCCACCCTAACTTGCCTTGATAATTACTCTCCTTTAACTGACGTAATATTCAATATACTGTTGTTGAGAGCAATATTGCTAAAATTGATGCCTTGAGGGCTACAAGACAATTGAGTTTTAGACAGATAAAATGACTTGTACACTAATAGTTCATTATAGGGTCCTACAACCTTTGGACACACATTTTATGGGCTCCTTCTACAAAAATATTATATATAATTATATTCAATGGCATTAATGCATACCTTATCATTACTACATATAATTTTCAAAATATTGGCCAATAATCAAATCACATTGCTTCAGAAGAAAAGGGTTTATTTCTATAGCCTAGATCTTGTTTTTTGTTTTTTAAAACAAAATGAGCATTTTCTCACTACCTGTAAGTTTTGTGTTCTTCAATCTCTTTTTTCCTAAACAAAGAACTACTTTCACAAGGAACAAATAGATGATAAATGCTGAATGACAGAAAGCATCATTTAAATAAAATCTATATCACATCAATCCTATCAATAAAACAAGACAGAAAATAAACCTAGGGTTTCTCTAATGTAAAAATCATCTAAGATTTTCTAAAAATGTCAATTCTAGACTCTGGAGAAACAGATTATACTAAATTTGAAGTTTTTTCAAAACCTACATTAAATTAATGAAAATTTATTATAACTTAAGTATCTTCTTCAAATGCAGTATTTCATCCCAAATTATGAGAAGTTTAGTTTGTTGTTTTGCTGCATTTTCCTCTTATACTTAATTCTCTTGCAATTTTGTATCTTTAAACCCTGGGACCTCCTACAAAGAGATATGGAGTATATTTTCTATGCTTGCCTTAGAAATGTGGTGAAATGTTAGGGAAAAATTAACATCTGAATAATAATTTCAAGTAAAATGAAAAGCAGGCAGTAGTCAAGGCAGAATATTAGGACCATACCACAAAACATCCAGCAGGGTCTCTATTACTACCATCAAATGCTACAGTGAACTAGGTTGTTATGATGGCAAATAAACATTGTCATGCACACACGTCTATTTGGACAGAAAGAGACCATGCATATGCTGCAGGTATCCTAGGCAAAATATACATGTAGAACTGAAATACAGCACTGATGACAGAACTAGGTGTCAGAGTGGAGGCCGTGAAGATGGTACCAGATTGGAGCATATACTTTAAGTTTTGAATAAAGTAAAGAATGCTTAGCCAAGCTAACAATTACATTCAAAAATCTGCAAGAGATTTTTTTCCTTCCTGTAAAATGCATCCCAAATGGACATTAATAATTGTATTATGGAAACGACTACAGAAAGATGTACCACTGAATGCACCTCGAGGCCAGTACAAGCAGGGATAGGGAAACTGGTCCCATGCCTTATTTTTCCTGGCCCCTTCCTCCTGGACCTCATGCACCTTCGAGTCCCCTGACCACCCAGGACTTAACTTTCCACTCACCCTACTGAAATGTCCCCATCCTCAGGCAAATGAGATAATGCTTATGAAAGTCTTCTATACACTAAAAACGTAATATATAATTATTCCTGTTATCATCATCATCTCATCTTCTGAGGGCCAAATTTTCTGTGCCTTCCAAGTTGACATCTCACTAAACTGAGACATGATTCAATGCTAACTAAGATAGTCATGGGAGCACACAGGTTATTCTACCCTCCCTCGTTCCCGGCTTTCACTCACCATCCCGCCTCTGCTTGCCTGCGTGGCTGACACCTGGAGGTATCACACAGGAGAATGACAGGAATGTGTGTGTGTTTGTGCCAGGTTAAGCAAGGCGGAGGCTTGAGGCCCACCACTTATCACATACCATGCTGGCAGCCAAGACTTTGCACACAGCATAGGGTGGTTTGGGGAATAAACAAGGCTGGCAGAGCCAAAAACAATTTCTTTGAAAGGGCCAATTCTTCCAGTATCATCCCCATAAGAAATTGCAAAAATCACTTCAGATTCTACCTTCTCCAACTGTGATCTCCTTTGGCAGGAGGGAGCACTTCTTCATCGTCCAGTGTAGTCTTTTTGGGTCCTGGGGTCTCCCAAGATGCTGTTTTCAACATTTACCCTTCAAGGGTCGCAGGAAGACAGATGGCCATAAAAACATTTCAGAGACAAAGTACATAGTGCAAAACGACTCATGACATACCACCGAAAACATCAGGGAAAGTCAGGGAGGTTTTGTGGGGTGGGAGTGGAGGCTGCGGGCCTCCCAGAAAAGTCTAAGACCCTTACCGGATCAGAAGTGCCACTGACACAAAGGGGCTCAAGCTGGGAGAACAGGTGCTGTGAAGGCCAAATCGATAACCATGTCTGCATGTTTTGGAATGTGAGGCTTTGCTGGTTATAAAAGCAGAGAGTTCAGAGATTACAGTTCTTCCTTTGATTTGGATGAAGAAAAGCAGTAAATAGTAAGGGTACACAGACAATCAAGAAAACGCCAAATGAACCAATCACACATGTGTGAACCCTACTACCCAGGTGAAGTGTCATCTTGGATTTTCACACGTCCATCACTCACCTCGGAGCCCTCCCTTTAGCAGGGCTACTCTAAGACTTTCTGAAGAAGCGCACATTGTAGGGAAAGAGAATGGAACTCAAAAAGATGCAAACAAAGCAACACTAGGCAACAGGTCACTTTTCTCTTTTTCATGTACACCACCGAGGCCCAGTGCCAGCCTGTGGGGACACAGCTCTTTTCTTCCAATTCCCCAACAAGCCTACTGAAAGGACCACTTTAACCAGAATGAAGATGTGCATGCCTGGGCCTGCGAGGGGCAGAAAGAAGACCAGGCTTGCCATAGCTCTCACCCAGGCCCTCCTAGAGCTGGCCCCGGACACTAGCCGCAGCGTCCTCCCCTACCTGCAGGATGTACCCCCGGACGTAGTCCCGCAGAGTCCAGCCCAGGCCATGCAGGATGTGCAGCACCTCCTCCTGCTTCAGGACACTGAAGAGACGGTCCAGCAGGATCTTTAGCCGCACGGGTACCGCTTGTGTCCCGTAGAGCATCAGGCTGCTGATGTCAAACACCACGTTGGACTGCACAATCTCCACTTGGGTGGGGTGGTACAGGTGCTGCGTGCTGAGCTTATCCAAGGCTGTGGCGGTCCCACCAAAGTTCCACAGGTGGGTGGGAGTAAGAAGATAAAGGGAGAGGACAGAGACAAAGAAAGTAGAAACAAGTTACTGGAAGTTATCAGGGCTCCATCTCTACTGATGGACAGATCATAACCACAGATGTTTAAGCAAGATTTTGCAACCTAAATAGTTTTCTTCCCACCTCCTCCCTGTTTTGCCTTTAAAAAAAATTCAGTGTGTGTATACATTGCAGACAACAGCAAATACAAAACACATTCAATTTTCAGAAAGAAAGCCACTGAGGATGTTTCTAAATGACTGTGGCTAGCTCTAAAAACCTGACTAGTTAATTTGCTAACTGAACTATGGCTTCAACCCAAGTTACCAGTGTCCCCCTTTCCTCCAACTGAAGAATAAACAAACAATTCTCAATTCAGGCTGTGTGAGTAGGCTCAACCAGTATCATTCATACGAGAAAGATTCATCCCATATAATACCTGAATCGTTTAAAGAGAAAGTAGAGCATGTTCTTCAGATTAGAGTAAAAGGCCTAATCTGAGGGAATGGGGAAAGCTATCATCTTTGTAGAGGGCTAGTAATTCAGCTCAAGTTAAATTAGATTAAGGAAGATTATCCCAAAATTTAGTTCTCCCAATTTTCCCTCTTGCTGTTCACCTATCACAGCTATTTAGTTTCAACAGTATATAATTTCATATATAATAGTTATATAGTTTTAGCACTTGCTGGCATGTTCTCTAGAAGTTATTTGGGAGAAACCAAAGAAAAAGAAAAAGAAATTCAAGTCTTATTTAGTCACTTTATTAACAAGTCTCACAAGGGCTTTAGTTTCAGATGAAAATAAGACAAGAGTGACTGAAATCAAAGTTTGAGAATTTGTGTATTTCAGTTATGTTATCACAGTACAGAAAACTGAGGATGACCATTCTCAGAGCAACTGCTTTTAATGAAATGAATATTTCAACAATAAGGCCTTTGTCTCCTCCAATCTAAGAAATTACAACTTTCCCCTAGATCTAAAAGCCAAGAAAGGTCATACATTCCAGTCCCCATCCTTATCTGAGTTACTGGGAACCCTACTGCAGGTAACGTAATTACATTTTTCCTCAGTTTCTCTAAAGCAAACAATTAAGAACATGGTGTCATCTACAGGGCTCAAAGAGATGCTGCAAAAGATGACTGAGATAACAAATGAGAGCTGCTTTGAGCTCCTTAAGGAAACACAAAAGCTGCAGATCAACTGTCAGAATTACACATGTAGGAGCTTCCAGAGATTAAAAAAGATAAGCGTGTGAGCCTGAAAGATGGTCATCTGGTCTCATGAGTCAGGCAAATAGAGAACAAACAACAACCAGGCTCAAAACTTCACTAGACCTGAGGGTACCCAAAGTTTCTGCAAGCTCTAAACCACTGCCTGGTCCTTCTCAACCACTCCTCCTATCAGCATAGCCCATAACAGAATGGGCTGCTGCCCCTGTGCACTGCGAGCAACTCCTATCTTCATACACCAGCATTTCTGCATATTAATGCAGATATTTAAAAGTGCATGCACACACACACATTTTTTAGTATTTCAAATGTATTTTTCAGGGCTCCTCCTCCACTCTCCTTTCCTCCTGACTGGTGGCCACTAGAGAGTTCATGTACTCTTGATAAATTGCTTTCTTATATCCACAGCGTAAAGGCCCTTATCATTTACCCGCTGGATTCATTCAACACATTTACTCCCAGGAATACTTTGTCAAAGAGTTCGGGTTTCCTCATACTTCATTCCTTGCAGCTGATGTGTCTGATCTTTCCTATTCTAGTGGTTAAGTCAACTTTGAATAAATAGCTTTAAAAATTAATTTAACGTTTGGGAAAGATAAGGGATTCACCAGCCTAGGGATTGAAGTCTTCTCTCACTCCACAGGGCATTTAGACTGCAAAAATGCAGGGAAGAGGTATTATTATCCCTGCTCTTCTTAAAGTACAGCTTAACTACTCAGCTTTCTGATGAGTGGCTGCCCTGCCAACAGAATCCAGTGACCAGGTGAAGGGAAATCTGCTCTTCCATGTCCCTCCATCAACCCTCTTGGCCCACATCAAACATTTCACAACATATACACTATAACAACAAGAAATACGAAGTCAGGAGAGTTCAGTTGAGGGGAAATAAGATGACACCAAATCCTGGCTTTTGACCCTGTGCTTGGGCCTCGTACCTGCACATTAGGTATATGCAGGTGTGTGTACCAAGCATTCAAGGGCTAAGTGGTAAGCTGTCACCCCTTGTCTTCTCACTCCTTAAAATGGGCTGGCAGCTTTAGAAGATGAAGAGGACTAAACTGTTATAGGTACAGAAACAAATAAAAGTTGTTCAGAGAATTAAAAGAGCAAAGGTAAAATAGATAAGGCAAAAATATTTCTCTAGATAAGCACCAAGAGTACCGTAAGGACATTAGCTGATTCTTTTTTGTAACTATGCCATATGTCAAAAAGTAGAAATCCTGTTATAAGCCAATAAATATATAGCAGAGATCAACAATTTCTTCTGTAAAGGGTCAGACAGTAGTATTTTAGGTTTGTGGGCTATAGGTTTTGTTTCACAACTCTTCGCCTCTGCTGTTATACAGGGAAAGCAGATAAGGCTTAAACTAATGGACGTGCTGTGTTCCAATTAAATTATTACACAAACAGGCACCTTGGCCACATATAGGCTCCAATATGGAGGATAAAAGGATGGGCAAGATATTAAAACAAAGTTAATTGTAGATAAAGACAAAGCCCTAAGAGTATGACTTAAGCAGCAATTACCTAGGGGATGAGCCATAATCAAAGGCTTGAAAAATATTTAACTGCCCAGCTTGAAGATGTTAACTGCAAATTTCAGCATAAACATATCATCAAAGATTATGATCTGTCAAATTTCTTGAATGTATCAAAATTTTCTGCTTTATCACTGCTGGACATATAGAGTTGCCAAGTTACCGACATTTTGGGGGATGTCTGTTTGGCGGAAAAAGGGTAAGTGACAATTTTTTAAGTGTCAAAATCATAATTCTCACTAAACTGAGAACTGAGCTTTTGCCTAATACCATGCTCTCCCTATGTCTGATGTGCAGGATTCAAATCTGGTCTTAGTAGGGTTAGGAACATTTGTTGGGCCAATGGGAATGAAGGAAAGATAGGGCAAGAACTTGTTCAGCAGGATGGAGTGAGAAGAGATGGTCACCCACCTTTCTTCTTTATGGGCCTAACCATCTGCTAAATCCTATACCAATGGTACTGGCAAAATTCCATTTCAAATGAAATCTTAATCAGAAATTGGGTGTAAAAACATATAAAAGTAGACCTACTCCTGGTGAAGCTAGAACGAGCATGGGTTAGAGAACTTCCTCTCATTTGTCACTCTCTTCTTCCCTTCAACGTATGTATTTTAGTGGGACCCCTAGAGTTCCCAGAAGCACAGTTTGTAAAGCACTTTTCTTTATAATAAAATGGTATCAATTGTTTTGCCTGCTTTGTACCTGCTCCTTCATTCTGGTAAAAGAAACTGGATTTTCCTTTGGGGAACCAATATTCTCCTACACCCAGTACCCATTGTTTCATTGAACAGAACATTCCTTAAGCCAGGCCTGGAAAACTAGTAATATCCCATTCTCTTGGCCACAGCAACTGGTTCAAGAATGAGCAAATAACTGAAGTCTGACCAGTGAGACTGAATCCAGGATTTTAGTTAGAACTGAGAAGTTCTCTTTCTCAAAATTAATAGCTGATGCTTGAGAATGAGAATCACATGGAAGACAGGCCATGAGGTGGTCTGAGAAAGACCAAGTATTGACATTATTATTTGTCAATAGATTATTTGTCAAAAGATAGGGATACAGTACTTGAGGCTGGTACTATCCCTGGAATTTTCAGTTACACAAGCCAATAAAATCTCTCTCTCTCTCCCCCTCTCTTTCTATGTCTGCTGGAAGTAGGTTTCTGTAATTTGTACCTAAAAGAGCCTTGACTAAGACAACTACCCTTTGAGGGTACTTGTCCAGATGAATATCATGTAATTTCAAAGTAGCTGTCAGCATGTTAATTCCAGGCCAAATGCAATTCACGTTTCTCCAATGACTGGAATGAGGATATCCTTAACAATTTCATGTCTTATACAAATTTACAAAGAATAATGGATGCCATCAACATTGATAAAAATAATTGTTTATGGTGGGGGGGGTGTAAAGGAAATAATGATTTAAGTACTAAAAATATCAGGTATCCATTCCAGCGGGTTACAATGATCTTGTTTAATCCTTAAAAAAAATTAAAAACACACAGTATTACTACTATTACCTATTTGGAGATCACAGGCTCAATTAGGTTAAGTAACTGGTCTAAGGTCATTTAGACATAATCTCCCAAGAAAATTCTGTTTCCACCACATGTTCAGATAAATAGTCAATAAAAAACTCTGGCAACTTGCAGATCTTCATCATGTTTGAAGTCCCTAACTCCCCGTAATCTGGGCTTCTTGCCATTCACTCTGCTGAAACAAGCATTTCAAAGGTCACTAACACCTGACTTACTATGAAATCCAATAGCTTTTTTCCTTCATTATTCTCCATGATCTTTCCATAGCAACCGACCTTATTGATCAGGACTCCTAAAATGCTCTTCTCCTTCATTCATGCATGCATTTATTTATTTACCAGCACTTATGACTTACCACTGAGGGAGGTGCCACATGCAGATGCAAAATTAATTTATGTTGTGGTCTCCTCTTGCAAAGGTACATGGATGAAAGCAATATGAATGCTATAAAGAAATTTGCTAAAGTACTGTGGGACACAGAAGAGAGCAACTGTGTTGGGAAAGAATAGTCTAATAAGATAGCAAGGAATTCAGCCAGTGAGAAAGGAGGGGAGAAATCTAGGTAGATGGAACTAAGGCAGGAGTTCTCAAACACTGTGTGCATCAGAATCAGCTACAGGGACTGTTAAAACACAGACTTCTAGGCCACCTCCCTCAGAGTTTCTGATTCACTGGGTCTGAGGTATGGACTAGGATTTCCATTCTAACAAATCTCCACAAGATCTGATTCTGCTGGCCAGGGACCATACTTGGAGAACCACTGGACTAATGGGATGTATATAAAAAGAATGGACTAACCAAAGAATGTGTAACACATTAGGCAAACAGTTGGAGATAAGGATAAAAAAGTCAGATGGGCAGACTGTAAGGAGCCTTAAGCCAAAACCTGTGGAAAATTTATAATGTCTTGTTAATAGGATATAGAAACTACTAAACATTTTGTAAGACGAAAGTGATTTATAATTTTAGATATAAAACTCTGACAAGAGCCCAGAAGTTTAATTAAAGCAATAGATGTCAGTTTGGGGGACATGGTACATGTCTGCAGTAAAACCCACTAAGGTCCTGAATGAACCTCAGCCACAGGGCCACAATCCTCTAAAGAAGAGCCCAGAGGGAGATGGTCATGTTTAGTTTGAAAAATTACCACAGGCGACTCTAACATACACCCTCCTACATATGCCACACTGAAAACCACAGAGATCGAGCTAGGGAACAGGGATGGACTGGAGCCAAGTAAACAGAGTAAGACATTTTTGCAGTACTCCACAGGGAGATGCCTTAACTCAGTGGACTTCTTTTTTTTTGTTTTGTTTTTTCTTTTTTTTTGTTCTTTTTTTTCTCTTTTTTGTTTTTTGCTCTTTTTTCAGTGGACTTCAAATTATGATATGCTTAACATGGGGTATGCAAAGGCCTTCCAAGTGGTATGCAGAAATAGGGACTCAATTTTCAGATCCTGCCATCCCATACTTACTCTTTCCTAAACTGATCCATGGGAGAACAAGCCTGCATGCCCATGTTGATTATCCTTTACCCTTTCTCCTTTGAAAATTGTATGCTTCCTTCTTTACAGAATAAAGGTGTACTGTGACTTGACTCTCACAGTGCACAGGGCCAGAGCGTAAAACTCCTAGAAGCCAAAATAAATGACGATTTGAATTGCTTTATGAAAACCTTCTTTAATGATTAACAAAAGGAGGAAGAACCTAGAAAAGGATCCTCTTTACCTGACTATACCTGCAAGTAAGCTAGCACCTGATATTTGGGTTTATGTTGGAATATTCCGAATTCAGATACAATGTAAAATGGGGGAAAGCACAGCATTCCCCTCAGGCATTCCTATTTAACAACGTATCACTCTAGAGAAAGTATCATGTGAGAGCAAAGTGCAAGCATCCAATACTGAAAATGGCTTTTCCCTCCTGACATATTCAAAGGTAAGCCATTCTCCTCAGTTATTCCTAATACTCATCCCTAAGAATTGTCATAACCTGAGAAGAAAAGCCCCTGAGCTCATGTGATGCCTACTCTTTTAAATTCAGTTTTAATAATTTCCTGGACCGACAAAATTTCTAATATACACTGGATAAAACCTGTGGATAGAAATTTTACATAACCTCTCTCAGAAACTATGTTCATCATTTAATAAGGCAGTTATAACCCATTTAATCAATAATATCAAAATATTTATTTCAAACAAGATTATCACTTCCATCTTATAAAATTTTTTAAATTTTCTACATCCTGTTAATAAATTATGATCTAAATGCCAGTTTTTTTTGCAGTATATATAACTTCTTTCAGTAAATAAATAAAAATAGTTTGACCATGAGATTTAGTCAAATTAGTGTTTTTATAATACAGGACTGTTATCTAATTTGTTCCTGAAGTCCATCACCAGATTGTGATACACACATGGAACCACATTATCAAGGTAAGATCATGATTTCTAACAGACCTCTTACTTCATAACAAACTAAAGTTATATATTATATACATTGTCACTAATTAAGCAATAAGAAATCACATTTATATTGTAAACGGAATAAATTAACTTTATTAGCTCCACATTTTACTTTGGACTGTTTTAGTAATCTATCCTATGGAACACAGACCATAATGTATTGATGATTTTATAATTCTTCTCAAAATGCATATTAATATATTTATTTGAATTGAAATGTAAGTTCAGTTTTTTCCAATGAAAATTAAGTCAGATTTGTCAGCCTGACGTGAACTGGTAGAAATTTTCATCAATTACGATAGCTAAAGCTGCAGTGATAAAGGTATCTCTATAAATGTTTGAAAAACTAGTATTTTCATTTTCTCAATCTTTTCTGTGTATACTAGAATAAACAATATAATATGCCTCTAAATGAAAGACTAACAATCTATAAACAGGTATTTGATATGTCTTGTTAAAACCTTTTTCCAGAAATTAAGAAAGTAAATGGCTATAATAACATCTAAGTAATAAGGTGGGCGATTTCCATTTTTTTCAACAAAACTGATCACTGTATAATTTTTGGCATATAATTTGAAATTATTTATAAAAACAGAATGACAGTGGGATAACAAAAGTTCCTAGACCCACCTATTCAGATGAACAGGTGTCTCGCAGTAACATGTATAAAAATGAAAGATGGGAATAGAACTAGTAGTGTACCTTTCCTCTTTCTTACAATAAGTACTACTCATTTATTCATACATGAACTAATTACAGAAGAAAAAAATTTACAGCTCCATCCATTTTATTGACAGATGTCTTTCTAAAAAATCTGCTTTATTCAACAATAATGACGACTGTAATATTTATACTGTTTTGATCTTATTTCCCTTGATTAAAATTAAAACAAAATTCCCATTTACAGTTATTTTATTTTATTTTATTAATTTTCATTGCAGACATGTATGATAAGATGAATGACAAAAGATTTTGAAGGAAAATATGACTGCATTTATGGTTCATTATTTGGGGGCAGTGAACCATATACAAAAGTTAAAGAGAAAAAAATCACAACTTAAAAAAATGATTTAAAGTTCCCAGTGTTTAGAAGTGTTTGTTTTCCTCCAGATTAAGGGCAGTTTCTAGGGCCAGACACCAAGGAATCAAATTCAACTTGGCCAGCTACTTGCTGTACGGCCTAGGCAGGTTACTTAGCATATGAAAATGTTAGGATTGATTGCTCTTTTTTCAAAATTCTTTTGCGGGCAGGCAAACCAATAACTTGAACAAAGAATCAAGACCAAGCTAAAAAGTACGGGAAGAAAATAGATGCTTGGAGTGAGGTTGTTAGGAAGGAAGGAACTCGGTTTTGTGTCACAGGGTTGTTAGGTAAGTGATGTGAAACCGAAGTCAAGAAAGCAAAGTAAGTTTACTGTGTTCTGTACAGTCTACGAGAGCGGGCTGCCTAAGGGGAGACAGGCCTGGCTGCTCAGGGTGAGGTTTCTTTACAACGTTTCGGCAGGGCAAAAAGTCCTTGATTGACACCTCTTGGCCCTCCAGGCCTGTTCTGAGTGGTGAAATGAGGACATGAGCTGGGCTGTGCCTCTGCTTCTGATGTTTTTTATCTGAGGAGACCCTGGACATTTCCTGAGTCACTTTTGGACCCTGTGGCTCATCTGATTAACTCCCTGAGTCATTTTTGGTGGGCCCCTCTCTCTTTTTCATCCCGCTCATCTCTGCCTTTCTGCCTAACAAAATGAGGCAGGATTACAGGATGACAGATTTTCTAGTTTGAGGGATCTGGAGGTGAAATCAACCGGGGTGCAGGGGGAACCACCAGGATGCCAGAGGATCTGCCTCTCCAGCTGCCCACCTGATCTGCCTCTAGGAAACCAACTACTCCTACACTGTGCAGGTGACCCCCACTTAACCTACCCAAGCTCCATGCCCTCAACTCCAACATGTACTTGACCCCTAATGCTGTGAAAGGTAGGTCTGAGAAACTAGGCCATAATGCTTGATATCAAACCATGTGGTTATTATTCTCTGATTGGATATGTCATAGGTACTCACTGAAAAAATGGTGTGAAACTGAGAAAAAGAAAAACAAACAAGACTATCATCTATAATCCCACCACCCAAAGGCAACTATTGTCCACATATTGATGTAAGTGCATCTGCATTTTTCAATCCAAAATTTTATACAGTGGAGGTTACACTATGGACACAAGTATCTATCTTGTTGGTGTTGTTCTATCACTGAACATTCTAGAGTAATAACACACATAATTATCTTGGACCATCTGGTAGCCACACATTTTTCCACTGCAGCTGCCTCTGGATCAATCCCTCCTCTTTGGCCTAACATCTATCATTTTAGTACAGGCTTTTAAGGATCTCTTAATTACTGCATGTGACTCCTGTCTGGTCTGATCTCTGTTCTCTCAGGCCTAAAACACAGCTTAACTATAACCCTTAAGCCAGTCTCCTCAAAATACTTCTTAGAATATGTCTGTTCTCTGCTCAAAGGTTTCCCATGGTGTCCCCAGTACCCCCACCCCTGCACTCCCCCCTCCCACAACCAACACCGCACACACACACTCACAAAACCCTTAACCTAGGTCAGAAGACCTTGGACAGATTGATTTACTTTCTAACCTAGTAACTCTGACATGGGCCCTCTATTCTGACCAATGTGAGCTACCTGCTGCCTTTCAAACATTCCTAGCACTTTAGCATTTGGTCACAAAATGAGTATTTCCAGGCCCTATGCTAAGTTTTTAGAGATTTAGTGAAGAACAAAACAGATATGATTCAGGCCTCTTGAATTTTTAAAAACATACACTTAAAAAAAATCACATTAACACACAGAATTACAAACCAGGTAGGTGACATGAAAACATAATTTAAGTGGGGAGTAGAAGTGGGGTGCTCCAGGCAAAGCCAATTCTGCTGGAATGTGAACAAGGGAGAATATAGGAGAAGATGAGTCTAGAGACACCATCAGGGTTCCATCTGCTAAGCTACATTTTTCAGATTTTTTTCTTTTCAATGCTGTTGCTTAAATGTCTTTCCTGTTTTTAATTTACCTTCCCATTTCAATTCTTTTCTTTTTCCATGATACCTGGAGAGGTCCCCTCATCTAAGAGCAACTGTCTAAATGGTAATGGCACTTATGTGTGCCATTCATGACATCCCAGCCATATGTTGCCTATTTATTGGGTTACTTATGTGTCTATTTTATCACCAGAACTTAATATTAAGCAGCAATCATATCTGAAATATAATCACTCAGGGGTGTACAGTCCTCAAACTGCTGAATGGATAAATACAGGTAAGTGTACAACACAGAAGAGAAAAAGGCCATTAATGTACTTACACTGAAAAGTTATATGTATGATTCTATTATGCCACCAAATTCTTAATTTCACCCATGTCCCTTCTCAACCCTCTCCTTTGCTCTTTATACTCCTCTAGAGAACAGTGAGTGTAGGTAATTATGGAAGTTTAGGGAGTGAGGTGGGGCTGCTAGCTGGGCAGGAATTGACTGAACTTCAAATAGTTTATTCCCTTTCCTACACTTCAAGCATTATTTGGGGGCATCCAGTGGATTTCTAGGTAAGAACAGTTTTAAGTCTAGCACTGGTAAAGTAAACAAGGCTGAATAATACTAGGCTGCATGGACTGGATCATACAATGCATACACATTATGAAAATCATAGTACAAATCACTAGATTTGTGGTCAATGTACTACTCTTAGTCTCTAAGCTATAGAAGAATGTATAGTATGGACTTTAGAAAGGGATCGGAGAACAGTCACATAACAAGACTGTAAGAAAACCATCTACAAAGATTATTCCTCTTTTATAAAAGGCCTGGAGGAAAAAAGAAAAAAGCAAACTAATTAACCTCCTTTTGGTGTGCAGATTTTATCTAGAAAAAGAAAAGGCTTTAACTGAACAATATGGATATATGAATTAGAGAAAGAAAAGAAAAATCATATACTAAGAGCTTCTAAGCCTGTGAATTAAGTTACTGAGGATACACAATTTACCTGGATTTTTAAAAAATGACAGTAGTAGGAGCTTAAACTGGTAATTTTCTGTCTATAAAACAAAGGAGAGACTGAGGCCTGGATATAATTTCAGTAAACACTTTGATAGGCTCTATAGGTTTCCAAGGAAAGTGGTGGCTAAGCCACAAGACACAAAGTGACACACAAGTCTAGATGAAGAAAACTCATTTCTATTAAGAGCAGAATCACCCTAAGGACAACAGCCAGAATTTTTGTGGTTCATTAATGTAAGTGTATAATGTAAATGTAAAGTAAGTATAAAATGTAATGTAAAATATCCAATAAATGTAAAGTGATATATACTTTTAACTACACTGCTAACTTAGAGAACAAAGTAATGTCCTTTATAAAATTCAGTCTTGAAATGTATAAAATAGTGCCAGGGGTGGGTAAGGGATGATTATAAAAGAACTTGCATCTATCAAATGAAATGTAACTATTTTTTTATTTCAATTTTTAATAACAGGAATTACTCCCCAAGCCTTCAAATAAATTAAAATAAATGTAAACCTGTAATTCTACAGACTTCACTTCCAATATTTTCTGTGAAGGTCACAGAAATAAGAACATATTCAGATACTTTTTTTCCTTAATGTAGGAGTATAAAAGTGCTTTTCACTGATCCTAGAAAATTGGCTCTCAGTGATAGTTTATAGTTCTTAGTTTTCCACAACTTTTTTTAAACATAACTTTCTTTAAAAGCTAAATTCAAGTGACTTAGGTGGTTTTCACAGGAATATGCTCTAATATTTCAGGCCCTGCCTTCAGTGAACTCCACCTAATAGCTGTTCGGGCACGGCAGTGCGAAGCATACAACTACTCAAGACGTGAGCAGAGTGGAGTGATTTTCCAAAGCCACCTACTTTGCAGAGTAAAACAATTAAAAATTTGTATGAAAACAGTCTAAAAGGAGAGCTTTTATTTCACTAATTGCCAGTCCTGCCCCGGATATTTTAAATTTTTTAAATGCTAATTTGAAGCAATTATACAAGTTAAAAAGAAAATTAAAGAAGCCTTATTCTTTCATTTTGGGAGAAAGCCAGGTGAGCCTTAAATTGCAAAGCTAGTTGTTTCTAGAACTCCATGTCTCCTGCCTCAACTCCCCTTAGGATTTCAGATTATTAACAGCACCAAGTGGTCAGCTTCCAGGGCTCTGGGTCCTAGAATGCTATTTTAATTTCTAAAAGATTAACATTTAACAGGAGTCTTTATGGGACTGTTTTATGTGATTCTTTCCACTATTATTTTAAGAGATTGAAAATAAAGTTAGTGACAGGATTTTATTAGGGTAAATTGTGGGTCAGATTTTTAAGTTTTGGTTACTTAGAATATTGTTCCTTTTCTTATTTCAAATACTCAAATACCCTGAAGTTATGAGGGTGGTGGTTCTTCATTCTTGCTCATACAACCAATAATTTCCAATTACACCATACTTTATAATATGCACACTATACCCAATATAATGATAGGTCATTTCAATGTAGCTAGCCCATGAACTTCTGCAGGTTTAATGGGATTTTACGTATTTAGAATTTCATCATAAGGGGGCCCTTTGGAATCATTATAACATCAATCCTTTCCCATTATAAGACTCAGCTCTCTTACTAGGCAAGAGCAGCAGGGCACAAAGCAAAGTCTTAACCTACCATAAGATCATAAGCCAGATCCTAATAAAAGCTGCAGCACTTTGGGGAGAACATTAACAAATGGCAATGATGACATATTAAAAACTTTTTAGTGTATCAGGGAATCGATCATGAAGATGGACAATGATTGTTTTAGTAAGAGAAAGATTCCTTATGGTTTGAAGTAATATTTAGATCTGCACATTTTATTCACTGCTTCGGGGGAAAAGAACTATGTAATTGGGAGCAAATTAGGTACAAAATAACTCATGTTCCATTTAAGTCACAACTTTCTCACTGCAACTGTCAAGGTTGAATTAATTAGGATATTTAACACCAAGGAGGGAGGAGGCTTGTTTCCAGACTTTTTTCAAGGAAAGAAAAAAAGGAATGATATATAACTGAAAGAGTTGATCCCCAAGCTTGGTGATAAAAACTTTTAGCTCTTACGTGTGAAAGGTTTACTTTTTTTCTTGAACAAATAGGGTGTCAGTGTTTTTAAGTCAAAAGAAACTCTACTGAGACTCCATAAACCCTGACTGCATTACTATACCTTATATACCTTATGTGAGTAGTCATTGATTTTTTTCTCGTCCTTAATATATGAGGGATAAGTACATGAATACTCTTAAGGTCCATTATAAATGTGATTCTAAACTGTAGGGAAGAAAGGGGACAAAAGTAGTTACAATGAGCCCCCACTGTCCTATGGATTTTAATCACCTACCTAGCTGACACGGAGCTTTAGAGTATGTGGATATGCGCGCGCACACACACACACAATTAGTCCAGGGTAGAATCTGAGCTCCACTTGAGACTACAAAGTAATGTTTCAAATTGACTGGCATTCCCCTCTGTGGCCTTATGCATAATAAAGTCTTCACAACAGACTTTGGAAATCATTAAAGTCTGACTGAGGCACACATAAAAGTACACTGTCAACACTTGCTTATCCACGAGTTCACTCTCATGGCTACTAGATTAAACAAGTCCTTGGTTTTACTTCTCCTTCCTCTTCCTTACACAACCCACTACTGGGGGCATGTCCTTCCTCATCTGCAGAAACTTCATCAGAAAATGGTAGAGGAAAAAGAGAAAATTTAATCTGCAAACTTGACAGTAAACCTGGGAAGAGATTTGGTAATTGAATCTACTTGGTGAAACTAGGTTTGGGGATTTTTATTACTACTGCTGCTGTTCTACCCAATCTTTAGTCGCCAAGGCAGCTGAAAGCTGACTACACAAACCATGCTTTAAATTACATATCAATGAATTAAGTGTACACTGACTACAAAACATCTCATTTTAAAAGTTAACTATTGAAATATGCTACTTGAACAGACCATCTAAGTCTTCTTATTAATCAAACAAAAAACTAATTGTTCTGTAAGAAAATAACCCAATTTATTCACTTAAACTTAATTTTCTTAAAGTAGTACATATCTATATGAGTTTCACTAAGAAAACACTGTAAATTCAAGGCCTATTTATTTTGAAAGAACACAATGCTTTAAACTCTATCACATGTAGTGGAGAAATATTTCAAAATTTAGAGAGAGAGCAGTGATACAAAAGCCAGCATCTGGTAGGAAATACCTGAAAGAAAGAAATGATTATATTCAGTCTTTTTTTTTTAAATGAACATCACCTTTGTGTCACAAGTATTTTTCCTTCCTTCTCCCAATAAGTCAGCCTGAAATCTCATTCTAAATCTATAATCAATCTTTCTTTCCCCCTACCCCCCACCCGCTGTAATCCCTTAAAACTCTGGGCTATCACACGCACTTTGACACTGATGTGTGTTTTCTTCTGGATTGCTGGATTTGCTTAATGCATATATCAAATATCAAACTGATATGCATCTGTGACTGGAGAAATAAAAGACCCTATATAAAGATTTGCTCACAGAAAAGGTTCAGAAGGCAACTTAGTAAATGTCTAAACTAACCAATTTTTAAATGCATGAGCAGAAAATGTTAAAGAATAGCACAACGCTTGCTTATCTTCCCACTAATAAGATCAATGCATGATTGAGCAGACAGGGAAATCTTAAATCTTAAAGTTACCATCCCATTCTCTACTAGCTGGCTCTTTGACATGTATGAGTTATCAATAATGCTAAAGATCCTTCAGAATTTAGGCCACTGGCAAAATGAAACTATTTTATACTATCATAAACATTTAATGGAGCCCAAACTTTCTGAAAAGAAATAAAGTCTGCTGAAATAATGTGAACAAAGAAACAGAGGGGGGAGATAATGGTTAGTTCTTTGAATGCTAGTTACCAATTTGATAATGATAATGACCATACTTTCTAATTAGAAAAAATGTTCTGTTGGTATTAATACCAACAGGCACAATAAAAAGAAGAAAACTAAATTTTTAAATGTAGCAATTTTTCTTTGAGATTTTTTTTACTGTATTTAAAAACCAGTAATAGAAAACACTTGCCAAGTTCATTTAGTCTCTGACTGAGGCACACATATGTGATCTCCTAATTTACAGCTTGCACGTACAGATGTTCACACTTAGTAAAAGGGCTTCTTAATAGCTTTTTAAATTAAAAGTGTGTTGATAATAGGTGTTTTAAACATATCCAAACAACAAGGCTGAACTGACAAATGCCTGTCTTCATGCCTCACCATGTCTCACATTGTGGCATGATGCTGTAAGGGAGAAAAGATTATGATTCAGTCACAAGTATACAGGATAAATATTACCCCAAAACCTCCAAATGAAATCTTTCATTAATTTTTTTTTCTATGATCTGTTTCCAAGTAGAAAACGTTAGATTGCTACTAGGTTTATGTAGCCGAAAGCAGAACCACAGAGCCGTTGCTTGCTGCCTGCAGTTTTTTTCATTTGCAAAACTTTGAACCCCATCCAGCTTTGACACACTGCCTCTTCAGTTAATAACTATCAAGTTTCCCCTTGTCTCCTGTCTACTTTTCTTTGAGGCAATTGCGCACTCAGCACCCCGAGATAATAACACACATCTATAAGATAAAAGCAATGGCATTAATGTAATTGTCTGCCTCTCTCTCTTTAGCCTAATCTTTTTTTTGCTTCAGTTTTGACTGCCTGTGTGACACCTGTTTTTGTCTCCTCTGATCCTACGACAGGTTTTCCGCTGACAAGGTTTTTGCCTGACAGAGATTCTGCAGACAAGAACATAATAAAATATGAAGAACTGCTTGTCAGAGTTCCTGCCAATGCTCACATGAAATAAGGGAAAAAAAAAAGACTTTTTTTTTTTTTTATAAAGGGCCCTGTGATGGTCGCTTTGGCCTGTCAGGAAAAAGACCTCCCTGGCCAATTTCTCCAAGCCAAACAGGTGTTTTCTTTTTTATGTTAGAGGTTGATTTGTTTTTTAAGTTTTACTGATAGGGGAAAACATGCACAGACAAAAGGGGGGAGGAGAGAATTTCTTACCCTTAGATTTTTGCAGGCAAAGGAGTATTGAAGAACCACTAAATAAAAGTGGAAGATACTTCACTTAAGATTCTATCTTCCAAATAAAACAAAAATGCCAACATCCTTTAATGATCAAACAAGTTAAAAGTTCTCTAAAAATTTACTTCCTGGTTAGTCAGGCTACTCCAACCTTCCACCTACCTATCAACAGATTTTGCTGTATCAAGACAGGAAAACAGCAAAGGCGAAAACAGATTGAGGGCTAGAAAATAAATACAGAAACGGACTAAAGGCAAGGTATCTATCTGCAGGCTGTACTTACCACTTAAAATGGAAAGCTGCTGGAAAAGAAACTGGCAATTAGGAATACAGAGTTTTAGATACACTTAAAGAGTTTCACTAAACCTTTGCTCCGTGTGTTCCCACATGGGACGTGTCACAGTGGGGACCAGCACATAGAGATAAAGAAGTGCCCCTCCTGAGCTCCCAAGCCAGTGGAGGGATCAGTATGACACAGAAACTACCCTTCTAGTCTTAGTGAAATGCACTGAGAGCATACAGAAGGGAACACTTAATTGTTCCTGATGACCAGGGCAGAGGAAAGACGGCACGATCAATATGCAGCCAGTGTGAAAGCATGAAGGACTGGTAGAAGTCACCACTTAGGACACAACAGGAGAAGGAAGAATGGTTGACAGTATCAATATGATATTGCTGAGGCATACTGGGTCCTATTGACCCAGCAGATTCTCCTAGTTTATCTGAACAGTGCATCCTGAGTAAAATGAGGAGTTGAGTGTGTTTCATTTATAACCCCTTCAATTTGTGTTCTGCTTAACCTGGTGAACTCCAGTTAATTAAGATGTTCCTATAAACAATTAAGCTTCCTGTAGGATCGTTAGCAAGATGTAAAAATTTATGATGTAATAAAGTGCAATAAAATGATAACGTGTTTAGCCCATCAAAGCACCGCACATGCGAGAAGAGAGGTGTGAAAATGGGCAAAGTAGCCTTAACCCCCTCTAAAATTCACCTACTTCTGGCTTCTGGACTTTGAACAGACAGATAAGTATTCCTATAATTCATTTCAACTGGTCTGCACTTCTCAAAATCTGACTTTTGGGAAAAAGTGTTTCCAACTTCTGTTAAAATAAGGGCTCAAATGTCATTTTAGGAGAAATGGAAGGTATGGAACTGGACTGGATTTGCTGGGGAAAAGAGTTTACCTAGGGAATGCTTGGTGCCACAGCCAAAAAAATTGATGATCTAAGCTTTGCCACTGGGCACTGAAGCAAACTTTCTCTGGAAAAGGAAAGCAGCTCACACCATCTGCAGCAAGTGAAGCTCCAGACAGTATCGTTAATATTATGTTCACTCTTTCTTTTAATCCTATTCAAAACCTTGCTGGGATATTTAGATATATTCCTACTATCATTTAAATTTACAGATAAAAGAAATGGGACTTACCAACCAGAGACTGAGATGGGATTTGACTACCGGCCTGGCCACACCCAATTTTTAAGCACTAAACTATGCTAAAACATGTTGGTCATGTCAAGGTACTACTTCTGTAATAATAACAGCTAACACTTATTAAATGGATTATCTCATTTAGTCTTAGAAGAACCCTAAAAGCTTGGCACTGTCATTATTCACATTTCATAGATGGGAAAGCAGAGATTACATAACTTGACCAAAGTTCTACCTATGGTACGTGGCAGAACCAGGAGGAACCTAAACAGAGCTGTATGCTCTTACCTCCTTTCCTACCATGCCTCCCACCTGTGCACCTGAAGCTTCTTCAGATGCTGGGGTCCGGCTCTGCATGTTTCAACCTCAAGATCCTCCCTAGAAAGGCCTTAGCAGTGGACTGGCACAGCACACTGAGAGGCCAGAATTCACCAGACTCACCTTAAGTTCCATCTGAATACGATGGAGTTAGAAAAAAAATATCTGAGAAGCTAAGAGGCAGAATGCCCAGGACTTTGAAGGAGAGGCACTGTTTGTGCTGTGGTTAAAAAAAAAAAAATTAGGGAGTTCAAAGCACCACCCCAAAGGTGGGCAGGCTGAAAAACAAATCAAACTCAGCAGCTCAGGGACACAATAAGAATATAGCTAATGCCATTAATCAAGCACCAAACCTTTGCATTTGTGAGGTGTCCTCCCTTGAACGCTTATCAGCTGTGATCAGGGAGTAGACGAAAGAAGCAGAAGAGGGTGCGGTGCCCTCAGGTCAAGCAAGGAAGGCTCCGTGCCAGGCAGGGAGATGGCCTTGTTTTTGCTCTCTACAATAAAAGTAAGTGGCCTTCGTCCATGGGGAGACCAGGAGCCAGATGCCTCACCAGAGCTTGAAGGCAGCTAAAAGCTGATTTCCTTGACTAAAAGAGAATTTTGCAGTCAGGCAAGCCAGGTTTCAGCGACACAATCTGGAAGAACTAAGTCTACGAGGAAGACTAATTCTTTTAAGCAGATGCTGCATTATTCCCGCCTTTTCAAAGCCACAGTACCAAGGGAAGAGGGCTGTGGTGTTTTCTATCCATGTGTTTCTAGGCAAAGCCCTAGAAGCATGACCACCTATGTGTTCCATAAGGATCAAGCTCTCACTTTGCCACTGCGAAGCCTGCATTTACCTCCCTGTGCTAAAGACTCAAGAAAGTATCTTATGCTTTTCATCAAATCCTAAATACCCCCCTGCAACAATTCTCTTCTAAAGCAAAATTCATCTTGTCGGGACACTCTCCAGGTCAGTAAAAGGAAGGCCAGCGCTTTCCTGTAGGTTAATATCTGGAGGGATTACCTTCCTTTATCAGAAGAAATACAGTTTTATCCATCCTCCTGTCTTAATCTTGACAAATTTACAAATTATCATATAGAAACTGCTGCTGCGTTACGCAGAATGAGCTGACATCACAGAAATGTCATGCTTTCTTGCTTATGATGGAGGGACTTGTACTTTGGGTGGGAAGGGGACAGGTTACTACTGCCTTAATTATACTTGCTTTTCAATGTAAGTCAGGGAGAATTACCTGTTACCAGTTGGGAATAAACTACTTTTACAGATGTTTAAACAATTCATAAGAAGAATGCCAACTAGGACAAATAATAAAGACATGTGACAAAATGAAAAATTAAATTACAGGTTTTGTATTTGCCTTACTTAAATCTCTATAAAGTACCAGGCCATCAACAACTTTGAGTAATTTGTAAACAGAATACTGAGGTCTCATGATTCCAAATGTAGTTCTGACATAATCAAAGGGGTTTTGACTATAGAATGCTCAGGACCAATGTCTCTGATGCAGGACTTAATTATGCAAATTAAGCCTAACTAAGATTTTTTTTTAGGCATACATTTACCAGATTTAGCAAATAAAAACACAGGACCACTCAGCTAAATTTGCATGTTATATGCTTATACTAAAAAATACATTCATTGTTTATCTGAAATTCACACTCCATGGGATGTCCTATATTTTCTATTTGGGTGAGGGTCTTTATAAACATCCAGGTTCTAATAGACTATATCAAAAGATGAGAATTCAAATTCAGTGGTGCTGAGAAAAAAAAGAAACATTACATCCAGTGAATTACAAAAAAAAAAGTTTTGAAATTAATGGATTATATTATTAAGTCTTACAGTACATTAAACCATAAAGCTGGCTGGGGTATGACACTAAATTACCTTTATATTGCTCGCCATTTCTACGGCACAGAACTGAAGAACCAAAGGACTGGCTAAAGTACTTTTACAGAACTAAAGTACTGGCACAGTACTTTCTATGATGTATGTTTAATAAATATCTGTTCATTGAAGGTCCAGATGATACATGCAAAGCCTGGCCATTTTACATTTAAAAAATCTGAATAGTTTGGATACTAGCAGGAAAGCAGCTGGCTTGAAGGGCAAATAACTAAAATTAATGAAAAACTATCTTTTCCTTGAAGGAACTGCAAGTATTAAAGAGAAATCACATTTATAAAACATAATAAAGAAAAGGTCTCAAGAATACCAGTGCAACAAGCATTCTTGCAGGCAGAGCTTGGCCAAGGAAATAACACTAGAGTTAATTTAGATCACTTGAAGTGAATGAAAATTCTAACATCCATGCAGCTTATTGGAATGGTGCATCCTTTTGGTTTAAAGTCAAAGTAAAGAAAGTTAATTTGCACCAGGAAAGCTGCTGTGGGTTTGATTAAGCTGTGTAGTGTACTCTTTGTTCAAACTTTATACCCTTGCCAAATGCTTACTAGACATACCAAGAAACTGGAATTTTTCTTAAAGGTAATTTTAACAAACGGGCTTCATCAGAAGTAAAAATTACTCATCTAGGGAAGGAAAAAATTCTAAATAAATTACCTTTCTAAAATCTGCCTACCTTCTATCAAACATACCAATCAAATATACATTATGAGAAAAAAAGTTGTCTCTGATTAACTCTTTCCTAAAATCATTTAGAATACATCTCATTATTTTTTAATTCTGTTACTTTATTTATCTTAATAGTTTAGAAATAAGGTCTTCATCTAGACTATGGACATTGAAACTAATGTGCAAATAATAAGTAATAAAAATGGTTGAGTACAATAGTTCTTAAACTTTACACCAGACCTCCAATTTTTCACAAAAGCAACCAAGTCCTATTAGTAACGATCCTCATTAGAAGCAGGTTCCTCAAAGCAGAGTGGTGATCAGCAGGGGGCACACTTCCTCCCGACCACCCCCTTACCCACCACTGGGTATACACTAGCAATACTTGCTAATTTTTAAGACTGTAAAATCTTTGGCTGAAGCCTCAATTTTGTGGATAGTAGAATTACTCCTCTAGTATGGTGGGAAGGGTCAAAATACAAGTTTCTAACCAACATAAACATTTATATCACCAGTAGAGAAGCCCATTACTGCTCTTATCCTATCCTGATACCTTATTTTGGTACTTCTGAACCAAGAATTAGAAGTTGTAGGAATTTTTTTCTTTCAAGACTCACTTTTACCATTTTAGGTGAATGAAAGAAATGCATAGGAAAGACAATGCAAACAGAGGAGAGAAAAATACAGTAGTGAATTACGTAGCAGTGTAGTGCCGACCTTTATTCAAGGACTCTGAACAGAAATGTGACAAAATTAGAAACTCTGGGTTATTATACACTCTTAAGTATGGACACACAAAACCAAAAAAGAAAAAGAAAAAAAGCTTGTTTTAAATAAAGTGAATTCTTTCTATTATCAAGGCCAAAGAGCTAAAATTCATTAATGGGGAAAAAGGGCAGGAAATCCTTTATTAATTCAGTGGGAAATACCTATTGATAGTCAAGGAACTATTTTTGCTTTTTTACTCCCTTAACTCAATGATGCTAAGCTTTCAAGGAAGTAATTTGTGAATAGCACCACAGTCCTGGGAGTAATTTCAAAACCCAGGTGTTATAGTAGGACGAACTAATCACTCACTCTCTTTAATTTTTTAAAACATCGCTCAAGATTTTTGTAAAGCAGCTTATGTCAACAATTCAAGCAGATCTGAGAAGCAATTTGTAAGGCAATGAAGTGAATGAGTGTGTAAATATATGTAGATATAGACCCATGAAATCAACACTGTATGAAGAAACTGGAAACTGAAGCTGCAGTCAACAATGGAGAGAGAGGAGTATACTTTTTCAAGAGACCAGCAAATTTCTAAAAAAAAATCTTTTTTTGTGGGGAAATCAAGGAAACTTGATTTTGACATTTGGTTATTTTTTTTTAACAGCATATATTCTTTTTTTTTTTTTACAGTACAGTAACAGGTAAGACTATGTTCAGTGCTATTATGAAATAATTCTATGAGATGCATCTCGGTAGTCTTATTGCTATTCCAGCCACTTCTAGAGAAAAATTACACACTAGAAAAAATTAGTCACTTCCTTCTTCATTGTCCCACCCATAGGGCACTGTGCTTGTGTAAGGCAGCCAGGAAGACTGCATGTTTCACTTCTGAGCAGAAATAATGGGAGATGTGACTTCAGGGTTTTCTGTGTTGGGGGAGAGAATGAGGTTACTAGTTGAAATGCGAAGGGCGAAAAGAGTGGGGGCTCTCATCCCACGGCTGACTCAAAAGCTAGAAGCCAACCCCTTCAATGGGCAAAGAGTGAAATCTGTATATCTGTGTACATGTATTTTGAGTTGTATACAGGCATGTATGTCCCTGCGGTCGAGGGAAAGAGAGGTCAAGGTGATAATGGTGGTGATGAGGGAAAGTGAGATCCAAGATCCTCCAAAATTAATATCCCAGAAACACAGAATTTTTAATGGCACAGTCTGATGTAATAGAAATACCTTATTTAAGTTTGGTGAAAAATCACATCCTTCAGAAAGTCATAGACATGACCACTGGCCAGGAATAATTTATGTTGTTTGTGAAGGAAGAAATATTGCTTTTTCTCCCCCATTACACTACTAATGTAATATGCACGTGGAAGTGGATAGATAAAACTAACTGGTGACACAGTAAACTTTTATACTCACAAAGCTACCACAGTAGATAGATGATGGTAATACAAGATGGCTTGGGAAAAAAATGAGTGAATAAATGTAAAGTCCTTTGTTTAATGACTGAACCTCCTTTATTGCTCATCTATTGTCCAATTTATTACTTTTAACATGTATTATTTATTTTAAAGGCTTCATATATTTTATCTTGAATTCTCATGATAATCCTGCAGAGTAGGTATCATTAATCCTAAAGCACAGAGAAGAAACCTGAGATGTTGAGCTATGTGCCACCAAGGTTGGAGGGCTTGGACTTGACCCCCTAACTGCCTTGATGGGCTGGGGACATTAAGCTCTGTACTCGTCACCTGGCAGAGCCAGTACTTATTCAGGGAAAGAAGAATATTTAGGAAGTGTATGGGCGGATCAAACCTTGGAGCCTTAACCCCCAGCATTTCAGAATATAACTGTATTTGGAGATAGGGCATTTAAAGAGGTGTTAAGTTAAAATGGGGCTGTTAGGGTGGGCCCTAGTCCACCTGTAAGAAGAGGAAATTTGGATGCATGGCAACACCAGAGGTGTGCACCCACAGAGGAGAGACCAGTGAGGACACAGCAGGAGGGCAGCCATCTGCAAGCCGGGAAGAAAGGCCTCAGAAGGAAGCCACCCTGAATTTGGACTTCTCATCTCCAAAACTGTGAGAAAACAAATTTCTGATGTTTAAGCCACCCAGTCTGTGGTATTTTGTTGTTGGAGCCCTGGCAAGTCAATATAGGAAGAGAAAAAAAACAACTGAATGTAGTAACATACACAGAATGCAAAAGACACAGCACCTCAGCTGTTTTTCAAAACTGGACTCCAAGTTGTTACAGGTTTTGGCCTCGGCGAGGAAGCTGCAAAGAGCTCCATGCTGGAGGCACTGCAAGACTGTCTGCCAGATACACTCACTCCAGTGTACTCAGCCCGTACTTCGCCGTATCTCTCCCCTCTCTCACATACACAGAAACATGGCTGAAATGTCCCTGCAATGCCAACATACACACCCTAACAAGCAAAGTACATGATAAATTAAAAACATTTCAAGGCATGGCCCGGTGTTGTTACCTCAGATCTTGCTAGAATAACATGACATTTATAAAAATACAACCCACTGGATATTTGGCACTGCTTGGGAATGAAGAGTATGTCCACTTAAGAGCCAATACCCCAGGCTGTCAAAAAAAATTTCAAGCCAGGATTTCTTTTATAAACATTATCTATCTTTTTAAGTTCTAAAGTCTAGGAAGTGAAGAAAATATTCTGCTTATTTTTGTCTATTTTCGCCTAAATGTAAAAAACATAAACCGTATATAAGATCATGTAAATGCTCAGTCAAGGCATATCGATGGAACAACTCTACACATCTGGCAAAAAGCCTCAACGTTTCCAGCCTTGGCCCTAGGTCACCCTCGCCTCCAACACATACCTACACAGAGCTCACACACTACCTCCAATCCCAGTGCGCACTGAAAGGGGGTATTTACAGATTCTTTTTTCAGATACTAGCCAAATAATGTTCCCGTTCACTCTCTCACCTACCTTAGACCATACAAAATTTAACATCTGGGAGGATAAACTCAGCCCCATACACATATGACAAGGGTGAGTAGTCATCAGGGAGCTCTCCTCAAGCAAAGAGGATTTGCCAGCTTCCCTCTGAGGTCCAGGCCCTGAAAGGCCAACTGTGGTATGTTTGAGTTTCCATCAGGCTTGGTGCTTGCTGGCTGCTGCTATGTTCAGTCAGAACCCCACAGCCCAACTGTCCTATAAACATCTCGCCCTTCTGCTGAGAACTGCTCACCCAGGCTTACTTGCTGGAGCTGAGAATACGCTATTTGAGAGCTGCAGGCTGACTGCTAACACTTGGAGCAAAACTGACCCGTCTCTTCTCCAGGCCAGTGACTGCTCTAAAAAAAAAATACTCACAGTTCCCATGAACATAACAAGAACGAGAAGGAAAGTCCAGATTTTCCTCACCATGTGCCACCCAGCCATGTTTACAATGATCGCACGTCCTCAGGTTAATCTTCCCCGGCTGAAAACATTCACACGTGCAGTTTACCAGTGTGCAGCGGATAGCCTGGAAAAATAAAGGAGGGAACAAGGATCAGCAGCTGTTCAAAGGTACTATATTTCTTCACCATTTTAATAACACTTACTTCCGTTTTTTAAAGACTTATGCAGGTAGGGGCCGGCAGAGTTTTAAAAATAAATTTTAATACTATCAAAATCTCTTATAAGAAAACAAAGCTCATTTACTAATAGAATGTTTCATGTCATTTACACATAACCTTGAAATTAGAAACACAGACCAAGAAGAATTAAGAATAAAAGATTACATATTCTACATGATGCTGGATTTGTAACAACAGGGATCTAAAAGGGAAAAACATTGCTGCTACTATATATTCCCACAAGTTTATCCACTTGGTAATAATGCAGAAAATACACATTCTCATATAATAATGGTCAAGTGAAATGCTGGTGAGAATAAAACATGACATTCAAATCTTACTATTAGAATATTACTTTTCTTCTGCTAAGTTTCACTTAAATGCTTTGTTAATCTTTCAGACACATTTTGAAAGACAATCTCGTTGGCCCAAGACCTAGCATACTTCTGGTATTACTTAGCACGTCCAAATTCCTTTTTCTTCCCCCTTGATATTTTAATTCCATTTTCATTCCTATTTTGAAAAATACAAAACAACCCTCCTTTTGTTTTAATGGTGATTAGGATTTAAATTTGTTTTTAGATCAGATGTAGACTTGGAAAAGCCATTTATGTGAACATTTTATATCTGGAACAATCCAACTGTATCTTGGAAAATGAAAAACACACTAAAAAAATCTTTCATTTCTTTACAAGTACTTTCAAAAGTCATCTCACCAGTTTATATTATAAAGTGAATCTATAGAAAATTAGCATATATGAAGTGTAACTTTTTATGGATAAAAACCTATGCTTAAAAATTGTGCTGAAGCTGACCTATGGTCCTAGACTACAGTTAATAAATTTATTTCATACATTTAGTTCTAATTTGCATGGAAATTCTAAAGACTGAAGGGATTTAGTCTGATCATTCACAGATTAACAGTCTACTGTAACTACCTGAACTGCCAGGAAAAGATCTCTCCATAGCTTTAAAAAAGCGATCAATGATTACTGATTTGGGGGAGTGGGGTAGGGGTGCAGGGAGAGGCACGGGGCTACCTGAAACTGCACCTCTATGCTTGAAAGCAACGCGCACTTAACATACCTCCAGACGCTCATATTCCTGGAACCACGTGGATTTTCAAATACACTGTCTCATTTGTAATAGACAGTATTTTAGATATTGTTAACATGGTTGGGCCAAATTCCTCTTACAGAGGATAAGACTGAACAGGCTTGTACTGTTCCCTATGCATTGGATCAGTGAAGTATAAAATATTTCTTTCGTTAATGAACATTAAATCTATATGCCTCTATTTGGTTTCTGATGTTAGAATCCTCACTGTACACTCCTTTCATATTTCTCCTCCATCTGGAATTTGCTCCTCTATTACCACTAGGGAAAGACTCAGTTGTATCATCTGCCTGATATTTCAGGGGCTTTCTTCCAATGTCAACAGTCCATTACCTATTAGCTAGGCTGTAAAACTTTGCTATATATGTTAGCGATTAAAGGAATCAGTAGTAAGAAATAGGGACACCAAAGGGAATGCTGACTAAGCAAGAACAATAAACGTATTTGTAGGCTGTAAAGGGAAACAGCTCCCCAAAATTTCTTACTTCAACCTCAATAAGTTTACTGACTGAGGACTATATCAGAGCATCCCAGATTAGAAACAGCTTCTTTAAATAACATGGTCACTAGTTAATGAACTAACAACTTGACTGTACTATGGGGGTGGGAAAAAAAATTTAGTGAGCAGTGTTTCAATTAAAAACAAAGCACTTTACAAACTAATTATAAATTCAGATACAGCAACCACAATGAATTAAAATATTTATATAATCTGCAGTATGATAGTGCAAGCTTTCATAAACACTAAAAAAAAAGAAAAACCCAGTAAAAAGAGATGATCTCTCAAGGACTATATGTTAACTCTAAGAAAAAAAAGACAAACATGTTTTAAATCATTAATTTGAGAACATTTAGTTAATTTACAAAAATAGCCTCAACTTATATCATGTTTAAAGCATACATTCGTCAATTTTAATTACAGCTATATTCAGGACAGACCAAATTAAAAGACTATAGGTTTGCTTTATTTTTATGTATATTTATTTAGTCACTGGTTGAATCAGTCATTCATTTACTCTGAACTAGTTTATGATTCAAACGTTTTTCTCTTCCTAAATAACTTTATACATCTGGCACATTTGGGAACTAAACCTTTCAGATCATCTTCCTTCTTTATGAATTCTACTCTTTTTGTACCTAAACATACAAACATCGGAACACCTCAACTCCTATTGTATATAAACACTTAAGCACTGGAAAATCCATTTTGTATTTCTATGAATTCCAGAAGGTTTATTTGTTTTAAATTCAGATTTTTATAGACTGAAATGTTCCTTAAGGGAATTATATATATTTAAACAATATGGTCTAAATAAATATTTTGAGTAAGAGAATATTATGGCTTCAAAGGAAGTTTTATTCTAAATAACATTTTTGAAATGGCATAAAACTTTGACATACTATTTATTCACAACAAAATAGAATCAATGTGATCACTTGCCAACTCACCCACACTTAAAAAAAATAAATTATCATAAAACTATCAAAGCCAGTTAAGCCTCAAAAATGTACATGCTTTACAAGGAGACTGTTGGGAAGAGTGGAAATGGATATGCTTTCATTTTTGTGAGCACATTCACTTCTTTCAAGCAGCTAACATGAGCGCTGCCCACTTACTGCTGGGCACCCTCAACTATAGAAAATCCAGACAATGACGAAGTGGCAGAAAGGGGATACCAGGAAAACAGCAGTTTAGTCATCTATATACTGGGCATCTTTATGACAGGTATAGCTAACTCAGGCTATAGCTAACCCCTTCATGCCCCCAGGATCTACCACATCAAGAGTGCCCTGTAACTCTTTCCTCAAATCTTAACGTAATGACATTCCCAGCTCCCCGAGAATGTAACAGTAATACCTTTTCTTAAGCCTGCAACCTATGAAAAGTAATTCCTCCTTCTACTTACCTTTACCATGGATTTTTTTTTTAAAGAAAAACCTATGCACTCAACACCCACTGCTTCCACTTCCGCACCACTATCTACATTTTCATTTTGCAATCTGGATTCTGCCCCAAAGGTTCCTGAAACTGCTTTCTCCAAGAGGAATGTTCTCAAATCACATCAAATCACTGGGAAAAGCCCAGTCTCCTTGTCCTCCCAGACCCAGATGCAGCTTACTCTCTCCATCCCTGGGCTGTAAGCGACCAACTACCCTAGTTTTTCTGGCAACAACTTCACGCTCGCTTTCTCTCCGCTGTAAATAAATACAGGTGTTTCCCACGACTGGGCTCTTTATTCTTTAATTTGGCAATTTCATCCCCTCCTACTGCTTCAGATATCATCACTAAGCAGAAGTGATCATTTTGGGGCTAAGTACTGTGCTAAATGGCAGGAAACGGAGAGTCCCTGTGCTCAAGGACTTGAGAGTCAGAGTTTGTAGGAAGTGGGTTTAGGAGACAGACCCTAAAAACAGAAAAATGCCCTTAAACAGGTGTGAGAAACACCATCTCTCCCTTTTTATTCCTGTCTTTTCTTCTACCAAAGATAGGATACTTAAATTTATTTATTTATTACCCATTATTATTAACAATAGCCAGATTTATTGGATATTTGCCATTTTCCAGATACTGTGCTAAATACTTTACAAGCATTAGCTCTCCTAACCCTGAGAAAACACCATGAGATGGTTACTATTATTACCTTTATTTTACAAGCAAAGAAACTGAGGTGGAGGTGACTCAGTACCTTGCCTAAAGTCACTGAGCCAGTAAGTCCCAAGAATCAGACCCAGGTTTTGGGAGCTCTCCATCCCACTGACTGGGATTCTCCAGTTACAATCCTTTTCACAATTAGGCAGTCCTAGGGCAAAGCCCCTCTACAGCCCACAATCCAAGCCCCACTGGGTATTGTTAACTCCTGCTCACCTTTCAGATTTCAGTTCAAATATTATCTCCATTCCCAGGGCAGCTGCCCTCATCTTCTGACCGAGGCAAGTCCCCCACTGTCTCCCATTTCACAAGATATCTATCACATTCATGATCACAGTTGGGAGATCAGATTTATCTACAATTTACTTATACTGATTCCTCCATGATCTATTATGTACCCCTAACATCTGTGTGATTATATGATTAAGGTCTGTCTTCCCCTTTAGAATTTACGCTCCATGAGGGCAGGGCAACATGACTTTTAGGCTTACAATGTATGCTAGCAAATACAGGTGCTCAAAGGCACTGAGAAAAGTACATGACTCTCTGAGCCTCTTCCCTCATCTGTAAAATGATGATAACAATAACATCACAATAGTCTCAAAGGACTTAAATGAAATAATGAATATAAAGCACATGGCAATGAGCCTAGCAACAGTAAAAGCTCAATAAATGGAAACCATTTATGACTTCAAGAAACTTTCCACATATTATATTTGAATTACTTTTTCCCTTATGATTCTTCCCAATGTACTTTTTCCAACACCTTATAAAATGCTTAACACATATTTAGTTTTAGTGAATAAATGAACTCTTTGAGATACATCATGCCATATAATTCATACTAGAGTCCTCTAAGGTGGGCACGACCTTAATATTGGGGTTCAGAGATATTTATATGGGTGTTACATGGCTCTTAAATGATAGGGTGCATTTTACCATTATTAATCAGTTTATTTCCATTGCCTATAGAAAAAGGAAGAAAACATACAATTAAAACCAGTAAATTATAAATATTCATGAACAAAAGTTACCTAAAATACATAAAATGGTCCAATTTAGTAAAAAATATTTAATCAGGGTTCAGTCATTGACACTTTTAAATATGAATATTAAATAAGAGCACATTTGAAAGTATTCTGGATAAGTTCCAAAGCCCTATTCAAATAATAGGTTCTGTTACCCCTAAAACTGAAGTCTCTTTAGCCTTATTATACTCATAGCTAGCTTGTCCTCTGCAAGTATATGTGAACTGAACATCAATCTTCTCAGCAAATGACATTTCTCAGGAAAACACAGATTGTTGCTGCAATTAATGTTTAGTGTACCTTACAAAAGAACAAGATACAGGCTAATTAAAAAATCTTCTATTACCTGTTCCTTGTTTGGAAACACAGAGGTCATCTATTAATACAAAACAACAAAAGGCAAAATAAGGCCATGGTGCAAATAGAAACATAAAACACATAGTCTGAAGAAGCAATCATAGAACTTAAGAAAAAAAAAACTAATCTCATTTCTGGGTTTCGTTTTTCCACAAAAAACTAATTGCCAGGAGTTCCCTTCAAGTGTTCATTAACCCTGGACAAATTTCCCATAGATAACTAAAAATCCTTCTTAAAGCTGTTTTCTCCTTGTTCATTTCTGGGGAAGATACCAAGATTTACAACTTAGATTATGAAATTTTACTCCAATCATTTAAAAATGTTTAATAGTTAAGTACATGACCTGCATTAAAATTGAATTATAGAAAAAACTAATCATTAATATAGCATCCATTCTGTCCCACCAGTTTCTACCATAAACTTAGATGGTACAATCTAGGTGTATAAATTAATTGGCTATAATGGCTATCAGTGACAAGGTTCACCTTGTTAATTTTTAACAAGAACAAATTTTTCAATAACCTGAATTTTCTACTTTGGAAGCCACACTAGACATCATAAATATGTAAAATTTGCAACCCTCCATGAGGATACAAAGAGGTCTATATTATAATTAACTTTTACTAATACATCACTGCATGTTATTTTATTCATCTCTGAACATACACACCAGTCCCAGAAGGAAAGACATACACGGTGTTAAAGGCCAAATGAATGTTTTTATTCTGTAGGAAAATTGTCCTTCAAAGACTTCTGTCTTTAATATAAATAAATAAAATTCTGGAATAGAAAATTATCTGTAATGAATCTGGAAGCAAATTATTCCAGGATTGTCACACAAAATACTGCAATAATTACAACATAACAGACACCAAGCATTATGGACGGAGAGAGTGATTTTGTATGTGGCCAAACTGAGGCACAGAATGATGTACAGGCCTTCCATGTGCATTTACACATTTTGCATATGAGAACTTGTGACAGTACTTCAAGCACCAAGATTAACACAAAGATTCTGAAGGACTCATGTGATACTCATGGTGATTAACTCGGGAAAGAGCTCCCTGTCTAATTGTCAAGCCAGTTTTTTCCCTTCTATATTCACATGGTTGATACATAAAACTAATGGACAACTTCCAAAAGAAGTACTCTGAGTGTGAACCAAGACTTGGAAAATTTACATGATATTGCTTTTGTAAAAGAACTCAGTATCCCAAATTCGGCCAAGTCGCAATGCAGTTTCTGAAGAAAAACTCAGTTTTTTGCTTTGTGGACAACTTCTGAGCTTACTAATAACTAACAAGAACTAGACAACTGCACAAGAAATTTGCTTTTTACCTGATTACAAAACTCATTCATGATTAAAATAAAGGTATCTCTGTTGTGCTGTGGAATTTTATAATCAGGTATCAAAATAAGACAAGAGATGTGAATTGGACAGATGAGGGGAATGAGGAGAGACCCACAGTTTTAAAAACCCTACAAAGTTTTATAACTACCTAAAAAGTCTTAAGATATCTAACTCTAACCACGAGACTATTACTATAAATCTATAATTATAGTAAGGTGGGTATGTTTTCCATATTTATACAAAGAAACATAAATCTGAGTTTGAATGGGTAATGGTCACAGAGTTCACAAGGAATGAAAAGTGTACTGTAAAAGTTAAGTGCCAAAAGAGTGTTAAACTGCAATGCAAATACCACTTCTCATAATAGTAATAATAGCAAATGAGAAGCAATGATGTCATTCTGTCTGCTTAAAGAAACCCATTCAAAAATTCACACAATGGAAAATTATAGCAAAAGTATGTATCTTATTTGGTAACAAGACAAATTAAACATACAAAAACTAATCCCTCAATAAAAGGTTCTTTAAAATTTGTTTAATTGTTTTTAATGTTATATGAAGAAACAGCAACCTGAAAAAAATGATCATTTTGTTGTATCTATGTGTTCTGAAATTTCTTGGGTGTCTTCAAGAATTACATTTTGTGGCTGAATCAGAAGATCTGAAAACACCTGGTCAGTCTAGACTCACTACAAGGACCAGATGCCACTAATGCAACCAGTGGACCACATGGTCAGGATGAAAAGCTGGACAATTTAAAGACTGACCTGAACAGAACATCATGAGAATAAAATTGATCAAGAAAATATATCTTCATAATAAACATATCCAGAATAATTGAAAGAGATTCACTGGCAAAAGGTAGCCTTTCAACAACGTTTACTGTTAAAAGTCTGGGAAAGTTAAGCCTCATTTTGAATTTCCCTTACAAGGTACAATTCCTCTATCAACTGGCAAGTGGACAGACAGAACATGATATATCCATAATGGAATATTATTTGGCCAGAAAAAAGAATGGACTGTTGTTACATACAACATGAATGAACCTTGAAAACATGATGCTAAGTAAAAGAAAAAGGCCCCCATTTATATGATTCCACTTACATGAAACATTCAGAACACAGAAATCTATAAAGACAGAAAGTAGTTCATGGCTGCTTAAGGGTTGCAGGGTTAGCTAAAGCGTTTCTTTTTGAGATGATGAAACTCTTCCAAAAATTACTGTGATGATGGTTGCACATAACTGCAAATATATTAAAATCTATTGGTGTACTTTAAATGGTAAAATATATGGTAAATGAATAATAAATATATTTAGAAGTGGGAAGCAGCTCGTTTCTTTTAGTGCTATTAAATCATTTAATTCATACAGTATCACTTCCCTGGAGACATAATATAGAAAAAATATCCTTCTTTAATCTAGTAGGTCTTCAATACACAAATGCTAAATGAATGAATAAACAGAGGGCAAACAAAATAATTTCACTGCTGCTTTAATTTTAAAATCCCTTCTACTTTGAAAACATCAAAACCTAACATACCCATCTAAAAATTGGCAACTATTTTTTAAATCCACTGCTATTTTTCTACCAGGAAAATCCAGAACATACTTCAACAAATTACAAGGTGGGGCATCTCAGTTATAATGCTCAACATGCTAGTATCAAGAGCCTAAACAACTAAGAGAATTTGTTAAAAATTGACAATGGTGAATTGGGTCATGTATATTAGCAGAATCATTTTTCTCAATTTACTGTTATGAAAAAATTACTTTAGCAAAAGACAAGAAATGAATTTGGTTTAGAAGGAGGTAAAGAGGGAAAACAAACATCTGAGTAAATGTTTATATATGAGTGTGACTGTTTCCATGACTATATGTGAATATATAAATACAGACGGGGAGAAAGGGACATACACACAGGCCCATGAATTTTCACAGACATGGACCCAATGAGCATCTGTAGTCATTACCTTATGACCACAACCTACTATCAATTGACAAGAGGAAGACCCCATTTAAATAATTTAGGAGTTCAGAGTGAAAATCAACAGCGGGATATAGCCAATTATATAAGGAAAAACCCACGCTTCTATGGCATCAAAGCACATACAGGCTTTGGAGTGCGTGTGTTATGTCCCCCTCCACCCCTCAATTACATTGGGCCTATGGCAATATAAGCTATTTGGTTAGACGATTAGTAATATTAGAAAAACAGGAAATGAAAAGGCATTTCAAACTGGACAGAAACACTTTATTTCCTTACCTAACAGTTAACAATTAAGATATTCCATTTATTGCCAGTATGCTTACAAATTTTGCAGACTGCTTAAGTAGCTGTGAAAACATACTAGAAAGGAAATACTCTTTCCATGAATATACGTATCATCTAACTGAAAATAAGGGGTTAGTTCACCACTTAAAATAACCACATATTAACTAAACTCAATCTACATTTACCAGAATACATAACAACTTCATATATGGAGCCAAAGTACCTCTGATATCAGATGAATGCTAAGAAATACTCATCTCATTCTGCCTTAATGTTGAATCAGCAATTTTGTATCCCATTGATATACATTTTATTCATTTTCACTAATGCAATTTGAAAGGTGGTAATGTGATTACATTTCTCTGTGGCATTCATGAAAACAATTACTAATATAATATGATAGGGAAGACATTAATAAGAAAAGGATTTATAATGAGATGCAAGAAGACTTATGAACCTTCTAGCACTTGACAAAGAAATACTCCTCATTAGGCAAGAAGCACGACAGGATAACGCCTAAATTCTGCTATTGCAGAAGCAGCTTCAATCCTGAGAAGAATGTTTTGCATGGTGACCCCAGACTTTGGTGATGTAGCACAGAGGAGCATGAGTACCCCAAGACCCATTCCAGGCTGTACCAAATGTGAGACCCTCCTAAGCTGATGATACCTCCTCCTTCCTGGGCAGCGTGGGAAGGATCCCTTTAAGTAACAAGTCCCTCTAAATCTTTGTCCTCTATAAAAGGAGCCAGCCTCACATTTCAAATGTCAGAGCATAGCAATCAATCCATTTACCAAGTAAGAGCATAAGGTGGGTGACCTTTTAACTAAATTTGCTCCCCAGGTTTGTGAAAAGAATTTATCCCAGTGAAGCAACAAGGGAGATAAGCTGTTGCATTTTAGAATATATCATTTCAAATGACAACTCCCATCACCCAGGCCAACTGAGGCAGCCTTTGTGAGACTAATAATGTCCTACATTTGTACAGTGTTATGAAGCTTGCATAATAATTCAATTGCATTCTTGTATTTAATCATCAAAATCCCCCAAATGAGAGATTTTTCAAACAGCAGAAAATGAGGCTCTGAGATGTCCTTAAATGGCCACAGCTGGTAATCCAGGGCTCTTCCCACTCTGCCTGTGTATGAAAGGCCAGGAACTGAATAATCCCCCCCCCTTGTTACCCTACTCCACAGTGAGATTTCCTTAGATATTTTTTCAGTTCCAGTAGGAGTTTAAGACCGAACAGAATATGTGAACAAAACTACACACAAAGGGAGAGGAATGGATGAAGGTTTAAGCAACTTGAAAAGGTGGGGGAAACTGCTAAGTAAGCAGTTAACAATTTACACTGGGATTTTCTACAAAGCGGTGTATTTTAGACAGAAAAGGGGATTCTAAACAGCTTTCTGTGTAGTCTCTACATGTTTAAGAAAAGCCAAAATCTGAAAAAGAGTGGGACAAGGTATAAA
Source organism: Smutsia gigantea (assembly GCA_032199065.1). NCBI lineage: Eukaryota > Metazoa > Chordata > Mammalia > Pholidota > Manidae > Smutsia > Smutsia gigantea. The sequence goes on along the minus strand of JAVSCE010005158.1, from coordinate 169,398 downwards.
TGAACGTTTGGTTCATTTTACATCTTACTGCAGCCTGTCTTGGGATATCCCGTTAGTAGCATATCTCAACAAATATTTTAATACCTTCCATTGTGCATATAACTGTGCATCATAATTATGCCTGATTATGAAAGAATATGTTTCTTTGCCCAAGAGCAGATATCACCTCAGGAATCATACCTATTACAAAAAATAATAATGATATGGAGAACAGTCTACATGCCCTCTTATACGTTATTTATGTTAGGTCATAGATACCCCAAGGGTCTTTGCTGAGACCTGGACTGGCTTCATTAGAGCTTCATATAAATCACTGAAGGCACATCATGATTTTACCACTGGCTAGAGTTGCGAAAATTTTTCAAGTGAAATCTCTCAGGTAATACACATTTTTTAAAAACACAAATACAGTGTTACCATTTCTTCTAAAAGGTAGTTTTCTCAAATTGAAAGGACTGCATTCAGATTTGCACAAAAATCCCACAAATTTCTATGGAATCTATGCATATCTGAGGGTAAAATGTACCCGAGAGTGTTGAAAAAAACATTATTCTCTTTTTTCTTTTAAGGATTAGTTGGTTTAAAAGACAAAGATAGACATACACTTATAGAGAAAGACAGCAAGAAACAGACCATCTAGCTGCTAACAAATGCTTCATCACTGAGCAAACGGCGAGATCTACACAATGGTTGTCAGGAACTCTGAACTAACTCTTGAAAATTAAGAAATAAATAGAAAGCCTTGTGGAAAAAAAAGGGAGTCTTCCAGAACAATGTTAATGTCATCTTGGGCATGTGGACTGGGTTCACATGTGTGTCAGCTGAATCAACATAATGGGCTATAACAGCTTCGAAGCAGCTAATATGGTCCATTGGGTCAATAATCCGTGAACTAAGAAGGATTTACTTGATAGACTATAAATGGTTCATAAGAACTCAAGAATCACTCCATCAGATCAAAAATCCAATTTTCATATGGTGCCTTTCTACAAATTAGCCAAAAGAAAGTAATAGCTCTAAAGGACTTACTTCAAGGTCTATCAGTTAAAAATTTACTTTTTAAAGAACTGAGTAGAAGAGGAAGAATTAAATGTCTGCCTGTCTCTGTCTGTCTGTCTCTCATGATGAACCAACCTATTTTAAGGGGGAAAATACATTTTATGATGGAAATCTAAAATACAACAGGAAATATCCAAGGGGTTTTTCACATTTTCTAAGGGCACTTGAATGTAGGGATCCAAACAAGTGAAATACACACACATATGCATTCATTTCCTCCCTCCTCCCCTTTCTCTGATTGGTCTCCACATAACTAAGTACAACATCACAAAGTAAATTACAACACTATTTCTAGGATAGCAACATTTTAAAATGAAGATTTATATTTTAGTTTTGCTTCTTTTCATGATTTGTATTGTGGGTCTGCGGTGTGAGGCCTGAGGCAACATTTGGGTCGGCATGTGGACATTGGCAAACTCTTTCATCTTCATGTATGAAAAACTAGGTGAAAGAAACTACAAAAAGTAAACAGTAAGAACTTTAAAAATATGTTTTCAACATTTAAGAGAGAGAGGAGGGTCAGCTCCCTGGCTTGCTAAGGATTAAATAGCCAGTGTTCATATTACGTCTTCTGCCCACTCTAGACAGCAGAGAAATACTAGTCTTTACCCTGTATTTGTGAATTTCATTACATATTCACACTAGGTGATAGCGGTTGCAGATTAATTTTTTTAAATGTAAGCCTATCTGTGTGAATAATTGTATTTACTAAGTTCATGGCAACAAAGAAAAGCAGAGACAAATGCCTCAAAAATGTAACAGGCTGTAATTAGAATTCTTAACAAGAAAGAATTCCCTTACTAGGGAGGCAAATGTGATCTATCACCTTGCTCTCAAAATGCTATTAGCCTCTCTTCATCATAAGGACAACAAGAAGGCATCTTTTTCTTTTTACAGGAGTAACACTGAAAAAGATAATAGATGTTTTTACATCAAAGTGTATTAGCTATTGACATAAACTCAGTCCTCTTAACTTTCACACAAGGGAAAGAAAAATTCCAATGATTCTGAAATAGGCAGATAAAACTTTTCTCTGTGGCTATGGCCATGTACTATTATATGTAACTGCTTATTTTTAAAAAGAGCCCTTATTGGTGTTCTCTGAAGGATTTTCTTTTATACATAGCTTTATCCTATAATTTTGTCCCTGTTGGGCACGCTGCCTAAATTTAAACACAAACAGTCGAGCAATGAAGAAACATTAACACATTTACTGTGAACAAAAACTCCCAGTTGTACAGTGAAATTTTAATACATTTCAACTTATCTCTTTTACTAATGGGGAGAGTACAAACCCTGCAGGAATTCGCTCTGCAAACTGGTAATTACAGCAGACTCACTTTTTTATAATGCATATGTATAGTCAGACACAAAAAACCCTGGCTGCCCTTTTGATGTAGGTTACAATAGGAATGTTTTAAGAATTATGAAAATCTACAGCAATTCTAAATGAATGCATTATTTCATGGAAAACTGTCCTTTAACTCTGTATATGGACACAAATAGACATAAATTTAGATATCTGCTTTATACACCAGAAGGCACAAGCTTTATCAGCATGTTCTTTTATGTCATTTTCCCCATAATCTTAGTGCACAGAATAAACCCACTTCTTTTCGTACAAAGCTAGATATGATTTTGAATACCATAACTTATGCCTCACATAAAGATGATATTCTTTCATTCCATGACTGGTTTTCCTTTTCTGTCCCCTCTAGTTTTGGGGATTTATATCTGTATTTTGAGACCCTATAGAATCTCTTCATTAAATAATTAAGGATTTCAAACCAATAATTTGTCTCTCAGGATAGGCAGGCGTACTCCTTGACAAAAACACCCTATGTAGATACCTGAAGAAAATAACAACTATATACTGTAATATTAATAACCTATCACAGATAGTTGAAAGAAATGAAGTAAAATCTCTGTTACATTCACATCAATTGCTAGACACTACATTCATCTGTCAAATTTCTGGTTTCACAACAACTTTCTAAAGAAATTGAAATCTGATAGAATGCTACGAGGCTATCAATATATAATTTATGTTAAACTCATGTTTCCAACTATTGGCATACTAGGAGGAAAATGAAATCAGAGAAACCTTTTAAGGGGACATAACTTTTGTAATAAAAAAAAAATTAAATGCAGTTGCTAAAATGTCTATCTGTGACACAGTAGCATTTACAAATTCCAGGGATACCTATCTGAAAAATGGACACTATAAAACTCACCTAAAACATACAGCATATGCTACCAAAAGATGCAAATTGCTGGTCAAAAATCATTTCCTGGTCTTCCAACATTGGATAAGAGAGTGACAAGAGGCAAACAATCTCAGTAAGCTTGGTTTGGCAGAGTCTACTCATCATCATTAAAAAAACGCATTTTAGATGTACTAGAAAAAGGTACTTTATTCTAAGGATGCATCTCTTATCTCTTCTTCTGGGCAATACTAATAACATTGTAACTCAGGTCTCTGTCATTACAGAAAAGAATACTTCTTCTTTACCATTGCCATTTCTCTGTTCCCAAAGGCTACTTTTATAATAGTGTGCCTGAAACAAAATAAAGAAAACCAGACTCACTGTAGTTCAAGGGCCAGGCACTGGCTCTGTCCCAGGCAATATATACATTTTTTGGGCAACACCTACTCCTTCTATATGGCAATAAAATGGCATACTTCCTGTTTCTTAAAACGCCAAACACCAAAATATATATGTTTTGATACGCTTTCCTTAAAGTCCGTTTGTGCAGCTGGCCCTTTCCTTCCTTGATCCAAGTGTTACTAAAAATACCAAATTGTGGCTTTAATATGAATAAATTAACAGAAGTACACCTCAAGGATAGCTACATGTAAAACTGTAGCCTCTGTGAAAGCCATGCATATTATACAACACAACTGAACATTAAAGAGCAATCAATACCTTTCAAATGTTTGTGGTCTATCACAATCAAGGCATTCATGCTTTCATTTGCTGAAGTCTATTATTTCAAAGACGGTGCTAGAAGTTGTGAAACATAAACAAACACACCATCTGCTTCCTCCTAAGTGAATTCTGAACACAAACTGATCAGGGATATGAGTCTGACATCAACCATATTCAAGTAATTTGAAGGGTTAGATCACATATCATGTGCTATAGTGATTTACAACTTTTTTAGGGTCAAAAGGAAGAAATACAATTTAGTATTCTAATTCCTTTGCTGAAAGACTCAGGTATGGCTATGAATGAAAGCTTACATACAGCAGCCCTTTTTTAAAAAATACACACACCCTCCTAACACCTTCTCCAAATGAATGGGTCCCTTGGTTTGTCTTTCAGTAAAGGTAAAAGAAGTATGCTGAGAGGGTCAATTTGAATTCCACACACAGGCTAATGAAATCCTCCCCATCTGCTTCCCTGCTCTGCAAAGGAATGAAATGGTCCGACTATTGTAGAATCCTGGGTAGAAGTAATACATGAAAAACAGGTAATATAGTAAGACATGTTTAACACTTTCATGTATTTCAGTTTTTCTTTATGATTTAGAGGGCATTTCCTTATGTTGTAATCCATCCACCTCTTCAATATGAGAATTGTCAGTCAAGTCAATATTTTACTGGATGACTGCATGATGGAACACACACACACTAGCTTTGGTGGCCTACAAAGAATGTTGAAGGAAGACAGCAGCTACCAACAACGTTTTACAGCATTTGTCACTCACCCACATTCAGAACCCTGACACATAAGAAACCTATACATAGCCTACATTATGTATTTTAAATAACGCTAAGCATCCCTAAACGGATGACCACAGACCACAGATAATGCTGTTGCTGCAACTGGGCACCAGCGCCAAAGCAACAACAAAGAAAAAAAAAGAGCACACGGTGGATACGGCAAAGTACCTCACAGTTTTGTAAGATGACAGTTTTCCAAGATTGACTGTGGGACAATTAGTATGTCCCACTTGGGTGAACCATAAACAGATGAGGAAAGTGCAATTCAGTATGATTTCACTGAAACATTACCTGAATATCCACAGAGCTGGTAGTGAACACATTTTAGTATTTTATGTTTGATCATACCCAGGAAAAGTGAGGCTATTATTTTAATTGTAAAATATATTACCTGTGTTAAAGTTAACATCAAGGCACAGCTGCCAGATGGTATGCCTCAGCTATAAATAAGGTAGAGATGATAGAATTTTAAGTGGGTGTCTATTTACAGTATTATATTCTTTTAGATGAGTTGTCCACAGATTCATCTTTTTCTCTTAATTAAAAATTAACAAATTTTAGAGTTAGACTACCTAATGCTTACTTAGCCATATTCTAATTGCCAAATTACCATTTTCAGTATCTATCTCCACAAAAAAACTTTAGATTCTACATGTCAACTCACTGAACAGAGATTTTTTTTCCCCAAAACTAACCTATTTGCTTAATTTTAAAAAGTTGATCGTGGGGAGGAAAAATCCTCTGGTGTCAAAAGTACTATGAAGTGGTAGTATTCAGTCAACTACAAAAGCTTGTCTGTGAGGCTATTATACTTGAGTTAATGACTTGAGACTCAGCACACAGGTGTCAGGTATGTTACCTTTTCATCTGTGAAAATAAACATACAAAGAACAGGGGTGAGAAATGTAAAACGTGTGCAAATAAGGCCTCCAATGGGAAACTGCTTCTTGCTTTAATTTCAAATCACAGAAAGTAGTGCCGGTGCATCTTTTATTATTTAGGCATCTTAGCTGGAGCACGGGATCTGCTCACGGAAGGTGAGATTTTATCAGTGTGCTGAGAACACATAGTTTCTTATTAGCAGAGTCTCATCTACTTTTGCTGTTGGCCAAATGTTTCCAATAATTAAAAAAAATAAATAAAGCGATTTTATTAAATATAAAAGAGAACAGGCATATGTCAGAATCATCTGTGGCACTTAATGAAGTACAGTTGCCCAGGACCACACTCCAAAATGAATGAATGAGAATCCCAGGTGCACCTGCACAAGCCCGGGAGTGCCGCCGCCTCTTCTGCACGCTTGGCCCCTCAGCAGCCTCCCCCTGGCCTTGGCCCTGCGGTTGTCCTGTTACTGCGGTGCCTGTAAAAGGCATGGAACCACATTGAGAACTATATAAATGGATATCAATGCAAGGAGATACTCTGTCTGAAAGAATTCAGGAGTGACGGGAAATCCCAAACTTGTTTCACATCCCTTTGGACACTGTGAAGGAAGTAGGCAGTTTCCTGAGGAAGGCCTCAGGAGCTTTCCAACGTTAGAAAGCAGAGCCTCTCACAGGGAGCTGTGGTCCAAGCCAACTGTTGAAGCAGGATCCCACTACACACTCCCGACCCTGAAACTGATGGAGGGAGAAGAGGAAGCCAGGGAGGGCCAGGGTCTGGGTACCTAAATGGCTATCCTTTTTCACTTTAAATGGATGCAGGAAGAGACATAAATGATTAATATGACTAATCAATTTTCTTAGTAATTCCTTTCTTCCCTACTGGCACCACTCACCAATTTTCCAATATGCATTTTAAGAATGTAGAGAGTTTGCATACAACTGGCAATGACTACAGTCACGCTTCTCTATAAATGGAAGTTGGGTAATCTCTGTACATTTTTAAAAGCTAATGTATAGGGAAGGGCCCAGCACAGAGCCTCCAATATCTCTGCCCAGTAATGTTTCTCTTCCCTTTTCAGTCCCCTCCCTTGTACATATCATCAAAGTCTGGAAGCCATATACAGCAATCAAGTTTCAACCTACTTAAAAATTTCTAAGGACAGGGTGCTAATCTGCTTTCATATATTTTTATCATTCTGAACCCCTTCCAGCAACTAAATCCTTCACTCTACACCCTTCTGAATACAAAGCAAGTTCCTCTCCTAATTTATGGTAATTTTAAGTGAAATAGACCAAATGCCTCCCAAACTCATTTCTGAAAGACTGATAGACCCTCTTCTGGCTTCTTACTTAAGAAAGAAAGAAAACAAAAATGTTCATTCAGTACATATAAATGTGAGGAAAACAGTTTTTTATTTGCTACTAGCAATTTTAATTACTCAATAGAACTTTTCGCAGGTAGGTGATAATATCTGGAAGCCCCAACAGTATTAAAGGTGAGGATTAACTTCCAATGACCGGGGGCTTGGCAAAGGGGCTTTCACTGAATTTTCCTCAAGTCAAGTAACAATGCTGAGTATGACATAAACTGCTAGAACAGGGGTCAGAAAAGGAAAATCAAAACATGTGTACCCACTAACAAACTCTGAGGAAAATCCCTCCCATCGGTGCCACACACCCATCAGTGTACCCCACCATCCGCCCAGGCAGGACTGCTCTCATAGGTCAGGGCCGCCTGCAGTGCCAATTAGTGTCAGCTGTGATAGGGTTTAGTGACGAGGCCCTTTCTCTTACAGGAAGTGGGCTGCAACCACCCACTCACTGTAGAGAGGCAACCTAACAACCCATTAGGTGGAAATGACTTTTCAGCCACTTCCTCTAGGGGACTACATCAGGAACTGATGGTTCAGACAGATGGGAACATTTTTACATTTCTATATTAACTGCATCCAGGAAGGTGGACTTTTATCATTTAATGTTACCCAATCCTCATTTCATCTTTCTTTCCTCTGTTCTTCCTTCACTCCTTAGAATATTATGATATACATTTTTACCAAATAAAATGATGAACTAAGTGACTTTAGGAATTTGCTGTGTATTAAGAGCATTCTAGGGGTCATCCACTGAAATTTTCAGGAATCCCTAAAAATAAGAAATGTCATTAGGAGAATATTGTTTAGGAGTAGCATTCTGTGTTTTGAAAAGATGTGGATGGCTATCTTTTATGCCTCAAATTATGAAACTAGTATATGATTTGATCAAATCTATCAAGAAACAAAACCAATTCTATTCCTTAGTCCAGGAAAAGGATGTAGTCAGACACTGTTAACAGGAGTGTTCTCACCTGTGTAGAAAAGTCAAGACTAGGGCTCTGATCCAGCATTATATCCATGTGCATGTGTTGTGATAGAGCTAAAAACAAAATTTATTTCCCCTCACAGCTTCACAAAGAATACTAATGTTCTACAAGGAAACTTACAATCAATGAAAACTTAAAATTTTCATAATCCTTAAAAAGTGAATTTAAAAACATAGTTTTATTAAATGCTACCCACATAAATACTTGTTAAATGTATTGCAGCCAGATTTGTCCTAACTAATGCACTCAAAACAAGTCCATGATCAAAACTGCTTGGCAGAAGAATATAATTTTAAAACATTAATCACTGAAATACATAAACATTATGTTTAACCATAAGCAAATCTCAACCCCTTTCATGATGAGATACCCCAATATCAAATGTCTTTTTTGGTCCAAGACACTTCAGTTTGGACAGAAACAAAAGAATATAGAAGGATGGAAGTACTATGAAATATGGCGGTAACAGGACGTTCTTCAGCAATATTTTAATTGAAGGTGGGCTTCAGAGCCAACACTGCAAATGTCCTGTTAGTGCTTTTTTTTTTGGTATCATTAATGTACAATTACATGAGCAACATTATAGTTACTAGACCACCCACATTATCAAGTCCCCACCACATACCCCATTATAGTCACTGTCCATCATCCTGATGGTGTTCTTGATCACAATCTCAATTAAGTTTAATAATGCATTGAGAAGTGTACCTTTCTTTTTTTTCTTTTGGTATCATTAATATACAATCACATGAGCAACATTGTGGTTACTAGATTCCTCCCTTTATCAAGTCCCCACCACATACCCCATTATAGTCACTGTCCATCAGCGTAGTAAGATGCTATAGAATCACTACTTGTCTTCTCTGTGCTATACTGCCTTCCCTGTGCCCACCCCCCGACATTATGTGTGCTAATCGTAATGTCCCTTTTTCCCCCTTATCCCTCCCTTCCCACCCATCCTACCCAATCCCTTTCCCTTTGGTAACCACTAGTCCATTCTCGGGTTCTGTGTCTGCTGCTGTTTTGTTCCTTCAGTTTTTGCTTTGTTCTATTATTCACAGATGAGTGAAATCATTTGATACTTGTCTTTCTCCACCTGGCTTATTTCACTGAGCATAATACCCTCTCCCTCTATCTCCATCCATGTTGTTGCAAATGGTAGGATTTGTTTTCTTCTTATGGCTGAATAATATTCCATTGTGTATATGTACCACCTCTTCTTTATCCATTCATCTACTGATGGACACTTAGGTTGCTTCCATTTCTTGGCTATTGTAAATAGTGCTGCGATAAACATAAGGGTGCATTTGTCTTTTTCAAATTGGGCTCCTGCATTCTTAGGGTAAATTCCTAGGAGTGGAATTCCTGGGTCAAACGGTATTTCTATTTTTGGTTTTTTGAGGAACCTCCATACTGCTTTCCACAATGGTTGAACTAGTTTACATTCCCATCAGCAGTGTAGGAGGGTTCCCCTTTCTCCACATCCTCGCCAACATTTGTTGTTGTTTGTCTTTTGGATCTTGGCCATCCTAACTAGTGTGTGGTGATATGTCATTGTGATTTTAATTTGCATTTCTCTGATGATTAGCAATGTGGAGTATCTTTTCACATGCCTGTTGGCCATCTGAATTTCTTCTTTGGAGAAGTATCTGTTCAGATCCTCTGACCAAGAGGTGTACCTTTCTCTCCAATTTTTCTGTTGAGGCTTTCTTAAAAATCTTTCTCTCAAGCTCTGTTACCTATTAGATGTCTTATAAAACATATAATACGAAATATTCTGTCATAGTTGTGATTATGTTTAGAAATTTCATATAAATTGTTATTTTTTCCTTGCTCAAACACAAAAAGATATAAAGGCATATAAACTCTAGTAAGTAAAACTTTGTATGAATTTATATACTAAACAAAATCTTCTATAAATAATAATTGATTTGGATGTTGGAAAAACAGTTGTTTTTATCTTGTTCAAATTAGTTCATGACTTTAAAAACACTAACAATTTTCGTGCTTATTCAACAGAAACATAACTGATTATAAAGCAGATATGTAGGCACTATCTTAATTAGAAGCCCCTCCACCATTCTGAGCCTCACTCTCTCTGTGTATGTAAATGGAGATTTTTAAAAAACATTTTTATAACAGATAACAATGCTCTTAATATTTATTACATTCCATTACTTTCTTAATTTTATGAAAGAAACACCAAACTAAGTGAAAGACCTATATCCTGAAAACTACAAGACACTCTTAAGAGAAATTAAAGAGGACACTAATAAATAGAAATTCATCCCACATTCTTGGGAAGGAATAATTAATATTGTCAAAATGGCCATCCTGCCTAAAGCAATCTACAGATTCAATGTAATCCCTATCAAAATACCAACAGCATTCTTCAACCAACTGGAACAAATAGTTCTAAAATTCATATGGAACCACAAAAGACCCCGAATAGCCAAAGTAATCCTGAGAAGGAAGAATAAAGCAGGGGGGATCTCACTTCCCAACTTCAAGCTCTACTACAAAGCCACAGTAATCAAGACAATTTGGTAGTGGCACAAGAACAAACCCACAGACCAGTGGAACAGAATAGAGAGTGCAGATATAAACACAAGCATATATGGTCAATTAATATATGATAAAGGGGCCATGGATATACAATGGGGAAATGACAGCCTCTTCAACAGCTGGTGTTGGCAAAACTGGACAGCTACATGTAAGATAATGAAACTGGATTATTGTCTAACCCCATACACAAAAGGAAACTCAAAATGGATCAAAGACCTGAATGTAGGTCATGAAACCATAAAACTCTTAGAAAAAAACATAGGCAAAAATCTCTGGGACATAAACATGAGCGACTTCTTCATGAACATATCTACCTGGGCAAGGGAAACAAAAGCAAAAATGAACAAGTGGGACTATATCAAACTAAAAAGCTTCTCTACAGCAAAGGACATCATCAGCAGAACAAAAAGACATCCTACAGTATAGGAGAACATATTCATAAATAATGTATCTGATAAGGGGTTGACATCCAAAATACATAAAGAGCTCACGCTCCATAACAAACAAAAAGCATATAATCCAATTAAAAAATGGGCAGAGAGCTGAACAGACACTTCTCCAAAGAAATTCAGATGGCCAACAGGCACATGAAAAGATACTCCACATCGCAAATCATCAGAGAAATGCAAATTAAAACCAAAATGAGTTATCACCAGACACCAGTAAAAATGGCCACCATCCAAAACACAAACAACAACAAATGTTGGCGAGGATGTGGAGAAAAGAGAACCCTCCTACACTGCTGGTGGGAATGCAAATTAGTTCAACCATTGTGGAAAGCAGTATGGAGGTTCCTCAAAAAACTCATAATAGAAATACTATTTGACCCAGGAATCCCACTGCTAGGAATTTACCCTAAGAATGTGCAGCCCAGTTTGAAAAAGACATATGCACCCCTATGTTTATCACAGCACTATTAACAATAGCCAAGAAATGGAAGCAACCTAAGTGTCCATCAGTAGATGAATGGATAAAGAAGAGGTGGTACATATACACAATGGAATATTATTCAACCATAAGAAGAAAACAAATCCTACCATTTGCAACAACATGGATGGAGATAGAGGGTATTATGTTCAGTGAAATAAACCAAGCGGAAAAAGACAAGTATCAAATGATTTCACTCATATGTGGAGTATAAGAACTAAGAAAAAAACTGAAGGAACAAAACAGCAGCAGACGCACAGAACCCAAGAATGGACTAACAGTTACCAAAGGGAAAGGGACTGGGGAGGATGGGTGGGAATGGAGGGACAAGGGGGAAAAGGGGCATTACTATTAGCAGACAAAATGTAGTGGGGGGGGGCACGGGAAGGGCTGTACAACTCAGAAAACACAAGTAGTGATTCTATAGCATCTCACTACGCTGATGGACAGTGACTGTAATGGGGTATGTGGTGGGGACTTGATGGTGTGGGGAGTCTAGTAACCATAATGTTGCACATGTAATTGTAGATTAATGATACCAAAAAAAAAGCAAATAATCCAATTAAAAAATGGGCAGAGGAGCTGAACAGACACTTCTCCAAAGAAGAAATTCAGATGGCCAACAGACACATGAAAAGATGCTCCACATCCCTAATCATCAGAGAAATGCAAATTAAAATCACAGTGACATATCACCTCACACTAGTTAGGATGGCCAACATCCAAAAGACAAACAACGACAAATGTTGGCGAGGATGTGGAGAAAGGGGAACCCTCCTACATGGCTGGTGGGAATGTAAATTAGTTCAACCATTGTGGAAAGCAGTATAGAGGTTCCTCAAAAAACCAAAAATAGAAATACCGTTTGACCCAGGAATTCCACTCCTAGGAATTTACCCTAAGAATGCAGGAGCCCAATTTGAAAAAGACAGATGCACCCCTATGTTTATTGCAGCACTATTTACAATAGCCAAGAAATGGAAGCAACCTAAGTGTCCATCAGTAGATGAATGGATAAAGAAGAGGTGGTACATATACACAATGGAACATTATTCAGCCATAAGAAGAAAACAAATCCTGCCATTTGCAACAACATGGATGGAGATAGAGGGTATTGTGCTCAGTGAAATAAGCCAGGTGGAGAAAGACAAGTATCAAATGATTTCACTCATCTGTGGAGTATAAGAACAAAGCAAAAACTGAAGGAACAGAACAGCAGCAGACTCACAGAACCCAAGAATGGACTAACAGTTACCAAAGTGAAAGGGACTGGGGAGGAAGGGTGGTGAGGGAGGGATAAGGGGAATAAGGGGCATTACGATTAGCACACGTAATGTGGGGGTGGGGGGTCATGGGGAAGGCAGTATAGCATGGAGAAGACAAGTAGTGACTCTGCAGCATCTTACTACACTGATGGACAGTGACTGTAATGGGGTATGCGGTGGGGACTTGATAAAGGGGGGAATCTGGTAACCACAATGTTGCTCATGTAATTGTGTATTAATGATACCAAAATAAAAAAATAAAAATAAATGAGGAAGAAAAAAAACAGTAAACTACATTCTTTTTAAAGCTGTGTGACATAATGTAAATTCGAAACAAAATTCATAGAACTTTCTTTAAATAGAAATCCTTTTCAATTAAAAAGATCTTTTAAGATAGTGGTAATAGTTGCACAGCATTATACTAAAGCTACTGAATTATACACTTTAAATGGTGACTTTTGTATTATGTGGATTTTACTTCAATAACAAAAAAAGACAGACATTGTAAAACAGAAGACCAAAATCCCTCTGGGTATCAATCTGCTTTCATGTGTTTGTTTTAGTTCAACTAACAAGGTTACTGTTAGCAAACAAATCTCTCCATTCTTGGGAATTATAAAAACTGAGAATGAATTTCCTTAGTGGTACATCTCCTTCAGCAGAGACTTCATAAAATTTCTTCTCATACATGACAAATTACAAGTCATTATTTTTAAAATGGCACACAATACTGCGACTGCTGTTTTGAATACACAACTGCTCCATCAATTCAAGGGGTACTTAATTCAGTAGAATTAAATTATTAAGGATAATGAAGAGAGGACATATACAGTTTTTTTACAAATATACTCTTATTTTCTTTGCCCACTTTATATCCCATCTGGAGACTTAGATAATAACACTGGCCAACACTTTTAATATACTTACTATATGCCAACCACTGTTCTAAACACTCAACACAGAAAATTCATTTAACCTGGACAGTGACCCTATTGGGAAGGTGCCTCACTGTCACTGTGTCTATTTTACGGGTGAGAAACCCAAGGCACAGAGACATGAACTTTCCCAAGGCCGAGCCAGGACTCTCTCCCAAGTCTGGTCCACAATCCAGGCTCTAAACCACTAGGCTTTACTGCCTCAGTGTTTTGAAATCTATTTATGTTCCATAACCACCATGAGACGAGTTTCTTAAATTTTTTTCTTATTTAACATTTAATATGGACTAAATTAAAGCCTTTCTTATTGCCAGGGAAAGAACACAAAGTGGGAATTTCAGAAAACATGAATTGGGAATATATTACAGTACCAATGGATACTGGAGCCATGAAAAGTAGAATTTTTAGAATGAAGAGTACTTAGCCCAACTATTCAAGAACTGTTTTTAAACCAGCCATTTAAACACAGACTGAAGGAAAGGGCTTCCACCTTCAATTTGAGGTACAGTTCTACTGAATTCACATCACTTTTGCACCATCAGAAAGTCAAAAAATCCTGGGTTGAACCACTGGAAGTTGGGAACTGTCTGTGGTACTTCAGATTATCCTACCTCACCAGTCTTGTCAACACTAACACACAAGCTAACAGCTCTGTTTGACCACAGCGTAAGGTGCTGCTGTATTCACATATGTTACACAGGTACTTGCGTTATCACAGCGGGTTCTTCTGAAGACTTCTTAAAGTGAGAGGCCATGGTTTCCTACCCTTTTGAGGCAGTTAACCTCAGATGGAAAGCCCCTTAGTATAGTCATAAGCTCTAGTGATCTAATTTATAAATTTATAAAAATTGACGTTAAAAAAAATCACAAAACAAGGAAATGAAATTTGGCTCCCATGAAAGGTTAGTGTGTAAGCACGGTTTTTAATCAGTCAGACGGGGTTCCTGGGTCCCCACCTTATTACCATTATCTACTCCCTGGCTTCCAAAAGCCCCACGGTGGGATTGGCAGCCATGCAGCCAGCAGTGGCCACAAAGCACTGTTTATAGTGAGCAAAACTTCCAGAAATTCGAGGCAACCAATCACAGCAGAGGAGAGCAGGTGAGACAAGAGTGGGGAGTCTGTGATTAAATAACTCTACTCTTACCCTCCATTTTCCACAAAGAGAGGATTTCTTAAAGGTAGTCCCCACTCACTGTGTCACCTTGTGCAAGTTGGTGATCTTCTCTGAGCCCCCAATTCCTCGTTTGTAACAATAAAAGGATACCACTTTTTATAAAGGGTTTTCATATACATTAGAGATTGTTTAAACAGCCTCTCACAGGGCCAGAGACACAGTAAATGGTAAGTGACTAGAATTAGGACTATGAATCCTTACCTTAGACAAAATAAGCACTGAAGAAAAAATAATTGTTTGTAAACATTATGTGGCTTCTAGAGATGCGGTCTATCCATTTAAACATGTCCTCACCACTTGAAACACAAACTGGTGTGGTAAAAAGAGAACCTGCCGGGGGAGGGAATCAGGAAGACCTAAAAAATGAGCACTACTTCCAAATCTGTTATCAAGTAGCACATGAACTTGAAAGACAAGGAAATCAAATTCCAAATTCCTTTTCCACGATATGCATGAGTTAGGATATGCTCCAAACTTCCTCAAAGCTCTAGATTTCTGTATTTTATGATAATGTGCTTGCGTTTATTATTTACTTAGGCTTTCTAAGTATCTTCTCCAATCTAAATTTAGTCTTCTGAACAGGAAAGGACTTGGGATTTTTTATTATTTCTTTGGTGCCTAGAACACCACCCTGTGAAAGGAAGATGCTCAGTAAGGGCTCCTGAAAGAAAGGCTGCTTGATGTACAAGGCTTGTGTAACTGATCACTCATTGGCTGGAGAAAATGGCGCCCCAGCAGGCCTTCTAGAACCACTATTCATGTGCTTGAAGAACTCTTAGAGTAAAAGTTTTAGAAATGAAATCATTAAAACAAATATTTTCTGAATGCCAATAACTGCAGATACAGATACTGTAAGAAAGACAATACCCTCAAGAAACTGAGCCTGCAGGTTAAGCAAGCAATTTAGAGTACAGTGGGATAAACATAGGGTGCTATGTTGCACAGAGAAGGTATCCCTAACCTAGTCTTAAGGAAAAAGAAACGGCTTCATTGAGGAGAATGGAAGTAGGAGCCTAAAGGTGCAAGGATGAAAGTAAGCTTGAGCTGCTTCAAGACAAAAATACTGGAACTCAGCTGGAAGACAAGCTAAATATGAAGATACAGAAATATTTCACAAACCAGTACACCTGTTGAGAGGAAGACTTAACTTTCAGCTTTCAGCTTTAGAGAAATGAGGAGATGTTGCTTATTCTTCCTTTCCTGGTGTTACAGGGAGTAAATGTACATAGTTTGTGGCTACAAACTTTTCAGACACCTGGACTGCAGTGTTGTAGCCAGAGAATGAACCTTGTGGAATTTACGTCACTGAGCATATTTCTATTTGTTCCTTAATTTAATCTAATCTGGAGAAAGACGTTTTCTGTAGGCCTCCCAGAAACATTAGTGTTCTTTTTCCACCTTGTAACAATATTGTTTCTTCCCTTCCATCTCTTCATTAAGTCTTGAATACCTTACCTGGCCTTCCTTCTAGTCTGACCTTTACCCTGGCTCCCTAATACTCTCTGCGCCCAGTTCTGACTGAACTGAAAGGTGGAAAAAGCAGATTTGGCTTTGTTTTATTCTTTCTCCTCTCTACTTCCCGCTCAGTTAAGTTGTATTTGTCTGAAGATGACAAGCCTCTTCTTAAAAAGGTGAGTCCCTCTATTTTATCCCTTAATATGAAATCATTTATATCTCATAAATATCATGGGTAAACATAATGTATATATCCCCACCAATACTACAAAAAAAGCCTAGTAACGTAATGCAGATACCACCCAGTGCAGTGGTGAGGGAGGGGGAAAGAGTAGTCGAGGATTCCACACACCACATAACCCACAACCACGAGGATTACAGGACAAGGGATGTCCCTGACAATGCAACTGAAGAAGAGCGTGCTGAACGTGAAACATTTTAAATTACACTCATGGAGAGACATTTGGGAGCCCTTTTTGCTCATCTAATGGGTTTCATGCCTGCCAGATGTACAACTATAATTAAATTCACTACGACTTGAAACGAATGGCCATGAGTAACATTTTTCCTAAATATCCCCAGAAGGAATCTGAGGTTCCCAGCAATTTATGTATGGGAAGAAAAAGTAACTATAGATATTAGATTGAAGAGGTAAGGTTCTTATGAGAAACTGACAAAATACTAAAATGGTAGTAATTCGTCAGAGCTGTATGGGTCCGTGAAATGAAAGAGAGAGAGGTATCTTTGAGTAGTTTACTCAACGGCATTTAAGTGGGATCAAGAAAGAGGATACAGTATACACCTGAACAAAGTTTCTATCTGCTTCTATTCTACTCTGGCAGCCTCAACTCCCATTCCGATCCACAGCATTTCACATTCCCTTGCCTCAGAGCTCAAGAGCCGACATTCAGAAGACCATAAGCGCACAGTGCCTTTCCCAACGCATATCAACACACACATACTTAATATAGTCATGAATGTATACCCATTTCTAAGATGACGTATGTAGAGCAGACTTTGTTGCTTACTGGAACTTAAAAGAGATATTTAATTTGTTGTGATAAAGCGAGGAGAAAGTAGCTGTCAGTTAGGCTGCCACTTCTGTCATACTTCTTAATAATATGGCTCCTGTAATTACACTGTGGTTCCTTATATTAGCTTAGTGAAAGCTTGCTTGGTTTTAGCATGAAAACAGTTTATGAAATTATAGAAACAGACCGAGAACAGCAGTTCATTTGTTGAAGCAATTATCCAGATCCTTGTTAAAAAAAAAAATTAGTGACAGAAGGCTGTGATGTTCAAAAAATGGTTCTAATTCTATGCTCTAATATGTACAATATGTCTGTGGTTGTGCTGAATTATGTTAATAAACTGCAGCCGAAATATATTTGTCACAACACAAAGGAAAGGCGCTATCAATCGTCCTACCAGAAATTTTAAATTAGTCACCAAAACGTCTAGCCAGATTTCCTCTACAATCTCCAGATGAAGAGAAAAGCTCACTGGACAGTTTTTTTTTTCCTATGGGACCAGGAAGATTTTTCTAGTATTTTGAATTATCTGGAAAATAACTGTAAAGTGAACTATGGCACAAATGCCATTTTGAAGTGACACTTAAAAATCCATCCCTGAACATCAATCTGATGTTATTTTTGACTGGTTATTCCTCACAACACAGATTCCCAAACAGCTTCTAAGAAGGGGATCTGGGACACTTGTTGCATGGACAGTAGGGGAATGAAGCAATCAAGTAATGCCAGGGTCATGTTTAAATAACTGCATGAAGACCAAAAAAAATTTCAAGTATACTCTATAGTATTAAGCCCATAGTTAGCATTTTGTCAATAACAAGTAAGTTGTAAGGGCAGGCTTATAAAGCTATGTCATGTAGGTTTCATTAAACATGTTCATGAAGTCTCTGAAATAACAACTAAGCTCATTTAAAAAAAGTTTTACCTGCAGAGTAAAGGAACGATTATTGATTTAACTAAATATCCAGTTTTTAAAATTCTTATACATGTTGATTTATCATATAAATGTCTCTCAATGAAATTATGGCTCAAGGAAGAAAAATTATTTCTCCCAACTAAAAATAACATAGTCTCTTTCTTCTAACTAGACCATCAAACTTCAATAAAAGCATATTACTAAATGTTTCCTTTTAATTATTTTAATAGTTGATTTGCAGGAGGTGGAAAAGAGAACAGGGATCTAACGTTAAAATAAAATGAAGTGTTAGAAAACAGAAGCAAAAAAAAAAATCCAAGCTCAAATTGTGAGTTGTGCAAAGTGTTACATGCAATAAAATGTGGACGTCGTTCTTTCTCCTCACATCTGGAGATAGTTTAGTATACCGATTTCCAGAAACCAAGCAATCGGCCAGCCTGACTAGCCTCTTTCATTCACAAATAAACAATTAATAGAATGGACAACTAATTTTCCAAGTGTTCATATTCATTAGACTGTTTCCTGAAATTAAGTATCTGCCTCATGACACAATACTGTACACATTAAACAGTCTCCCACCACCACCCCCTTCTCCAGACACCTTTCTCAAACTTAGAGAACTAGGCATTTGTATTTCTGTACTCCTTCCTTATAAAACAAACTAGGATTTGAAAATCAAATTCCCTCAACTGTGCTGAATAAGAAGTACAAAATATTAAAATATGATAGGGTCTCCTCCCCAATTCTTAGAAGGAATTCTTATTCTCACGGCCCTGTCGATAACACTAAATATTTATCAAACACCTACTATGTGGAAAGCAGAATTCTAAACCCTTACTTGTAAACATAAATATGTCCCTGAGGAATTTACTATACTACAAAGTAGAACGTGATCAATATCACAACACAGGCATAAACAAAATGGTTGGGTTCTGGGGAGAGAAACTACTTCTTCAGAGATAATGAGAAAAGTCTTATTGGAGGAAGTGGTTTGAAAGATGGATAGCTTTCAAGAGGCACTGGACTCAAAAGTTCTCAAGGTCAGAGACCATATCTTGTTTTACTCGGCATCACCCCTTACACCTAGCACAGTGCCGGGCCACCAGCACAGTGAAAGGCTATTTAAATGAATTTAACAGGCAAAGATGGAGAAAGAAGATCACCCTAGAAAATGGACAGGTACTGCCAATGGCTATAAGATGACTTGGTCTTAATCAAAAAGATGGGAGTTTTAGAAAAGAGCATACCTACAAATCTAAGATTAGAAAGGTAGACTGAAAAATAAATTAAACCATAATAAAAAACAGCCAGCAAATTTTACTTTAAATTCGTGAACTGCAGGGAACACTGACAATTTCCAAGCATATGAATACTATAATTAGTAGAGCCATACCTATTGTCCCAGTTCAAGTCAGAATATATCCTGTGTGCTACTTTTCCAATGTTAAAATGCAGAACATAGGAGAAGAAAAATGTGCTGTGTCACAGAAATAATTGGAAACCTGCAAACTCCCTGACCATTAAGTTGACATTGTATCTTGAAGGCCAAGAAAAGGTTCCATTATACATGTGCAACCCAGAAAAAAACTGTTGCTTCAGTGAATTTAAAGTTTAAAAGAAAAATAAAAAATCAAAGAGAAAAGCAGTCTCAAATGCCTTATGCTATTCAATATTGGTGATGCGGCAATCTGCTACTATTACTGAAGCTCCTCAGAACAGGTATTTATAACAAAACACCACCCATAGCTATTCTGGAAAAGGAGATAAGTTGTTACTTTTTATTTTTTAATTCCTTGGATTGTCTTCTAGCAATACTCCTTGCTATCTTCCATTTAAGAGGCAATGGGCAAATAAATATAAGGGGGAGACTCCTAGACCATTCACCATAGTTCAGGCTCCCCTACACCCCTCAATATCCACCCATCAAGCCAACTCTGAGAAATTCTTAGTAACCAGGACAGTAGACAGTGACAATTCCCTGGGACTTCCAGAAAGAGTGGTGACAAGCTTGCTTGTCATCTGGATGTGTCATACAGGATTGCAAAATTTTCTGAGTTGTCTCAGATTCCAGACAGACTGTGTCTTTTAAATTGTCTAGATCACATAATGCGGCATTTGGTTTAACAAAAGACAGAAGAGTAGTACCTTATAGAAGACTGCCCCCCAATGAAAGGCTAATGGAATAAATCCCAATTCCTGGTTCATGTGTCCCAAAAGTCAAACTTAATGGAATAAGGCTCAAAACCAAATTACAGCATGCCCTATAAAGTATCAGAAATCAATGCTTGGGATTGAAACCTAAAACATGTTAAACTTGATTATCACAAACTTCTTAACAGGAAAATTATAAAAATATTGCTGAGGCATACCCTGTTATTTCAATGTGTACAATCCTAGCAAAAATAGTCCAAAACTTGGAAATCTTTCCACGTTACCAGCCTGTGAAGTTACTAGCAAGGGTGGTATCTTATTTCAGCATCCCATATCCTACCATGGTGCCAAGCATGGTGCACAGAGTATGCAATCAATATATGTGTGCTTGGGGACCAAATTCAGTTCACTGTGATGGCTTTTCTTTTAAAAAGCTACCAAAACCAATTGGAAAAGTGATTATTTTCTCCTGAAGATAATCAATGTAAATGGTTTTACTATCGTAATTCATCAAGTTAAAAAATGCTTTTTTTTCCTACCTACAAAAAAAAAACTCTGTCAACACACCGTGGTACCCCTAGTCGAGCAACGTTTGCTGCTGAGCACAAGGAAGACACTGGCAAGAGCAAGGATGCAGCGCTGTAAATCCACCATTACCTCCACAATTAATGAATGGCAAGAGAGCTGATATGTAATATAGCAAGACAGCACATGTGTAATTATAGCAAGTATGCTAATTGTTCTGTCTCACCTATTTCTAAAGCTCACAATCTTAGAGTTACCATTTCTTAGCTCTTACTATGTGCCAGGCACTAAGCTAAATGCTTTACATTCATGAACTGAATTTTCATGGTGACTGAGCAAGATAGGTACTATTATTACCACCATTTTACAGAAAAAGAAACTAAAGGCCAATGAGATTAAATGACTTGACCAAAGCCTTATAGCGGGTCAATGGAAAAACTGGAATCAAAACCAAGCTGGATTAGCTGTACAGTCACATTTGTCTAACTGTATTACATCAGGATAACGACAATTAAATTGGCAAATCTGGTAACCATGACCAGTTAATAATGTTTCCATAACCATACTGAATAGGTCCTCCTTGGGCATCTGTGGCAATCTTCTTCAGTGACTCTCCCCAGCATTCCACAACATGCTCTTCCCCTCCTAATTTGAACCATTCCATCCTCAGGGCATTTGTGCAAATAGTATTACATTTCTGAAGAACCATATAATAGATAGCTGCTACAGGTAATACGAAACCCAGTATGTGAACAGCAACAGATAACTGTGAGAGGCTTAAATCACAGTACTGCCAAATCTTTGGTACTTATTCAGACAACCATATAGTGAATTTAAGAGTAAGAAAATTAATACAGGGTCATGATGATCATTGATAAAGATGGTCTATCTTCAAGTCCATTTTAATCTTGGCACTGCAATCAAAATGAAGAACTTATTCTGTAGCCAAAAAAAGAAAGAAGCATAATACATCTGGATGTTTTGGGGATTAATAAATTAAACCTTGTATTTAAAGAATAAAAAACAAAAGGAGTTGCTTGTTTTTGGACCAAAATTAATAATCAGATATAGCTTCTTAGCAAGATATAAATTGAAAGTTAATCATTCTGTTTTTTTTTAATGCAGCTAAAAACATCATTTTGTGACAGTTATATTGTGCTGCAAAAAAGAATGGACTACTCAAAGAAAGCAAAGCAGAACAATATAAAAAGGATTATGAAAACAGCCCTATTTCAGATCAAAGTGGAGTTCACTTAGCCTACACTCACCCAAGGGAATCCCCACAAAGCCATTTAGAGCCAGCCCCTCCAAGTTTTACCTGTGGATAAAGGAACAAAATATGAGGTTATCTATAGGAGCTTCTTAGTAAAGGCACATATTTAAGGTCTTTGTGGCAGGCCATACTAAAACTGTTCAGTCTTAATAAGGGGTCAGATTCCAGAGGCTAGGTTTCACTAACGGTTTTCTGAAGCATCAGCAGTGTTCAGTACCTACTTTTATTTTATTACTCAAATATGTAAATAGTCCTTGTTATATTTCAGGCACTGTTTTAGGCATTATAAATTCATTCAAGCCTCACAATTTACTTTAATTACACAAGACATAGGTATTATTACCCGCATTTCACAGATGTGGAACTTGGGGGCACAGAGACTTCAGGGAGCTATCCAGTGCCACCCAGCTAGCACAAATGGTAGAAACAGGGTTCAAATCTAAGCAGCCTCGCTCTGGAGTCCATGCTCTAACTGTGCCATGCTGTCCCTTCCCATTAATGCTACTAAAACCACACCTGGACTAATCTCTGAAGTGTCACTTTATAGTGACTGACAGTGATTTCCAAGGCTACCTATTCTTGATAGGCTTGCTTACGGGAATCCTATCAATATTCCCCAACCCCATAATCAGTGTACTACTATACTATCAGTGAGGCCAAGGCCTTGGGAACTGTCATGATCAACCCCTCCCTGCCACATGACCTCTGAAATGTCTAGGGTCTGCTGGTTGGCCACATTGTCTCTGTGATTTAAACCAGACCATCTGGCCACCTTATTCTCTGAGCTGGGGCATGCCTGAAAATGCTCAGATTTCATTTAATAGTATATACTCTCTCCGGCCAAATTTAAGCTCTAGAGCTAGTCTACTTGGATTTCAGTTCATTCTGTAATAGCATAGAGAAAACTTCCTTTGAGCTGAACTTTTTCATTACCAAGCTCTACTCATGGGATGACCCAGCAGGAAGCCAGGGGGAACATGGCAGTGTAGACTTGAGAAGGGACCTCCGATATAATGTTCATGGTTCTCCTTATTTACAGAATATAATCAGTAGGAAAGGTCTATAAATTTAAATCTCCAAAAGGAGGAGTAGAATTTTGCATTACAATACTTAATAAACCCTAGTATTAGGGAGTCCACAAATTCTTTAAAACTACAAATCAAAGATCAAGTTGAAGCAAGGAGTGAGAACGTGATGTGGAGAAAAGATGGATATTATTCCCTGGATTGTTCAGTTACTTAGGTTATGCATTCTTAGAAAACCAATTAATTCAGCCGGTACTTTGTGAAACTTCAATACAAAGCCTTCTGGAGTCAACAGCCAATTGATCTTGTAAAAGCAAAGAGCGATAGTTGCAGGCTCAAATAGTCCTGAAGCTCTGACTAAAGAGGTGTTCTTTCAAAACTCAACAGACTTTCAAGAATGAAGAAAGGAGAATGATTTATCACCAAAAAAATGTTTGTCTATTGACATGCCAACAAACTGAGTTGAGTCACCAAATTTCCCAGCTTTTTAGAAGTGAAGCAATTCAAAAATTTCTTAGTGAACATCTACCATGTGTCAGGCACAAAGATCACTAAAACAAGGAATCATATCTTAAAAAGCCAATCAACTGGGGGCTCAGAATGAGAGGGGAAGAGAATAATTCAAGTGAATTACAAAAATTGAAAGGGAGGCATGGCACTGGTGGAGGGAAGAGGGGGAAACGCGAAGCCAAATTTCCCAGTTAGAACACAGACAGAAAAATACGTACACCCTCAGTGCTCATCCCAAGCATATGTGAGGAAAGAGGGGCGAGCAAAGAGAAAACTCAACCCCAACATAATGCTTTAGAAAAACAAAGAGTTTTCTTAAAAAAAAAAAAAAAACTGGCACACCAAGCTCCCTGTGATTTCAGGGTGAAAACTATAACATAAAAAGCTAGTCCCTAAGTGCTAGAGGAAAAGAAACTTTCCCCAAATAACAAAATAAAAATAAACCTTCAGTTAAAATAATATATTACACACTGATGTAAACTGAAATGCTCTTCTTGTCCATGGGCTGAGCTTATGAAACCCTTAAACATGAGCATGTAACACTAACAAACTATTTGACATTATTATTTGGGTTCAAAGACTCCCTTTCTCTAAATGTTTATAGCACCATACCAGTTATTTCAACTGAGCTGACACAATGAATTTCAAATGATCTAATACTTTTGACTTACCAGCGGATTAGCACATGATTACCCTGAGTAAAAGGATTATTATTACTGCTGCTCTAAGATATTAACACTTTCTGTAACACACTGTAAGGACTCTGCACAGATCACTAAAAAAATACATGGGGAAAGGGAGTTTTTAAAAAGGAAGGTGATAAGTATTCTTCTCTTTTAGGTTTTCTTGCTTCATGCTTAAAATAAGGTGGCTTCCCAATGACAGAATAAGCATTTTGCAGGTTGTGGACTACAAGGGACAAACAAGCAAGTCCAGTATTCAATGCCCTCAGGAAATTAAGCCATGTGTGGCCTTCTTCCCATCAAGATCAGGCTCTAAACAAAAACCCCCACTTTGTAATAGACAACTAGCTCTCCTGTAATGAATGACAGAACACAGCATTAATGTACTTAACAAGACAGAGCTAAATTCAATGAAGCTTGACGCCATTTATATGAAAAAGGGTTACATTTGTAGACAGAGCCAAAGGAGAGAGGATAATTCTGAATTAAGTAGTACAGCTTCTGCTTTGGTTTAGACCTCTCACTGGAAATAAAATCGTAGCAAAAATATTGTCCTTACAATGGACAGAAGCAAACAAAGCTCAGCACCACGGTATCAAGCTCTGTCACTGATCAAGAGGTAACACCAGTTACAGGACTTTGCCCAGGGCTCCTATTGGCAAAAGTGCCATTTCTTCATAGCCAAATTCCTGGTTCATTAAAACAGTGTCCATTCCCTTCTAGACTCCTTGATATGCAATTTGGCTGGCATATAGCATAGATAGAAAAATCAGAGAACCCCAAAATGATGTCTCAGTGTCTACATAATCTTGAGGCTGCATCATCAAAACAAAAGATGAGGAAGTAAACCATGTGACACAAAATGAGTTTCCTGAAAAGGTAAACTTAGGTGGCTTTTTTGAGGGTTTCAGTGTTAGACTTACCCTACTCTGACAAAAACATACTACAGAAGTTCTAGGGACACAAGTTGTGTGGAGGTGTGATAGTTTTAAAAGCCTGTGAATGACATAATGCCAACTCTCCTTTTTCAGTCTAAGTTCAGAAAAGAAATTTCAAGTACATGTAGAAACCTATGACCAACTGAAATAATTCTGAAAACTATTTATGAATTATAAGTAGATGAGAGAATATTTTAACTCCTCTAGCAGATGTACAATAAGAACACAGATCTAAACAGCACACGCTACAAATGTGAACTAAGTCAGGTGATGTGACTCATTTCTGTAGGAGGTTCTTACACACGTGGAGGTACCTGGAACGGCTACACCTTAAGGCAGGGAAGCCTCGACTTTCCTCTTCTCTCCCCTATCCACAGTGTTATGTGGTTCTGCTGTTGTCACAGAGCCAGGGAATGAAGCTCTTCCAGAAAACTCACCCAAGATCAAACTGTGCCTGGTGACAGCAATGTCCAGGCCATAAGTAATGTTCAAAGGATTCAGCGCCTGTGACTGATGATTCTCTTTCCCTTGCCATCACCTGCTGATTTTGTCCAGGTGTTTTATGGCTATCTTGAGGATCTGGAGAACAGACAGAGGGAAGACTTTGCCAATTTCTTTTGTCTGGGATTGTGAATTCCTTACACAGATGGCGGACAGCCTCAGCTCAGGGCAACGCCAGGCTATATTGCCGTCAACCTCTGAAAGGAGAAACGGAGGGAGACATTACCTCCTCCCACCACACTGCCTATAATATGTCTGTGGTTAGCAAACTGAGACAGCATGGCTTTGCTGGGGGTGAAGTAAAAAAAGGAATAAAGTCAACATATAACCTGAAAATGTTTGTGTGAGGTATTACTAAACATTTATCGAGGAATAAGAAATGCTGACCAGAAAGATGATTGCTAAACAAATGTGCTTCTATCAAAGACTTGCTGCCCCAAGTTTCAGTTACTCTCTGCTTTCATATCAAAGTCACCAGCTCGACTAAATTAACTAAAATAGGGACTTTAACAATCCCAATCAATCCTTTTAAAGCTATTACCCTGCTGTGCTGTAAAGAACACTGGACGGGTGTCTAAACCTACATGGTCTCACGTGGTAGCCACGAGCAATATGTGGATACGTAGCCCTTGAAATGTGGTTGGTCCATACTGAGATGTGCTACGAGTGTAAAACAGACACTGGATTTTGAAGACTCAATATGAAAAGAAGAATGTATTATGTCTTCATAAATATTCATACTGATTACACATTTTTTTGTTACCTGTTATACATGGAGTGATAATTTTTGACACACTGGGTTAAATGATACACATTACTAAAATCAACTTCGCCTGTTACTTTCTACTTCTGTAAAGTGGCTACTAGAAATTTTTAAATTGTATATAAAACTGCATATATTTCTATTGAACAATGTTGGTCTAGACACTAAGACTCATCCATTTGAGTCTTTTGTTGATTATGAGACCATAGTCGTCTTTCTTAACTTCCTGAGCCTCTTCATTTTCAAATGAGAGGACAGAAATCAAGAATATAGATTCAAATCTTACAGCTCCAAAAGTTGTAAAATTTTATTTATTTTTCAGGCTCCCATTCCAAAAAACCCCACCATGATTCTATTTTCCTTTGGGCCTGCTCTAAAGAAACAGTGAAGAAAAAACAATAGGAAAGAAGGTTTTACTCATTATTCAATTAAGAACCTACAGCTCACTCTGAAGACTTTTTTTAACTAAAGTTTTTCAGAATGATTTGCATAATGTTTATCCTGTAGGCAAACTTATTAATCACATGAGAACCATCAGTGACTAATAACTCAAGATGATATATGAAACAAAGAACATTGATGCCCTGGATGGATATATAAAGCAGTGAATTGAGTTGCTTGTTTTGTGAATGCAAGCTCACTCTCACAGGTGCATCTGACTGCAATTCATTTGATAAGGCGGCTACCAATGCAGATATCCCCTACAAAAACCTCTGACAAGCTTCTTTGGTTTCTTCACCAAAGCAGAGGGAGTATATCTTAAATTACAAGGTGTGGCTGATCCCTCTTGCAGGCACAATTTTTGAAGCGGTAGCTGCACAGATCCCGAGTTATTCCTAATTTTGTGATAACCGTGAAAAACCTCCTCATACAACTCTTGGGTGGCCAGGCCCAGAAGAGGATATTTTTAGGAGCCTGTTGCTCCCACAACTTGTACTAAATGTCAGTGTTATGTGATTATAACAAGACTTAAGGAAGAAGCATCTAAAGAGCAACAATTTCAGGTGACAATTTAAATACCTAATTACATGCTATTATTTCTCTACTATTTAGGAACAATGAGAAACTTACTCTCTGAGTTTCTTGCTAGGAATAAACATTTTATTTTACAGGTTATGTCGAGGATTTGAGTCAGTTTGCTTGCCTGAATGAAAGAAAGGAAATGGAAAACAGGAGGAGGAGATTAAATGCAGGACAGAAATTCAGTGTCTGTTTAATAGATGTATTTTTACCAAAGCGATGGTGAAATGAAACCCCACATGCTGGCTCACTGCAAGCCTTGCTGGAATATGTTATTGTGTGTGTAAAACACACCTACACACACACCCCTCATTTTGGATATATTCCAGCAAATGGTACAGAGAGAGTAGCCAAGCCAGCTGTAAGAAATTCAAAGTGCAGCATACAAGACTCAGGAGCTAGAAACTGGAAGACAGAGAGAGTATGTTGTACCAGACTGAATTATTTCCTGGCATGGTTAGTTTAAAATTCTAATATATAGTCAGCAGAAAAGAGCTATCAATGAATAGTTGTGTTCTATGCACCCAATGGGAAGAAAGCACAAAATCTGGTAACTTTTGAAAAAAAAAAATCAAAGATCAAAGTAAAGAACGCTGTAAGATAGGTGCAAGTGAAAGGGTAGAATGGTGTGGCCAAAGCTAAAGAGTCTGCAGAGAAAACCAGCCAAATGGTCTAAGCAGTCACTAGGCAGCCTATTTTAAAATTTCAGTGTTACAGTCTGAATGCATAGCCCATTTTAAGGACCTAAAGTGTATGCAAGTAATCCATTAAATTATTTGCTTTTATAATTATTTCTAATGTTTAACAAAGAAATACTAAAGTGAGGCTGAATTAATTCATAGTTACTCTTTTCTTGGCTAATACCAGGTGTATGGGGGTCATAATGCAAATTGCTCTTATCAAAAGCCATTGAGAAAATCAAAATAAGGCCACTTCTGAGTTCTATCAGTCATAGGCAAGGTAAAAAGCATTCAGTGAAAAGCAGAAACTGGAAGGGATGTTACCTGAGAAAATGGTTTACTGGGTATTTTTGTACCTTAGTTTAATGTTTCTTAAAACAACAATGGTTTGGTTAAATGTGAAACTTAGAAATCATATGGATTTCAAAAGATCACTTCATTCAATGTTAAGTTTTATTAGCCTAGCTGGCAATTTCTTAAGACATACCAAATTTCTTTTAAAATATTTTTAAATGCTACTTAAAATTCTTAACTACATGTTAAAAAAAACTTATTTCTTCACAGCAAGGAGCTTCCAGAAACCACTAAAACATTCCTGCCCTCTGAATGTTTGGGAATGGTCTCTTCATGTGTTATTAATAATCCAGATGAAGTATTCATATTAATGGACATCCAATGAATATTCAGTTGAATGTGGACTCATACCACAGGGACATCAAAATCAAAACCCACCTTTACTTGTACTTGTCTGATGTATACTAGCTAACTACCTGACTACACCAAAC
The DNA here is from genome assembly GCA_032199065.1 of Smutsia gigantea. Taxonomy (NCBI): domain Eukaryota; kingdom Metazoa; phylum Chordata; class Mammalia; order Pholidota; family Manidae; genus Smutsia; species Smutsia gigantea. The sequence goes on along the minus strand of JAVSCE010005158.1, from coordinate 140,244 downwards.
TTTCTGTGGCTTATACAGACTTATATACATGCTCCATGTGGCAACAGAGCTAGATATTGTGCACAAAGAAACACCAGTAATTTTAAAGGGGGAGGCAAGAAAAAATGCTCACACAACATAAAAGTTAATTTTACATTAGTGTCATTAATATTATACTCGCCCTGTAACAGCCAAATAAACCTTGTGCTTTAAAAACACATCAGGTCACTCAAGCTGCCTGCTGCATTCTGCTAAGAGAGCAAAATCTACCATGCATGGCTAGTGTTGACACACTTCCTCAATGACTTTTATTGTCTCTGGTCAACTTTTAAATCTTCCTTTTCCATGTCTAGAATCAGAATCCCTCACTTGCAGAAAGTTACATTAGTGGCATAAAAAACACATAAAAACTTTAAAGTTAGTTCCAAATAGAAGTTACACTTTTTTTTAAGTCATAGTTATTTCCCTAGTTTACTTAGACATTTAAGTTTTTTCTTTAAATCCAAAAAATATTTCTTTAAAGAATGGTCTTTATGTGGCTGGAATTAGAATGCACGCAAGATAGTTTTTCAAGGCCAGCAAGCACTTCCTAACCAAATCCCCCACTTCCTTTGCTAGCTAAACATAACTCCTTTAAATGTGTACATCCTTTTAGAAGTTAGAAGGGAGCACCTCGCATGTAATAGCAGGCAGCTGGGAAGCCAACTGGTGCAGTACGAGTGCACATTTTAGAAAGCAGCTCTTTAACATTCAATAACTAAGTGGTAATTGGGCACAGAAACATAAACTGTCAAACTGAATCAAAACCCCATTGCTTTTCAGAGTATTATTTGTAAGATTATACTAGAATTAAATTTGAACATGCATCCACCCTATGCATTCAGTCAAATTATAAAACAAGAAAAAAAATTGCTATGCTTTCTTTGGATAAAATTAATGTCAGCTTTGTGTCCTTAAACCAGACCCGATCGGGAAATGAAATATGTTTAGTCCTGAAATAGTTGTGGTAATTCAATCCCTGCACTCTCCTTATTTTCTTGATGACAAAGAAAAACTCCCAACTGGCAGGGCCACCTGCACTGATTACTCCTCCATCCACACCCACAGAATATGAAAATGAGCCAATGATCATTAACCTTAATTTCTTCTAACATAAACCTCGGCTCTTTTTCAGTCTTGCTACTCAGGGAACTCCCCTGAGATAAAAAAAAAAAAGGGGGGGGGGTGATGCCTAAGGAAATAGGGAGTGAAAGCAAAGGGGATGGAAAGCAAATGAAAAAATGGAATCCACTGGCTTTTAAAAAACTGCACAGCTGGCTTATTAAACTTCATACAGCAAAGATGTTACAAAGATAAAGAGATTCTGAAGCATCACCACTCTCTAGATAGAATACTTTCCTGCCAACCCTCTCCTTCCAAGCAAACAGTAAAAAGGGACGTCTCCTCTCCATCCTCTCACTCCCCACATAGCCCACTCCTCCAACCAGGCATCACTCTATAAAGAGAGAAAGCAATACAAGATGGGGCTGGACAGCAGGAAAGCAGGTGTGGCTCTAAGATCTCCGGCATGAAGACCAAAAGGCCTCTACAACCAGGAGAGGCAGTTCCGAGGTGAGCACTTCAAATACAGCGACGAATGCATCACACCTTCTGGTCATTCATATTCAAGTGTCACCAACTGGAATCATTTTAATTCAAGCTGTGTGGGGCTAGATCCCATTGATACTACATCATCTTCTAATGGATGAGGAGCTAGCTGGGGCCCTAAAAAGAAACACAACCAGGAGGGGAATGGGAAAATTTCAGAAACAGCCTCTTTTGCACAGATGTGTGTATTGAAAATTACCTTGTTATGTTTGCCTACAGACCTAAGCAGATTGCCCAAAAAGATTATATGACCATGAAAATGAAGAACACATCAACATGTCAATATATGCAACTACACATAACACTCTGTAAAGCATGCCTGAAGCTGGAAGAAAAACTTTAAAAATCATTACATTGCTAACTGAAAGCAAAGTTTTTAAAATATGCTTTTTTTCCATTAGAAATACTGAATGCAAAAGCAAACAAATGCTTAAAGAATATAACAAAAGTGTAGCCTACAAGTACATTACAAGATGTTTGTTGCCTGCCCAACACAGGTAGACAGAGAACAACTTTGGTCACACTATTATCCTGTTTTTTCAGATCTCAAATCAAGTAGCAGCCATGAAGAGGATGAGGCTGAAAGGCAGGAAAACAAACAAAAATAAAAGCTTGGCTACGATCTGATAGTGTGCAATTTAAACTAAAACCTGACTCACAGTTGCTCAGTGTTCACTACCTTCTTGCTTAGCCTACCAACTGTAAAAGGCAAACGCGTGCACATACACTTCTTCCTTCTGTTTTCTCTCTCCTTCGTTCCCCCCACCCTAAGTCAGGCTGTCAAAGGTCAATGGTCCTCTCTGGAAGTGAGGACAGAGTGTTGAAGTATTCGGAGCCATGAGTCATCTTAATAGATACTCTAGCGACTGACTGTGACCCAGCAGTGAGCCGAGATAGCAGGGCTTTTCATAAAGCAGCACTTCTGCACACTCACAGCCTGGTTAATTTAATACCTGCCGCTTGTTTACCAAGCAGCACGGGCATGTCTCTGTGTCGGGAACTTCCCGGTGACAGTGAGGCGACTGAATCCGGGCATGGAACAGATGCACCTTTTTACGCTCTGTTAAACCGTGTCACAGACTACAGCCCCTGAGCGCATTCCTTTATTTATGCTGCAGCCAGTTGAGCTAATTGTCAGAGACAGACCTGGTTCTAATTCTGTAGAGTCCAGCAACTGAAGAAGTATATGTGCTGAGGCATGAACAGTGCAGAATTCTTTTAAAAGGGAACAGCTGAAAAACAGAATTAGAGGGCAGAAGCATAATCTGCCAGTATTTTACCTAGAGAGACTTCAAAAATGGCACATTATCTCAACAGTAGGTTGTGGGAGAGGGGACAAAAGAAGAGCATCACTCCTGTTTAACTGAAGTAGAGGAGGGCAAGTGCTAAAGCAAGAGCCTGTGTGAAGAGAACACAACAGAGCAGAGACAGCATTCATTTTTCAGAGAATATGGTTAGGATTATGCACAAGCTCAAAAACTACCTGACAACAGGCCACTGTTCAATGCAGCACACAGCAACAGTTCTGCATGACACCAGGACTGGCCATTTCAGAAACCAGGAGGCAAGCCTAGTAATGACACCAAAATTCTGAGAAAGACCAGTCCCCCATTCATCCTGCCACGTAACTTCAGTCTGCTCGATCATGTGTAGACAAAGGAACCCCCCCTTATTGTTCTCCCCACACCCCGTAGTATTAAAAGTGTTTCCTATTAGCTATAATACCGCACTCATATTTTATCAGTAGCAAGAGTTCACTCCACTTAAAGTTCTTCACCCATCATGGGCATTATTCAGCAAATTAATGTCTTTTACTTGCATGACTTCTCTTCGTATTATAATTTGGGTTTAGACGGATCATGATACTTTACAGAAAAGAAAAAGAGAGAAAGAGCTCAGTGTTGATAATTTTTACTACTTATGACTAAATGACCTCAACTGAGGAATAAAAAATTAAGTCATTTGTCTTATGAGGTACAGAGGACATTTTATGGTGCACAATTTAGCTAATAATGGGTTTGGGCCAATCCTTAACAAGTCACATGTTTCCATTGTCCCTTCACCCCCTGCTTATGTTTTTACCACATCCTAACAAAAACATGACCAGAACTGGTGAAAAACATACGGTTCTAACTAATGAATCACATACTTTCCCGCAAGTACAGTAAGTACTCCCAGCTGTGTGACAGTCTTGCTCTGGCAGCGGAACTGGTGGAGAACAAGCCGGCCCATCTGAGAGCAGCTGTACGGAAAAACCACAAGCAATATAAGTGTGTCTGCCTTCTCAGGGAGGCTTTGTCTCTGTTCTCCGTCTCTGCTCTGCCCCCAGAATGTGCCAGCCATCTTGTTTAGAGACTGTTTCAGAAATTTCAGAGGTAGACAGAAAACCCACAATTCAAAAAAACTTAAGTTTTCAGAAAGTGGTGTCCCTTTGTCCAGTGGCATGCCACAACAGGACAATGAGAGGAAACACCTCTCCCCTACACCCACCCACCCCATGAGCGTCCTCTGAGGTTTGCCTTAGACTAAAGATTGTGGATAGCCATGTATCTAAATCAGGGAGGTGGGAGGAGGAACAACACAAGATCCAGCTACTTACAGACAGGCCGGCAAATGTACACAAACACACAGAACAATTCACAGATTATCAACTCATGCCATAAGCTACTACAAAAAATTTAAACTTACCATTTATACAATAATAAGCTTCATTTGTAACCACAGAGCATTCTGAAAAATTCCCTGGCAAGCCCTGAATATTTTTACACAAATGCACTTTTCCTTTCTGTGAAACAACATTCAAATGGATAAACATTACTGCTAAAGGGAAAGAAACTCCAGCAGCATTAATCTAAAAATGTAAGTGGAAATGGTAAGCTTTTTTTTAATGTTTATAGTGGGTGAAAGCAATAGCTAACAAAATTTTACCAACATCATTAAGTGATCGGTAGCTTTTATGAAGCAACTGAGTAACATCTCAGGCTTGCTCTGAAAAAAGAAATACCTAGAGTTGTCATTCTTGGCTTTTCCAAAGTCTCAATCAGGCAAGAAAAATGGTAAAATTATCTTTTTTTTTTTTGGCAACTGTTTTAAATATAGGGAAGTCACATGGAAGGATGAACAGGGAAAGTTTGCTTTTGATGTTTGCCTTTTTCACTTAATTCAGCCAAACACACTCTAACCTTATGTTGTAAAGATGCTTCAGAATTCATCAAAAATCAAATCCAAAAGTCATATTAACATATCTTTTCTTTCTGTTTATGCCACAGTTCTATGAGTAATTTTTGTTTTTAGTGAAGCTATCATCAATGTAACACTTAAAGAATGGTCAGAAGATTCAACATAAAAACCTTGGCCCTCATGATTTAAATGTCTCCTTGCTATATATATGTTTATGGGAGCCTTGACGTGACTCCAGACATCACATCCGTCCATATGGCTGGATCAGGCCCGACAGAAGGGCAGCACTGAGAGAACCAATAGTAAGGGAGAAGAGAGCAAATGAGGGACATGTATTCAAGCATGAAGATTAAGACTTTTCAAATATTTATTAAAATGTATTTTGAAAAATAGTACATCAAGAAAGAAATAAGACACATAATTTTAAAAAAATGACTAGTTTGTAGCACTCTTAGTTCATATTAAAGCTAATAAAGAATGCTCTCTAAGGAGGGAAAAGGCCAAAACTGGATTATGAAAATACATAGGGAACACTATCAAGAGACAGCTAAAATGGTTTAACCCAAACTTATGATAAAATTACTTTGAAATCATTAAAACTCACAGTAATTTACTTAATAGCAGGGAAATATAATTATAATAATGATAATCAAAAAGCAACTTATGAAGCAGTATACACAGTATGACCCTATTTTAGTTTTAATAGGAATACAAGAAAGAGAACAGACAAGAAGAAAATACCCCAAATAATTAATGCTTGTGTAGACAGAACTATTGGCAATGATTTTATTGTTGTTAAACTCTATTTTCTAAACTTAATCTATTTAGCATAAGTTACATGTAAGAAAAATCAGAGGTTTTTTTCCAATATGAAAAATTTGATTGTTAAGAAATCTACTACCCAGAAATTCCACTTTAGGTATTTATCTGAAGAAAATAAAATCCCTAATTTGAAAAGATATATGCACCCCTATGTCTATTATAGCATTATTTAGAAAGCCAAGATATGGAAGCAACCTAAGTGTCCACTGATAGATGAATGGATAAAGATGTGCGGTGTGTATACACACACACACACACACAAAAAACACAGAATATTACTCAGCCATAAGTAATGAAATCTTGCCATGCCATTTGTGACATGGTTGGACCTAGAAGGTATTATGCTAAGTGAGATAAATCAGTCAGAAAAAGAAAATACCATATGATTTCACTTACATATGAATCTAAAAACCAAAACAAACGAATAAAACAGAAACAGACTCATAGACACAGAGAACAATCTGGTGATTGCCAGAGGGGAAGGGGATAGGGGATGAATAAAATAGGGGAAGGGGATGAAAAGATACAAACTTCCAGTTATAAAATAAGTAAGACATGCTGATATAATGTACAGCATAGAGAATATAGTTAATAATATGTAAAGACTTTGTATGGTGAGAGATGGCAGCTAGATTTTCCATGGTGATCACTGCATAAAGTATATAATTGTTGAATCACTATGTTGTACACCTGAAACTAGTATAATATTGTATGTGAACTATATTTCAACAATATAAAAAAGGAAAATCTAATAACTAGATTTCTGGTCTTTACTAGCAGTTACACTTCAAAACTTGAGTACTATGAAAAATGTGGAGCATTTTTCAAAATCAAAAATTGGATTTAAATAATCCTTTAAAAACTACATTTATCATTGCTGTGTGTACATTTTCTTTCTAAAATCTGAAGTACTGAATATACTTATTCCCCCAATTTCCCAAAAGTATACTTTCATAATTTGAGCTGCAAACTAGCCTTTGTTAATTCAAACTTCACAAAATTAATGAACCACAGATCTAAAGCTTCACCTTTCTAATAAAAATACCTTTAAATAGTACTTCTAAGTGCCAAAGCACTCCCATAAAATAAAATCCTGTGCCCACGAATGAAATGTCATTCTTCATCCCCAAACACAGCAAGCTGCCCTACAGAACACAATCCAGGGACTTTGGCAAGTATGTGCAATGCTGTTGTGATATCAACACAACAGAACAAATCTGTTAAATATGCTTATCCAGGTTGAAATATGGCAGAAATGACTAGATTAACAACAGTACTCTTGTGATAAAGGACTTAGAGTCATACCCAGTAATCAGGATGATTTATTGTTACAGAAACATTCAGAGTTTTTCATTCTATGACCTCTGAGAGGGCTGGCAGGGATGCTCATTTGGCAAATATTTATTGACCAATTACAATGGCCTAGCATTGTGTCCATGTTCATGTTTGAACAAAAATAAAGAGAAGCTGCTACGAGCTTCTTGGTGTCAAAAACCATGTACCGCAGGAGAAAATATGAATAATTTTAACACACTCTCTAGATGAGTAGTAGAAATCAAGAGAACAGTCCAAGGAAACAGAAGCAAGGCACAAACTCATCAAAGGCTTTGAAAAGAGTTCAGGAAAAAGTTAGAACTTAATGAAATTTTTAAAAGTCTAGTAGCAAATCATGCAGGATGAGTAACAGGGAAGAAGAGGGACAAAGTGGGAGACTGCCCCACAAAGCGGACCAGCACAGAAGCTGATCTGTGTTGCTGGGGCAGGAAGGCTGAGGCAAGAAGAGACAGGAGTGGAGCTGCAGGAGGCAGGGTCCAATCAGAGGGTCTCGTCTGTCCCTTTAAGAGCTTCTAAGTCCCCCTTCATCTAATTAAATTGTGAGCATTGCTCAAGCTCCATAGTTCCATTCTCCATTAAGTCAGGACTATCCGTGTCATCTTGGGAAAAGAAGGGGAGAACTAATAGCTTCTTTCTTTCATATTTCTTTGAATTTTAAATAAGCACTGACCGAACTCTTTTGTGCTAGACACTGCCCTAGGCACTGAAATCTCTGAAATAACCAGTCCTGCTTCCTGGATCCCTCATTAGCTAATAATTTCTTAAAAAGCAAAAACGAAACAAACTGGTATGGCCCTCTGTCTTTTGGAGCTGGAAAGCAAAGAAAGACTAAGATAAAAATAATCTACATACGTAAAAAAACACAATATTCCCGAATCATTTTATTGGTCACCTTCTACCAAACTGATGAAATCATAGTTAATGAGAACAATCCGTCAAGGTTAATTGCAGGTATTACCATATTGGACCAACGAAACCTTGGAAAAAGTATTCTCTTGATAAGGTAACAGGTACAACCATATAAGCCACAGCACAGACAGTGTATACTTGGGTCTAGACCACACCTTTGCTCACCCATTATATTGGGGATATGTTGTCATATCTTTGGCTGAGACAGAATCTCAGGGCCTAATTTCATGCATTTAGTTTGTTAGAAACCACTTAAAACCCAGTGATGCAAATTTGACACCAGTCAAATTTTAGCACCAACTTTTATGCAAAAGTCTATACCCCATAAAGCCACTTTCTCCGTAATTCCTAAGCAATACCCTTGGGGAAAACAATATAATTGAGTTTTATAGGAGGACAGGTTTCTTAATACCAGCTGGTAATATCTGGGCCCTGAAGCATGAGAACTGATCATATTAAAATCCAGATACCAGCTATTATACCTAAAATTGTTGCTTCATTCATATTTAGCATGAAGAGGAGTCTATCTAAAGCAGGCTCTATTTAATACAATGTGGTTTTAATTGGAGTCTGTTTTAGAAGAGCCACCTGTATTTCATCTTTTTAAAATTATCCATAATTTTCTGCACAATTTGCCTCTGCAACATAACGAATAGCAGCTAGCTATAGATTATTGCCATTGTTTAGAAGTCTAAAAAGACAAGGCAAAACTCTCTATTTACTGAGACACAACAGCACTGTACCAAAGAACTAAAGTAGGAGACTTGAGTTCTGGTTCTGTTCCCCTGCACAGATGAACAGCACACACACGAAAGTATTATTGACCTTTAACTAGAAAGACAACAGATTAAAGCCCTATTATTCTTGCTTCATTAAAGCTACTCTGAGCCTAGTGCTACAAGAACCAAAATTTTACTTTCTTTTCTACTCAAGGAGAGCCTCTTTTAAGGGAAAAACAAAAACAAAAAACATCTCTAACTGGAAATTCCACTGCCAGAACTACCTCAAAAATATTTTTTTTACTGGTATGGCTCTACTTTACAATTATTTCTACTTCAATCCATTCTGAGGTTTGCTGCCAATTAAAACCATCCAAAAGCTTTGTATAATGTCACTATAATCTGGGATATTTTCCATCTTCATTGTTTCTGTCTGCCTAATAATTATTAAAGTATTCTGAAAAATGGTATATTACATCAATAACAAGGATTCCTATGCAGATCCAGGTAAACAAACTAAAATATTTGTATGATGCCTGTAACAAAAACCATGCAACAAACACCTAAAATGCAACTTTCAAAACAAAATTCTTCATTTAATCTATTCTGAATTACCAAAAATGTGCATCAAAGTCAATAGACAAAGTCAGAATTTTAGTGGGTATCAAATACTCTAAAACTGCTTCTTGTAACATGTGAAACTTAGGCCTGCTATAGGCTCTTCAGCAGGGAATAAAGTGTCACAATCCACTTAAACATGCTGGCACTATTTATTAAATTATGCTACCCAAAATTTTCTCTTTATGATTACCAGCTAACAAAGATGATTTCTGATTAGTATTTCTACCCTAAACAAAATCTGTTCCACAGCAAGATTCTACTTATACTTTGTCTTTTGATATAACTATTTATGTAAATTACATCTTCTAATTTATCTACTAAGCATACTCAATGAACTTAAGTACACTAAGAAATAGCACCTTTCTCTTTTTCAAATGTCAACATATTTTTTCTCCAATATTCCTCTACTCATAAGTTCTAACCTTGCTTTGCCTTCTACCCTACTTACATTTTTATTTAAGGGCATTCTCCCAATTTCTCCAAACACAATTGTTATAATTAGTCACAAAAGATCTGAATATCTGTCTAGTGATAAACAGGTGAACTAAATATAATTATTGTATTAAGAGTAGTAGACCCAAAACTTGAAACCTCAGATAATTATTGCCACTTAGTCACCAAAATTATCCTAACCTTCAAATACCTCATTCTTAACTACCACAATCTGAGCCCAAGAATCTGAGTCCAGGAGTGGGCATGCATGATAGTAGGGGAAAAAACACCTCACTAACAAAGGTCTGTTTCTTTTAATCCAATCCAATAACACAATTGCCTCACAGAGTCCATTATAGGAGTTCAGTGCCACTTAATAGAATCCATTACTAATGTGGTTTAAGTTACATATAGCATAACCCACATGGAAACTGTATTTTCACAGTAATGGATGTTTAATAACAAACACTATATATAACTTGGGAGTATCTGTAGCAGTTACTCATTCCCTTATTTTGTTGCACTATTTCAACAGTTTGTCTGCTCACATATTTATAGTCCATGAAGCCAAGACTCTTAAATTTTCTCACTGTTAAAAAGGGATTAATTTTATCCCATATTGTATTAGTTACAAGATAATTGGGGTCCTTGAAAGGCACCACCATAAATTATCTTGATCCAGAAATTACTCTGAACACTGGGTAGGTAACAATGCTCTTCCATAAACATATTTGTTTATGAAAGTATTAATTTGTTTATTTACAATTTTATATCTTTTTTTCCTTATTTTGTCATGTAAAATTGATTACCCAGTGTGCCAAAAGCTCTAATTCATTTACTATTTTATAATATCTCTGAGTACTTTGAGAACAGCAAACATTTTTCCACTTTAATAAGCACAGTCATTATGCTGTTAGCATGTTATGAGAATATACAATTTTACTGAGAAGTTAAAAAAAATTTAATGATTAGGTCAGAGTCTGAATTAATACTATAGATATTATGTGTGTATGTACAAGATACAATTTGAAGTCATGTATTTCAAAATGGGAAGGACAGTTCTACTGCATGGATTTCTTAGCCAACTCTTGTTAGAGACTCCAACAAGTTAAATCTATTTCTGGACAAAATCTTATAATAAACAAACTCAACAGATAAGTCATATATGACTCTTTTAGATATGGTGCCCATGTGTAATAATCTAGTTTTTAAAATAGGTTTCTTCAATACAGAGGAGAAAGAAAAATTGCTTATTTAAAAGATCTCTAACGTAACTCCATACACTCCACATGACAAGGGGCAAGGGGCTGGAGGGTGGAAAGCAATAAAAGAATAAAAGGACTCTCAGCAAGTAAGGAGAAGAGTGGTAGAAGAGAAGATATATTATGCAGGGTTTTTTTAGGGGGGGGCTTTATTTTAAATTTTAGAGACTGGGAGCAATTTAAACTTAAGATAAAAGGATATTCAAAATTTACACAAAGGAAACAGCAAAATAATCTCAGGAATGTTCCTTGGGCTACTCTAGAATTTTAGAATATGAAGACTTTAGGATAAATGAGGCAGTACACCCAAAAACTGAATTAAAATTTGAAATTATACTGGCACAGAGTTCATAAAAATCATAATGCTGCAGAAGTACCTACAAAAAAATAATCTACTAATACAAAAAGTAAGAATGTCTGACCAGCTGTGTTTTACTGTTCAGGTAGGTGCATGTTTTAGAGGAAGCCTTCTTCTGCCTAATGTCTAACATATACATCGATATGCTATGAAGCATGGCTGAAAGAGGAATGCAGTAACAGATTCCAAATCCAAAGAATATTTGAAGGGAGTGATGAATTTCTGGGTTACTCTGTCTTTTCTTTCTCTCTTGTTAGCCAAGCTACTGGAATTCTGTATCTCACTTACTAGATAGATCCTCACTACAAGCCAAACAGGTGGGATGTTATTTGAAGCCACAACCTTTATTTAATTAGTAAACTAAAGAGTTTTGATACAAAATCAGGATACAATTTTAAATCATTTGCTCTTTAATTAATTCATGAAAAAAAAATTTTAAGTGTTGTTTTAAAAGCCCAAGCACTGCTTTCCTAGCTAATGAGAAAAACAGGTTAGAGGACCTTAAGAATAAATTCTGCTGTGGTTTCAAAGACAACTGCTCTCATTTTTTTTTCTTCTTAATGTCTAAGAAACGGCCATTTCTTCTAATCATTTTCTTATCAGATGCTTATGGCTTTCATTAGGCACATGAATGGCTATAGAATTAATTTTGTGTTCAAAATTACTCAATACCAGGCCCTAGGCATGAACTTTCATAGAAATTGATGCAAAGGAATAAGCTTCTTAAGGTGCCAACTGAATAAGCAACCTTTAAAAGGAAAATGCCCCTTCAGCGTCCATGCATTAAGACCTAAAGTGAAACTGGAATTCTGTGAGAGAGGCAGCGGAGATTCAGCAAGCTCCTGTGCAGTGTAAACACAGCAGTTCAAGTTGTGATATTCACCCAACATCAAAGCCACATATCCGGAATGTGCTGAGACAAGCCTCCTCCAGCCTATGTCAAAAGGATGGCTCTACCCTCCCAAAATAACCCAAGGTGTGATTTAAATCACAACAGTACATAATGAACTTGGACTTTATCACACTAATTCCAAGTGTTCAAAGTCCTAACTAAATTTCTGTGGCTGCCATGTATTTACAAATATTTTTTTAAATAGTAGGCTAAAAAAAAAAGGCAGCAGCCCCAAGTGCTTCTAGACATGTACACACAACTAAGCATCTAACACACCTGCAAAGTGGAACAGTCCTCACCTTTGCAAGGAGAGCTTCCTAGCTACTAGAAATTTCAAGATACCAATGGAACGAGATTATAAGAAATAAGAAAACAGCCATCTGTTGCATCAAAGATGAACATGTATTATCAGGCAAGGAGGAAAAAAATGCACAGATTCAAAATGTTAGGATATTGTGGTGTTATTTATATACAGTGAAATATAAAGATCTTAAGCATCCAGCAAGAATATATTTTGAAGGGAACATGTAAAAATCAGAGATGGATTTTTTCACATTGATTTTTACACTGGGGTGTGGCTGATAACAAAATCCCTGGGACATTATAGGCAACTATAATTAGCAATGGGTGACTGACCAAGATTGGATCAGCCTCCTAAATTTTAAGTGATTGCTTCAAGCTAAATTTCTGGGAACTCCTTTGGTCTGGTAATCAGTCTGGGAGTCTTGTAGGAACAAGCTTTCTCGTGATATTTCCACTGCCTGGTGGTTTCTGGCAAGGTTGAGCAGTCTACAGAAACAAGATTTTCTAAGAGTGTCTTGTTATTTCCATTTCCTATCTCAAGTGAAACCAAGTGCATGCGGATAAAACTGTTAAAAATATACGCATATGCAAACTTTTAATTATCAAGGTTGTTTCTAATCCAGTCAAAGGAAATTCGTCAATAGTGCTTTTGAAGATCCAAGGCAGCTATAGCTATACTGATTATAGGATAAAACAGAAAAATTTAAGAAGTGAACCAAATAATTTTGTATTTTAAAGAAGTTATTCTCATAATCATGCCAGCATTAAGAATGTTTAAGATATAAGACATATTAATAAAAGCTTAAGACTACAATGTACCTTTCCAGTACATGATTCCTCAGATTCAGATTCTTAACAGCACTCTTTAAGTGGCCTATATGTCTCTAATTACATTTAAAACCTTTATATATAGGGTACATTGTTACACATTGTGCCACGTTCCACTCAAAGTATTTTCCTAGAAAAAGACACTGTTTAAAAGACAAAAAATCATCTTTCCCATCTACTAAAATATGCCAAAATCTGAAGAGAAAGGGATATTTTTTAAATATTTCCTTTTCTCCATTTATTTTAAATAAATAAAATTAAATCTATTTCCAAATGCCCATAAATTGCCTCACCTAAGACCAATGGATAATATTTATGATTATCAGCAAGGAATTTAATATCTGAACACAATGACAATATAAATTTCACAAGTTAAAGACAATAATAAGGCATTAGTGATGACTAGGATAGCAATGTTAACTTTAGTTGTTAAATGATTATTGATTTAAAATTATAAATATTCTAGATATTCAGATTTAACTAGATATTCAGATTTATTTTAAATATCCTAATATTCTACAAGTTTATGGACCTCTCATAAGAAATAAGGATGTCATGTATAACAAGCTATTTTCTCTTAAAGAAATGTTCCTTAATGCTGACTTTAAAAGTTCTGAGGTTATGAAAAAAATACCATATTTACTTTACAAAAGCCAATGTAATAAAGTATCCTGGGATGACACTGATATTTCATCAAAAATATTTTCGTTCAAATAACAGAAATAATGAAAATTTATATTCATGGAAATGCTATTATTGGCCCCTATTAAGTATTAGAGCAAATCATGGCCATTTTGTTCCAATATTAAATTTTAGTATTAGCTTACTAGTTACAAACCTCAAGAAGAGAGCTAAAGCCCACACTTTGGCCTATTTACCTTTGTAGGCATAGTTCTAACATATATTCCAATAATGATTTCAAGTTATAGTAAGAAGTAATTACAATCGCAATGCACTATTGCTGAATGCTATTACTGTATTTTAATTATCTTTATCTATTAGTGTTTCTTATTTAATTCTGTATCAAGATTTCTTATTTCCCTATAACAACAGTAACAAAAAACAAACTTTACAGCATCACATGTTAAAAGGCAAGGGAAAAAAATCTTCAAAGTAGACAACATTTTGCCCCCACCAGTGATAGTTTCAGGGCTTTTTTTCTCTTAAAGAAAGGCCAGTTTTTATCTTTACAGATTTATGGATCCATTTTTACCATACTGATTCTAATGACTATAAATAAAAAGTAGGAATATAAACATCTTCATAAAAACTAGAGACCAGTTTAGTATTTGATACACTTCTGTCTTTACTACTAACAAACCACATTTCTGGTTAAGAAAATTAACCAAAAGAAGAAACCCAAGTCAATAGACTATAAAATCCCAGAGTAATGGTTGCATGTAAAACAAGTGCATTGGTTATGTTAGATTAAATCAGTAAGCCAAATATTCAAAGACTGATGAACATACACACACACACTCTCTCTCTCTCTCTCTCTCTCTCTCTCTCTCTCTCTCTCTCTCTCTCTCTCTCTCTCTCTCTCTCTCTTTCTGTCTCTCCCCACTACAACCATCATTCCCCCAATATATGCAGACCATCTATATACATTGTATTAAATACAAATACAGTGGAGTTCATCTAATTTTGATAACTTTACTATGTTTTGTTAAACATACAAGGGACAAGAACCCTTTCATGTTAGAAAATGGCAATTATTAACTACTAGTTTTCAACTAAATTTTCATTTATAGGTTAATAGTTGCCTCAGAAAGCAGCCTCCTGTTCTTATTAGGTTTTTAACATTACAAATTATACAACCCCATCAAGAGGTCATTCTAGTAGGTTAAGCCAACTTGTAGAAAACATCCAAGTTTATGCAAAAAAATGTAAGGCTGTGAATCAAGTGTGAACATCAGGGATGTATTTTAAAAGATTTTTAAAACCCTGTGGCCCCTCAAAAAGACCCCAATAGGAGGCATCAAATATGCAAACTTTAGCTGGAAGCCTAAGAATCTAGGTGGTGAAAAGCCCAAACCAGGCGTCAGTACACCTGGAACTGAGACCTCGATATACCCCTTGCGGTCACAATGTCAAGCCTCTAGATTTCAGGAGTTTCGTTCCTACAGTGAAACTAGCACTATAGTCATGTTACTTTGGGGACATGCTGTAAGGACTCAATGAGCAGTTAGTCCACAGCTCTAGAAAAAGTCAAGACACCATCATCATGAGCATTTACAGACACGCCAGGATGTGAATACAGGAAATTGGACTCTCAGAACAAGACCTAGAAATGCTCATGGAGAAACACATGAGGACTGCTGGATAAAGTAACTACTGGAAAAGAACAAAGAATGAAGGCTTTGGTGTGGGCTGTAGAAATCAATTATCAGAAATATTCATTCTCAAAGCCTACCGATTACTTTTTAAACTTTCGTATTATAACACAAATACACATTCAATCATTCTGCCTATAGTATTTGAGTATTTTTCAAGATACTTCAACTTGCAAATCATTCAAAAAATCAGTGGGAAGATTAAAATAAAATCTTTCAGGGTACCTTAAATTGTAAAATAAAGTATTAGTCAGATGGGCGAGAACACTCATCCCTTTCAAGAACATTCCCTTTCTCATACTGAGGAAACTTAAAAATCCACACTAAACAAATTTGCTAAGGTACTGTCCCAGATAGTTAAAGTGAACTCTTATTATTATTATGAAGCTGTTTACTTCCCAATTTGTTGCCTCTGTTTAATTTCCTTTCTTAGTCTGGTTACTAAACAATTTCAAAAGACAACTTTAACTCATCATCACTGAATATTTCTAAATTTAAATAGTATTAAGATGCAAGTTAAATAATTTATTGGACTAAAGATGCCTATTATTACATACGGGCCTGAAATCAATGGAATTTCTAAAACTTCTTTCATTCAGCAATTCTACTCCAAACAAATGCTACACTTCAATGGAGGCGTAAGGATTAAATGAAATAATGCATATAAAAACATACAACCGCCTTACGTTCTTTTTTGGAAAATCCCCAAAATAATAGGAATACATGTAAGGTGTTATTCAAATGAATGACTATTTCCTGTTCACTGTTAAAACTAAAAGTCATTAACTAGTATCTACCAACTTACTGATTAAAAATTTGTCTCCACAGTAAGTAAACATCCAATGCAGCAAGTTACTAAGCAACATGTATCATCTGATTCCTACCTATTCATCCTAGTTAAGACTTACCATCATGTTCTCAAGCCAGAATAAACAGTGACCCTACTTCTAAAACACTCGTCTTACATGTAACTAAATTATTACCTTGCCAACGTGCTCTTTCCACTCCCCTATCCTGAACTTGAACTTGTATCTAAATACAAGTTTTTTTTCACTTTGACACTTTAAATCCTGAACTTGAACTTGTATCTAATACAAGTTTTGTTGTTTTTTTTTCACTTTGACACTTTAAAATGAGTGCACCAGGAATTTTTGTAAGGAACAAGAGAAAGAAAATAATACCAATAAATATTCAACAAGTCTGAATATCATTCTGTTTTGTTAAGTGCTGTTTTAGGCAATACCACAATGGCTTTGATTCTAACTTAGGAAACATCTCTGAGGTTCCTTCAGGTGACACTACTAAGTACAGCCGCCCACACCTGAGATCCTCTCTGACAGATGAAGTGTGTATTCTCACATAACCCTCCTTACCATATAGAGCTTTCCTTATTTTCTCCTGACAGAACCCAAACCACACTGCAAACCCAATGACCAAACCATTCCTCCAATAGCATCCAGCTCGCTAAAATTTTTCTTTTACTTCTGCAGACACAAAATCTTTGAGGCAAATCTACAGCCAGTCGCCAAGTGTCTGTTTGGCAGCAGAATGATCATCACTATACCCCACGCTCTCTTAGGACTCAAGAAACAGGGAAGGAAAACAGGGACTTGGGGCCACAGGTTTTGTTTTTTTAATTTTGGCTTTCAAAATGTGGTCTAGAGTTCCCATGGCTTAAACTGTCTACACAAAACTTTTGTTTTGGATTAAGAAGTAATCATCAAACCCTTCTAGGGGAAGGTACAGCTAAGTAGTTCAGGAGCCACAATTTGGGAATTAAACTGCCAGGCTCCAAATGCAATGCCTGTACTTTTGCTCTGAAAGAGTAGGCAAGTTACTTAATCTTTCTGGGCCGGCTTCCTTAACTGTAAAATAGGAGTATCAGTATCCCTAATTAAGGAAGTATTCCTATAAAACTTCTGGTACAGTACTTGGACTGAAATAAGTGTTCATTAAATTGAGGCATTACTACCACAGTCAAAAGAGGATGACACAAATGAATAAAGATCACAGAACCATCTTTTCTAGACAGGAAGCTGGGATTAATTTGGAATTAACACATATGGAGCGGTGAGGAAAAACTCAGGTCCATCCAAACCTGGGAGACCTGAATTTCCACACCAGGTCTCAATTATTTAACCCCATAGAACAACTTACTGTCTGTGAATCTCATTGACCTCAAATGACACCATCATTTGATGTCATTGTTTGTTGGTACATCAGTGGTTTCCAACTCTCGCTGTATATTTTAATCATCTGTGGAAAACGAAAGAAGTATCTATATATACCCCCCTTCACCAAAGAATCAACTTTAATTACACTGGTTTTAGTGTTAGTTGGCATCATCTTAGGTCCCTCCTACCTTTTCTTCTAAAATAATTAGCTTTTTCTTTCTCTGAATGGAAAAATATGGAGATCTAATACTCTAAGCATGATTGGAGCAGCAATCACTACTTACGGTTCTTGGTATTTATGAGGGTAGCAGGCATCCTGCCACCATTTTTGGCTTCTTCTGGGGTAAATGGGACAAGCACATGACTCTTTTCCTACCCCCAAATTGATCTCCCCTAGCATGGTTTAAGATTAAATATTTTATGTTTAGGAAATCATCAAATAGCTTTTTTTAGCATTATTTTCCTTGGGGACAATGAAAAACAAGTATCCAGTTTTTAAAAACCCTGCATTCTCTTGACACTAAAAACTTTCAGAAATACCCATGGGTCAGGGTACACCTAAATGCCTGAAAAAAGTACTCTAAGAAAACCTTAGAAGAACTTTCTGATAACCTTTAGGGAAGTCAAAGCAAAGAGTCACAGATTTATAAATGGTAGTTTACTTCAAAAATCTTTGAACTACCTCTTACTTCTACTCTGGCTTTTTACAATGACATCAAAGTTTCCTACACATATCAAATCTAAAGATATTCCAGATAGACATTTTCATTCCTAACTTACCAATGGAGTCAGGGGCAGAAATGGGAAGAAAATCCAGACCTCTGGAATAACCATAGGTGGCCCCTCAAGTCACAACATGAACAGAGAAATGAGGGGATTAAACTAAATTATTCAAGTTTAAGGTTCCATGTATGATAAACATATTTTGACTGTAAGATTATTTTTAAGGTTCTCCTTTTGACATTATCAAGAATTGAACAAAAACTTTCATGGGCAAGATACCTTAAAGTTAAAGCTGAAAAGTCCTTTCACTATTTAATCATTGTAGCTATTAATAGAAAAAAGGAATAGACTCCAAATGCTGTCTAGCTATGTAAAGTCATTTATAGTCACCGGGATTCTGAATAATCCCAAATTCTCTACAACATTCCTCTTTAAGCCTGTGCCTTGTGTTTATAGAAAATCACAATTTATCTTTTAAACTCAAGTAATAATAACAAACATGAAAGGAAATGTGTCAGTAATGGCATAAGACAGTTAACGTAAAGCATCAGCCTAAGAGTATGGAGGGAGAAACAGAGAGAGACAGTAAATCAATGGTCTTGTTGGATGTCACACTGCAAAGGCAGGGACGGCGCTGTGCAGGGGGACGCGCTTCCCAAAGGAGGGCAGCGGCTGCTCGCAGGTTCCACTTCTTTGCTCTTTCCTCTTTCCTTTCCCTGGGCTCGCATTGACTCAGGCATTTTATTTTGTTTTTTCTCTTCTTTTAAATTTTTGAAGGAAACTAGGACCAGTTCTAGAAGCACACTTTGTAAACTAATTCTGACGTTCTGTGCTTCACAAAGTTTCAACACTGTCCCTCTAAGCCCTAACAAGGATGCTGAGCTCATTTATGTTAAAGACAACATTACTGATTGCTATCATAATATGCTCTTAAGTAAACTCCAAACAGATATACAATGCCTGTAGTCCCTGTCTATGAATCAAGGTTTCGATAATACTTGAGCACGTTCTTTAAACCTTGGCTTGGATAGGAGGAAAGAACATTTGAAAGAGTAGGCTAAATGGCATGAGGGGACAGTCTAGGTTTCCTCTAGCTCTACCTCTGTGGAAAAGCCAAGGAAACCTTGTCTCAAATTCTTCATCTTCAAAATGAGGGCAATAGGCCTTACTACTTCCATTCTTCACAAAAATTTATTATTTTGTTATTTTGCACACACTCTGAGACCCTTAAATGAAGGGAATTCAATGTGCTTAGAAGATCTAGTCTGGCTCACATTTTCATACTTTCCATAATATATAGTAGTTGAATAATTATATTAACACATCCGATCCTAAATACATCTATATTATCACATTACCTATTTAATAGTTGGACGATGTCCAAAAAGCATTTGTGGGACATTAGGGTAGAGTGAGAGATTGGACATCAGATCTGGAATCATACCTTTGTCCGACCAGTTATTAGCTATGTGATTATGGGTAAGTTATTCAAGGTTTAGTTTCCTCAGTTACCAGTGGGAATAACAATAGCACTGATATAAACAGGGTGTTAGAAAGATTATGTATGAGATAACGTACATCAAGTCTGAGCCCATTGCCCGAATGAAGAGTAACTACTACTACTAACCTAATCATCCAGTACCAGTACTTTTGTCCTTAAAGTATCTAGGCCAGTAGGGCTGCAGGAATCTCCCAGATGACAACTCAAGTCCAGAAACAATTCTGGGCCTTCTCAGTTCCTCAAAACCTAAAAAGGAAAAAAGCAAGGACAGCCACCCAATCTAAATTACACTTCTGGAGACTCTCAAGGGCAAAGTTCCTTTCAGACCATTTCCCAGACCTCTAAAAAAAAGCTGTCAGATTACTTCAGAACTTCCACGTGTACACAGGACACCTCTGATAGTGTAATGGTTAACACGCAGTAAGTAAGGATACCTAGAGTTTCAAGGCCCCAGAGAACAACCGAAGCACCCAAGCCTTGCCTCACTGCCTCTGAACCATCCCAGGACAAGTGGAATTCACCCATTCCCACTGACGTTCAGGGATGCAGGGCATTTACATGCAGAAGACTGAGATTTGGGGATGTGCAGTCAGGCCACTGCTGGGGAATCCTAGCAGCACTGGATGGGAAAACAAAGACCTGTGGCAAGTCCTTTCTAATTACATCAGACTCGTAACAGCGAACTATTTGTTGAACTCAAAAGTAGCTGATATTTTAGGATGTTTCCACTTTATAGAACCAATGAATGAAATATGTCCAAATATTGTTTCAATAGATATCGTTTACAATGGGGTATTACTTGATAAGAAATAAACTAATTATACACACAGCAATATAGAAAAACCCTCAAAACATTGTTAAACAACAATAAAAAAAAGCCAGATAAGCATAGTACATACTGTATGATCCAATGTATATGAACTTCTATGACAAGCAAAGTTAACTTACTATGACAGAAATCAAAATAATAGTTATCTCTAGGTGGAAGGAGATTGACTAGAGAGAACATGAAGAAAAAAAGCAATATGGATTTTAACCAGGGTGACTGTTTAACATGGGTGTGTACATGTGTCACAACTCATGAAACTATACTTAAAAATCTATGTATTGGATGTAAATTGTACCTAGGTTTAAAAATTAGGGGTTAGGCAAAAGATATTCCTGAAGTTCTAGAGTGGATACAAAAATAGGGGTGGAGATCAACAAAAGGGATGGGCCATATTGCAACAACTGGGAAAGGATACAACATCCTTGAGGATGTTACCCATAGCTGAGTAACATAAGGTTCCTCTGGTGAAATATTACAGAGAGTTCTTTTCACTTGTCAGTTTCATTAACTCATGCCCACCCAAGAGCAGGCAAGAGAGAGCAAATTACAAGTATTACAAGGAGGTAGAGAGCAGAACAGTTGGAAGAAGAGGAGAATGGTAGATGACGTTATTTAAATGCAACCTGGTTGTAGACGACATTTCCCATGTATACACATACTCTCAAGCAAACATCTACATATGGTTGTATTTTCCTGATGTCTATCAGCCCTTTTTTGTTGCAGACTTGAGCATAGCACATGTTCCAATTAACTCCACTCTTTGTTGCAACTTGCTGAGCGGGGTGTCGCTTGCCAAAAAGGGGTAGGTGGTGGGTTACATAACAAGGATTGGTGTGGAATCTGCTGCCAAGTCTACACAAAGGGTCGGTGGAATGTGTGTGGTATGGGTGGGGGCTTGTAAGGGGTGGGAAGAAAAGGGGAGACCACAGGAAGAATAACATCCTTAGAGACAGAATTTGACAGAGAGGCAGGCCTCATCAGCTATGTGGCTAAGGGAAAGAAGGTTGAGAATAGCCAAAGTGGAGATTACAAAGAGTCAAGGTACAGGATGTAAATCAGGTTGTTCTATTACACAAGAATTCTTCCCCAGGGGTGATTCTTCTGGGAACAACCTAAAATGACAATAACTTGAGTTAGTGGCTTCATCCAAATACAACCATGATAGGATCTTTGACAGAAAGAAAAAGGGAGACAGATGATTGGTTACAAGTAGCCTTCAACAAAGTTTTTCAAGTAAAATATAAGAGATCCAACAATACATACATTCTCATTATTTCAGTGAGTAAAGTACTACTCACCAGAAAGCAAACTTTAAATCTGATCTTCTTAGGCAGACTTAAAACTATTTCAGATATTTAGATCAATATGCTTTTCGAATTTACTTGTGGATCAGCTGGTTCTGTTCCACAGCCATGGACTATATTCCCAATCCTGTTCAACCATCTACCAATCTACCAAAGAGTTTATGTACTTATGAACAGGAATTCATTCTCAATGCTGAACAAAATTAAGTGACATAAAGGCAATCACTGTGAAGTATCCCTAGGTCTAGTCCCATAAGAAACAAGATCTTTAAATTTCTCAGCAACAAGTAACAGACAACATGGGACAAAAACAAAGTTATTCACTGAAAGATCAGCATTATGCTTCTAATGCAAAGACTTCCCAGATAAGGCAGATGTGACAACAGTGAAAAATTACTCCACTGTTACATTACTGTCGTAATTACTACTGCCATACACTTGGTTTAACTAGCGAACTGTATGATTCAGAGATCTTCTGGGTTTTCTATTTAAGACAGCATTGGAATAGCAAGTCATCAAACTATGAAGGGGGAGATGGCAGAGTTGGCCAAAAGGTGGCTAAATGAAGAGTGCATGGTGAAAAGGGCTCACTATGGTAACAGTGAGTACATATCCAGATCCTATTAGCCAAGACCAGATAAGGTATGTGTAACGTTAGAAAGCAGATTAGAAAAATGATTCTGAACATGGGACTCCTTTAGCTTCCTCAAAGACTAAGGACCAGAGGATAGATGTCAAGAAACAAACACTATTTGCTGGGCTGAACGCAAAGTAATGAGTACAGAACCTATCATCGCATGTTTAATAACATAATTCTGCTAAGGCAAACTAAGGGGTGGTTAATGAGGTTTCATCAAATAAGCTATGTGAATTGTGTCATTTGAAAACCACAAAATATCATATTAGTTAAGGGAAACATTTGACAAGCTGTTTCTAGTCTCTTGACCAATTCCACATTAGGCAATCTTGCAAATGACATAATTAACACAACTTACTTAACTGATCTCCATTTGCAATTCATTAAGAATAGTTTTCCAGCAGAGTTAGGTACTCTAAGAGGTGACCAGGCACATAAGAGCAGTTAAGGGGTATAAGGTACTCAACCTATGTTAGAATGTAGTTTGAGTCAATCACTTTGGGTTAAAACCAATGATGTCTTTATACCAAAAAGGTATTAACTACTTAGTCAACTTAGATTCTGTGAAAACATAGAGGCATACCTTTCATGTAAGTGTGTGTATATACATAAATATTCATCCTGCATCTTGTAGATTCCTAGAATGTTAAACAATGAGTTCTATGATACAGCAATCTGTTTGCACTTCCAGGGAAACAGAGAATGAGCCTTACTAACTGAGAACTTACAAAGATGTTTCAAGACTGACAGCATCAGATGAGCCCATGGTCTTCAGCACACTGCAACCGAGTCTAGGGCTGAAAAGTAGTACGTGCTATGCCCTGCACCAGTCCATGTTTTGAGAGGTTAGTGGTCCGCAGCTGAGCAACTCGGTAGGAATCATTAGTTTTGAATAAGACTTTCCAAGAGTCCCGGGATGAAGACCTAGAAGAGTGCTTTTCAAACCCTTGTAAATCAGAAGGGAGAATTGAGTCCATTGGCCACACAGCACATCTTTCTCTCCATAAACCTAATGATTTTCTTATGAAAAGTATCACTGATGTCAAGAGGAAAAGTGGGAGCAGTGGCACAAATGAGAACAAGACAGGGAGACAGAGGAAGGAACACATTCTGCCTGCCCACAGATTTTTCTTTAGGGATTTTCAATAAGAAATCAGTAACTGCCATGCTTGAAAATCTAGTTCCAGAGGCCTCTGTCTGTAATTTTAAAGCTTAAATCTTTGATTTTGTGTTCATGTGGCAAAAACTATGAGAGAGACATCTGACTTATTTCTGATACTTAAATTAATCAAAATTTTCTTTTCAGATTATACTGTCATAAATTTCATTTACTTGAGAAGCCAATGCTATTGGATCATAAATGTGGCCACAAGCCTTGGTTCAGCCTACACTAAAATACCATGATCATTCACCCAGCTGTAAACTTCTGGGATACCCTAAAGAATAGAACTAAATGTCAATACTGACTT
This sequence comes from Smutsia gigantea, assembly GCA_032199065.1. Lineage (NCBI taxonomy): Eukaryota > Metazoa > Chordata > Mammalia > Pholidota > Manidae > Smutsia > Smutsia gigantea. The sequence continues at coordinate 115,987 of JAVSCE010005158.1, read as the reverse complement.
CTGCGGAGACACAGAGACCTTATAAATCCATTCTGTAATAATCTCCCAAATACACCATCAAGGAAAGATAAATTCTAGCCCAGAGTTTTAGAAACGGAGAAACTGAGGACCAGAGTAGTTCATCCAGCCCAATTAGCACAGACCTGCAGTCCACACTCAGCCCCAGAAGTATAGGGGAGGAAGGTAAGGAGCAGAGGAGAAAGCAAAAATGGAGATGAATACACAGTTGGTTTCAAAAGCACTTTGCCCTGAATATAGAATATTAAATAAATGCATACTGCCATTCACAAGAAACAGAAACACTTTAAAATTCAAAACAATATTGACTGTCCCCAGATATATTTTTAAATGGAATTTTACTTGTCAACCATAGTTAATAAGGAACAGAGGGCATAAATGGGGCCATTCTGTTTAAATTATTATTTTTTTAAATTGGAGATGCACAGTGTCTGAGTATAGCCAGGACTGGGCCCAGTGGGTTAGGCCACCACTGATGTGGTTATATCTCAGTGATAAAATATTCTGCTTTTACCTATTCTGTAAAGACTAATTAAAGGCTTTTCAGTTTTTCATTATACCTTTGCACAATCAAGGTACTTCACTTCTGGAGTATAAATGACCATCTGCCAGACTGCCTTGCAGCTTTCACAGCAGAAACTATGTTTGGAAAAAAATTTTTAATTTTTTTCCAGTAGTTTGACTGCTCACCTATTTATGTTTACAAATAATGCCACTTCAGAGCAAAGCCTGACTCTAAAAATATAAAATAGTTTCAACTGAGTATTTGGAAAGGGTAGTAGTATGTAACGTGATGTAATCAACTGCATTCAGAAAAGTGAACTATCCTCTAGAGCATTCAAGTTCAAAATACAGCAGCTTCTAGGCAGCAAAAATTCTTTCACAAAACTATGACCTTGGCAGTCCTGAGTGTGGTCTATCTTCCAAACTTAGGAAACTGCAGATCCACAAAGGTGTATTTGTGTAAGCTCTCTACATGTTGACATACATTATATTTAATGAACGATTTTTTAATTTGTAACTTTTTTATTTATAACTTTCAGTAATTCATTTATCTTGCTCTTGCTTCTATTCAAATAACTCTTTAAAAACCATCTCTATATGCCTAGTTTCCTCACCAGAAAGAGACAGATAATAACTGTTTACCCTTAGATGCCACCCACTCATTCTATGCCACAGGTGTGTTTATAAGGATTAATTAGATACTAAAGAAAAAATGTTGTTAAGCTGTGCAAAGCAGGGCAGGCTTGACTACAGAAACGATCATCTTAAGCTACCCTCTCAGTAGAGACCCTCATGATGTTTGTGACAACCGTATCTACTGTTTCTCTTCCAAGCTGTCAAGTAGATGTTAGATCATGTATATTTCAAAACGATAATTTGTTGATCCTGTTTTGCTGATCACTTCAATCAGTAAAAGAAGAAAAAAACAAATAACTTAAAAAGCCAATCACCTTACATTTCCAGTTATAAGCAAAATCATACCCATGTACATTTCACTTTATTACTCTGACCAATTCTAAATGCAGCTTGAGTTTCCTGTTGTTTCAGATGATTCATATTACAAAGGTGGTGTCACTGAACTGAGGAGAACATTACAGGGTCTGGGGTTCTCACCCTCCACCAGACACTTGTCCTAGAAGTTAAACAGAACTCCTAGCTCTCTGGCTTATCATGCCTGGGAGCTCATTAGGCTGTTCCTCACGTTAAATTACTGAAAAGGGTGATGTATTTATAATACAGCTTGCGATGCTATAAAATGGCTCATCAATCTGTTTTATTCATGGAAAGTCCACATAAGGCCACTAGTCTGTTACTGGCAATAAACCTTGGGTGCGTCTTCAAAAGACCTGCATATTAGATAGTGATTTACGTCTCTGTCCAAGAAATCAAACATGATACTAACAAGGCAAGGGATAACTCAACTGACACTTTCAAAAGCAATATAATTTCAGTAGTAAATCAAGGGGGTATAACATACACGGGGAAGAGAGAAAGATGATTAGCATGTATATATTAAAAGAAAAGCAGAGAGTTAAAGAAAATACCAATCCTGAGTATTCCGACCATTCCTAATCCATTCTCTGTATTATTTTTCCTACATGATATTTCTTACATAGCATAGTCACTCACCTCCCATTTTATAACTAAAATGATCTTTTGTAAAGACACTGATACCTCCTAAATAATTTGCTTTTTTTTTTAAATACCCAAAGACAGAGTTGCTTAGCTATTCTTAACCTTAAAATGTAAAGCTGTTTTGGATGATAAAGACCCAATGAAAAGAACAAGAAATATTTACAATCAGTGTAAGAAACCAAAATAATTAGGTTTTATATTGTTTCCAGAGAACAGTTCATTGGTTAAAATTTTTTCCCTTCTTGAGGTCTGGAAACCCCAATACTTCAAAGAGATCTCTCACCTTAAGATCAAGTTAAAAAAAAAAAAGACTGTAAAACAAATGTGTTTTTTTTAATCACTGAGCTTGCTTTAGGTTGCCAAATAGTCACTTAAACCAACAGTATAAATGTGAAAGTATAGATGCAGAAAACAAAAAGGTTTCTCATACAAGGGTCAACATGTACTTGCTCTTATCTTCAACAGTCCACTTTTCAAAAAAAAGAACTCATTTTAAGAAAATATTAAGGTGAGTTATGCAAACTCAGTACCTTGTTATATATGCCAAATCTGTTTGCATTATTTCATTTGGAAAAGATACACGTTATTTGTAAAAGAGAGGTTTTTTTAAACTTCCCGAAGTGCACAGGACATCACCACTTTTCTCCTCCATCAGTCTCTCATTTTCTCATCCAGGCAAAACTGGAAGGCTACTTGAGTTTTTCTCCTAGACTGCTTAATTTTATGGACAGGGATCCTTTTCAACAGCGTTCCTAAAAGTGAAAGGGAGAAAGGCACCCTCCCTGTTATTGTTAGTCAAACTCAGCTTGGGCAAGATGTCATGGGCAACACCTTCCCTTTCACGGGAGGCGGCCCCTGGAGAGCACGGAAGTCACAGGCTGGCCCCACAGAGGATGGGCTGTGCTTGCTGAGAGGCCCTTTGCGGTCCCTCTTCCTCCTGGTCTGTAGGTTCAAGTACTTTATTCTGACATTTCAAATGTTAGGGGCTACATGTTTGTGTTTACACTCAGCCAAAACACATATGAATTCTAAATTACAAACCAGCTTTTTTGCAGCTAACAATTATTTCCAAAATTAATGGAATTTTTTTAAATGCTGCAAAATGGTAAGAATACGAGAGCGCTGAAGACTAGAATGAGAACAGTGGGTTCATACAGTGTAGGGACCTAGGTAGTTTTAACATTAAATGACTTAAAATAATCACACAGGAAAAGTGTGAGAGTTGATTTCTTTCCACCCTACCTCACCTGCCACCTAGGCTTTTTTGGACAGATAAAGAAAACTCACCCCACCTAAAAAAAAAAAATTCAAAACATTTTTATGTGCCCACACAAAGAGATTTCTCCTTTGATATGTACAAACAAAATAAACCATCTTCTCTTACCTCCTCAAAACCAAAATACACATGCATACATACCATCAGCCAGATATCCTTCAGGTTATCTTACTGTTAAATGAACTCTCTCTCTCTTTCTCTCTCTCTCTCTCTCTCACACACCCAGAATCCTGCCTCCAATTTTCTGTCACAAGGAGCACACGGGGGGCCTAGTAGTGGGGGAAAGTATTTGGGAAACAGAAGGAGCCGTTTCAGCAGGCACTGGTCTCTGTGCCTGTGAAGTGGACATTGGCATATCTCGCCTGGGCTTTTCCTGTGGGGTTCATCTGGTCGGCAGGGTGGGGAATAGTTGTCTGCGCCATACCAAGGTCAGCCTGCTAGGGCTGACAGTCTCTGTCTCTGTACAAAGAAAAGAATCAATACTTTTGGACTACGGCTGTGCCCTCAGTGTAAAACAACAGACATGCAGCGTCTGACATGTTTCTAGGTGATTTGTGGCAGAACCTCTTGTCTGATCTGTATCCAGGAGCGGCTGTGTTACTGCTCTTTGCTTTTCGTCTCCCCCACCCCCTCCCCAGGTCCCCTCCTGCCTGCCCCAGCTCTGTGATGTCTAATACTTCAGTCAGGTACAGAGGCGGTATTCTACCCTACAGCTACTTGTCACTCAATAAATCACACCTACTAGCGCAGTCTGCACAGAGTGATCTGGGCTTTAACAAAGGATCAGAGGGACAAAGTGCAGGCAAGATACTGTAATTATAGCAAAACTAAAATATTCAGAGAGAGGGACAGACACACAGGCTCTGAGGCATGGATAAAATGTCACCAGAAATGGTAGCTTTTGTCCCTTTTTTGGTTTCACTCTTTTTAATGCATCCCTCTTGCCCTTCCCTTCATTTACTTTTGCTGTTCTTGTCTTTTTGTTCTAACTAGAATTAAAGGCATAACGTGAGCATTCTTAAAGCGTTCATTAAAACAAGATGTTCATCTAAGACTTTAAAATATGTGTAAGTTGTACTAAATGAAAGAGGCACTTTCAACAAGCTCCTCCAGTATCTTCAGCTTGTATCCTTATCTAAAATATTTGTGCAAAGAGGCCCCAGATCCTCCTGACACTGTCTAAAACATAAAAACTGTACCAAGAGACAGCTATTAATTATAGTTTGAAGTTAATTATTTGAACAGCCATTAAACGTTTTTACTTATACAAAAACATGCTTGTTTTGTCTGATGGCACAGTGTAGAAATATCTCTCCAATAAAATGTTGACATATATGTTCTTCAATTTGCTTAGGAACAATTTTATACTAGGTCTGTTCTTTCTCACCCATCCCCCACCCCCAAAATTTATTTTCCAGAGTCTGAACCATTAGCCAAGTCAGATAGGAAGGTTTTGGACAGTTTCTTCTGTTCTAAGTATTTTAAATGCAGCAGTTAGTTACCCCAGCAATTTCAGTCACATCAGACACCTCTTAATGCAGGCAAAGTGATGTTCTATCCTGGAGGTCTTGCACAAGTCTCTGCTGTAACTGTTGCTGATGAAAATAAAAGTGAGTTAGAATAGCTCTACACTTCCTTCCTAGTCAATCAATGCCTGACAGCACTAGTTCCTTCAGCCATGTACTTCAGCGATGATGGATCAATAACTGTGGTTTAACAACAGGGAGCCACCAATCATTATACGAATGATTAAAAGGGGTCTGTCTCACTCACATACCTCTGCAGACAGAGTAGGCCATGAGATGAGAACACTTGCCACATTATGCTTCATGATACAGAAATTCAGATAAAGAAGGGGAACATGGGGGGAGGCAGGATCATTAAGACACAGCATAAAGGAAAAATTAAATGCTTATAACTGTTGACAATTTTCAGCCACTGTTGTCTTAGATGCAAATTCTCCAAATTCGCCGTTACGAAGTTAAATAAAAGCAAACTAAGTCAGGGAAGGGATTGCTTATTGCTTAATGCTATAGAACATCAACTTACTAAGATTAGTTGGAATGTCACATAAACTTTCCCTTTACCCTCCACACACCCAACAAGGCCTATGCAGTGGGAGTTTCAGCTCTCTGTATCATGGAAATCTTTGCTGTGATTTTTTAAAATTTCACTATATTAAAATTACTATCTATCTAGCTGAAAAGCCCGAATGACCCTAAAAGTGTAGGACCACTTTATCCAAGAATAAACAAAGTACTTGGCAAAAAGCAGAGGCTAGCCATGATTGACAAACAAATGAAATAAATGAACAGCCTTTTAAAAAAAATCCAGTATCTTTTAAAAAAGAACTCTAACAAAAGACATTATACAACCTCCCTCATGTACCTACAGAATATTACCTTGAATTCACTTATTACAAAGCAAAGCACCATAAATTATCAAATAAACTATCAAAATACATCTCTTAAAGAAAGGCAAAATTCTCCACATCTCAACACTGTTCAAGACACACTGGCTCTGACCTCAGAAAGCAAAGAAGAATAATCAAGGAAAGACATAGTCACAAGACATTATTGTAAGTACTTCAGAAAAGGTACATAGGGGCCCGTGTTAATCAGGGGAGGTTTTGCTGCTCAGGAAATACTTGGCAAAGCCTGGAGATATTTTTGGTTGTCACACTGGGGCGGGAAACAGAGGGGAAGTGTTACTGGCATCTCCCAGGTACAGGTCAAAGTGCTGCTAAAAATCCAACATCATACAACACGGGACCCACAACAAAGAATTAGTCAACACAGATGTCAACGTTCCCAAGGCTGGGACATCCTAGCAGAGGGTGTTCAGGGAACACAGAGGAAGTGTGCACCTAACTGTCTAAAGAGTGACAGCATGAGGAGATGACTCAACCATCCCTGAGAGTAGTAGAAGAAAAAAGTAGTTAGAGGAAAAGAGAAGAGATGAAAATGGGCCTGGTCACGCCAAGGAGTTTGTCTCTCATCTAACACAGCAGGAGCGCTAACTGCAGGGTTTGGGAGTGGCGAAGCATGGGAGTGACAAGGTCCAGATCTGCACATTAGACTGCCTGTCACAACAGGAGGGACAGCCAAGAGAAAGCTAAAAATAGAGTCTGAAATCAAGAAATAACGGGAGCCTTTACAAGATCAGAGGCACTGGATCTGCAGAAATGGAGAGGGAAACAGCAGAGGTAGTTGCCATTTGGATTAGGGAAAGGCGCTAAGGAGGAGTCTAGGATGACTTCCCATTTCTGGCCAGGATAGGACATTATACAGATGGTGATGTCATTTAATGCACAACAGAGGCTGGCTGAGGGGCAGACACTGAAAAATTTAGGGTCTGACTGGCTTGAGTTTTGAAGCAGAACATTTAAGAAAGCTGAACTTACAAATACAGGACCATAGAGAGAAGTCTGGGATAGAGATATAGTACTATACTTACAGCAACGCAGCAGGAATTAAAAATAGTAAGTGCAATTGCCCAAAGTGTGCAGGAGAAAACCAGGGAAGACTTACTTATATTTAAAAGAAGACAAAAAGATGGAACTATTAATCAAAGAGATAGAAAAGTAAGGCTAGAATCAGAAGAATGAGAGCCAGAAAAATCAAAGACTTCAAGGAGAAGCAGAAGTGGTCAGAAGCATCAAATATCACTGAGGAATAAGTCAAAAAAAAACAGAAATGCTTCTACAAGAGGCATCAGATGAGAGGTCGGCTCTCTAGAGCTGCTGCGGTGCAGAACAGAAACAGAAGCTAGACCGTGGGAGGCTAAGGTGGGAATACGCTGAGCTCTGAATGGAAGGTGAGAGAAAGGGGCTGCCATATGAGAACAGAGGTGTGAACCTGGCCATCTATAGGCTGATGGGAATGAGCCTGGAGCAGAAAGAGCCTTTTCTTCACAATAGGAAAGAACTGGAAATAAACTTCTGAAGAATCACTTAATCCATATGATAGAATAATGTACAGCCCCTAAAGATGATAGGATGTTCATATTATATACTCATAAATATAAAAATACATACCAATGATATTATACATCAGACTGTGAACATAATCACTGACAGCCTAATTTGGGGTTTATATTGGGTATGTGATTGTGTTGACCTTAGGGTGGCTGGGTCACAGATAATCACGGTTTTGTTTTTTTAGACTCTCATTTTCCAAAATTAAGAAGCTTAATATGTATGATAATTTATTTTAAAAGGAAATTAACATCCTAAGTAGGGAAAATTGAGGATCAATAATAGACAAGAATCCCTGGGATAAGCAAGGGGATGGCAACCAGATCACCCACAGGTGGAAGGAGGCACTAATCTGAGAGGGAATCGAGCATCTCTGCGCTACAGCGCCAACTGTCAGGCAAGTCAGAAACTCTGCAAACTAGTAATGTGTACAGAATGAGTGGAAATCGTCATTGTTAAACTGTGTATTTAGCATTAACAAAAATTTAAGTCTGAGTGCTATTAAGTGTTTTTGCAAAAATTTGAAAGCACAGAAAGGAGGAAAACCAGTTCTAAAAGGGCAGTGGAGAGGATAAGGAAGAGGAAAGAAAACAAAACACAATTTTGAGCAGCTGGTATATTTCAGTTAATTTTCCTAAATGCCACTGTGAAACAAGGCCACCTCAGTTTATACGGCCTGAAACTAAAACACACATTAACTTGGCTAAATGCTTGTTTTTACCGTGAATAGCTCCCATATTGTTTAGCCTATCACCTTCTGGAGTCCTTAACTTTTTTTTTTTCCTCCAAATGGCCAAAGCCACAATTAGAGGGAACAGTTCCAATGTCAAATTCTTAGCAATTCCTTTATCCTTCCAAATTCTGGGAAAGATCATAGGTCTTGCAAGTATGTGCCCAACCCTTTTCCTCCCCAGCATCAATAAACAACTTGGTCTGTCTCTTAGGAAAAGGCTGCATTTTGCCACACAGATGATTCACTAAGTAGCACAGAACAGACAATCCAATTATCAAATATGCAGTGTCAGTGTCCTCTTTACCCAGATATGGTGGGCACTTTTTTTTGCTATTTTTTCAACTCTTTTCCCTTTAAGAACCTGAAGTACATATGACCTGTTGACCTGGCATTGGATAATAAGGTGACAATTTACACTGTCTTAAAATTATCAACTAGGTTCAGAAAAATAGATGAGGCCAATGCGCAAGCCACTGCTTGCTACAACTTACTACTGGCAATCACTGCACTTACTACGACTACTCTTCCTTGGAATGTAATTAAACTTCAGCATGGGTTCAGTTGGGAGCTATGGCCTGGAACGGTGCACATACACTCTCTCTCTCTCTCTCTCTCTATGGAGAGGGCCCTAATGATAGTTATAGTTAGATACCATTTCACTTCTGTGCAAAAGGCCTACCCTTCTCACCATGCCCTTCTGAAATTTCAGGATCTCTGAAGCTGACTTTGACTGACAACCATGCTGCTCCTCAAGATCACCAAGTTTGTTGTCACATCAGGGTCTTTGCAACTGCTATTCCTCCGGCTGAAATGCTCTCCTGATTTATGCAGTGATCAATCTCTAATTTTACTCTGCTTAACCATCATCTCCTCAAAGCTGCCTTTCTTCATCACCCTAATAGCAGGCCCTTTCCCACCCACCGTCCCTCCCTCCTCATTCCCCTGCCCTGCTCCATTTTTCTTTGTAGCCCATATTATACTCCATCTTTCTTTTTTGCTTGTTTGCTTATTATTTGTCTTCTCCACCAGAATATAATCTCCAGAATAAAAGTACTTTGTCATATTCACCAGTGTACACTCAGCAACCCAATCAACGCCTGAAACATAATCATATGCTCAATTAATATGTTAAATGAATGTGGCCAAATTATTCCCTGCAGATCATTTTACAAATCTATCATCTCCACTCCCAGGAAGTTTCACCCACACAAGAGACCCCTTGATCAGCTGTTCCCCAAATGGACCATGTGCTCACGGCTCTGCTCATGATGTTCTCTTGCCAATGCCTTGCACCATCTGAAAACTCCACACCTTTTAACCATAAAGATCAGTTCCAAATAGCTGCTTCCTTGTCTGTATACTTCCTGGGTTCTCAATACATACCAGCACAACTGTACTATGTAGCACTTTGTGTAAGTTACTTATTTATCCGTGTACCTCCCACAATTCAGCAGAACAAGAGCTGCTTAAAGTATCCATTAGCAAGGGCTGTGATCTGTCTGCACAAATGAAGCCTATCTACTTTGGACAAAAAAGAAAAGGAAGGAAAGGAAAAAAGTAAAAAAACATGTGAGTGCCCACAGAAGGTGCCATGATCTTATTTAATTCTAAATACTGTAAAATATAAAATACTACTGTTCCTATTTTAAAGGTAAAGAAACTGAGGCTCCAGACAAGTAATTAACCTTCCCAGGGTCACATAATAAAACTGAAATTACAACCTAGGACTTTCTTTCTCTATTCCTGGAGATAATCAACAGGTGGGGAGTCTACACTCCTTCCTATGTTACCAGGAACCTGATACAATGAACAATAAGCTCACCTTTCAGTGAGAAACCCTTTAGTCCTACTACAGTTAGTCCTTGCTAGCTTTGTGAGCTGACTTGGCTAAACCACATTAACTTCTCTAAACTAGTTTCCTCACTTATAAAACAGCAGATACCACCTGCTATGCCTAACTCACAAGCTGATTTGGAGACAAGTTTCACTAGTAGAGGGTAAGTTATTAGTAAACTACAGAGCTCTCTGCTAGTCCCCCAGTGGTGACAATCAAGAATGGGCCCACATTACGCAAGGAGACTCTACAGCCCTCTATCATTATTCCAGAGGCCACTAAGTCTTGCTGTTATCAGTTTCCTCCCTACTGAGGCATTTCCTTAGTCACATCACCTTATATTTCTATTGCTTTGGAGACCTCCCCTAAAGTGGCCATGAAGCTTACCTCATCTCATTTTCTATCCATCTTTAAAAGACGAGGTACAACTTCCGGGAAGATGGCGGTGTGAGCAGGGCGGCAGAAATCTCCTCCCAAAACTATATTTATCTACGAAAACACAGAAAATACATCTATTCCTAAAAGAGAGACGAGAACACACAGGAAAGCGCACAGCGTGCAGCTACACCCGAGAGGACTCGGCACCCCAAGAGGCGGGTAAGATACGGAGTGGCGACCCGGCGGGACCCGAGCCCTCCCGCACCCCAGCGCACTGGCGGGAGGAGAGGATTCAGAGTCGGGAGGAAGTGGAAGCGCACCCCGCGAAGTAGCCAGCCCCGGTGATCTGCACGGGGACCGCTGACCCACATTGCGCAGTGCAGCGGAGATTGGAGAGACAGAGGGGCAGGATCTGAGCGGGGAACGCGCCAGGTTGCTTGCAGCCGGCTCCCGGGAAGGAAAAAAAAAAGTGCGCGCTTTCTTCAGCGGTCTTAAAGAGACAGGAGCCCAGCGGGGGAGCCGGATCGCCCCGGCACACTCAGCCCAGCAGGCTGGGAGTCCTGGGGAGTTTCAGACGCCTTAGCTGGCGACTGAGGAAGCGTAGCCATACTTAACCCTTCTCACTGAGATCAACAGCCTCCTATTGGTTCCCACCCCTGCCCGATCGATAAAGGGCCCTGCAGAGCGGCACAGTCACAGCTGTGGAATAGTGGGGCAATAGCGCCACCTAGAGCATTCCCACAGAATCTACGTCTGGTGGGCATTTTTTCTTGGTTTTTTTGTTTTGTTTTGTTTTTTGTTTTCTTTTTGTTTTTTCTTTTCTTTCTTTTTTCTTTCTTTTTTTTCTTTTTTTATCTTTTTTTCTCTCCTTTTCTTTCTTCTCTTTTTAAAGTCTTAAAGAGCCCAGCTGACATACGTGGCAACTATCAGTGACCAATTCTACAGCCATGAAAAGACAGAGGAATATGGTTCAGACCAAAATCAAACAGACAACCCCAGAGAGGGAGTCTGAAGGGATGGAAATGCACAGCCTCCCTGAAAAAGAATTCAGAATAAAAGTCATAACCATGCTGATGGACCTACAGAGAAATGTGCAAGAGCTGAGGGAGGAAGTGAGGGAACTGAGGAAAGACAATACAGAAATCAGACAAGCGATCGACGGGCTTAACAGCAGAATGGATGAGATGCGAGAGACTGTTAATGGAATAGAAAACAGAGAACAGGAGTACAGAGCAGCTGAGGCACAGAGAGATAAAAGGATTTCTAGGAATGAAAGAATATTAAGAGAACTGTGTGACCAATCCAAACGGAACAATATTCGCATTATAGGAGTACCAGAGGAAGAAGAGAGAGAAAAAGGGATAGAAAGTGTCTTTGAAGAAATAATTGCTGAAAACTTTCCCTCGCTGGGGAAGGAAGTAGTCTCGCAGTCCACCGAAGCTCATAGATCTCCCAACACAAGGGACCCAAGGAAGACAACACCAAGACACATAATAATTAAGATGGCAAAGATCAAAGATAAAGACAGGGTATTAAAGGCAGCTAGAGAGAGAAAAAAGATCACCTACAAAGGAAAACCCATCAGACTATCATCAGACTTCTCAACAGAAACCTTACAGGCCAGAAGAGAATGGCATGATATATTTAACGTTATGAAACAGAAGGGCCTCGAACCAAGAATATTGTATCCAGCACGATTATCATTTAAATATGATGGAGGGATTAAACAATTTCCAGATAAACGAAAGTTAAGAGAGTTTGCCTCTCATAAACCACCACTACAGGATATCTTAAATGGACTGCTCTAGAGGGAAGCACACCTAAGGCTAAAAAGATGTCACCAGAGAAAAAAAAATCATAGCAAAGAAAGCAGACCACCCAAATACCAACTAAAGGCAAAGAATAAAACACCTATTATAGAAAGAATGGAGGAGGAGAATAAGAAGGGAGAGAAAGAAAGAAACATCAGACTGTGTTTACAATAACTTAACAAGAAAGTTAAGTTAGATTGTTAGATAGTAAAGAAGCAACCCTTGAACCCTTGGTAACCACGAATCTAAAGCCAGCAATGGCAATAAGTACATACCTATCAATAATCACCCTAAATGTAAATGGACTGAATGCACCAATCAAAAGACACAGAGTAACAGAATGGATAAAAAAGCAAGACCCATCTATATGCTGCCTACAAGAAACTCACCTCAAATCCAAAGATATACACAGACTAAAAGTGAAGGGATGGAAAAAGATATTTCATGCAAACAACAAAGAGAAAAAAGCAGGTGTTGCAGTACTTGTATCAGACAAAATAGACTTCAAAACGAAGAAAGTAGCAAAAGATAAAGAAGGACATTACATAATGATAAAGGGGTCAGTCCAACAAGAAGATATAACCATTATAAATATATATGCACCCAACACAGGAGCGCCAGCATATGTGAGACAAATACTAACAGAATTAAAGGAGGAAATAGACAGCAATGCATTCATCTTAGGAGACTTCAACACACCACTCACTCCAGAGGACAGATCAACCAGACAGAAAATAAGTAAAGACACAGAGGCACTGAACAACACACTAGAACAGATGGACCTAACAGACATCTACAGAACTCTACACCCAAAAGCAACAGGATACACATTCTTCTCAAGTGCACATGGAACATTTTCCAGAATAGACCACATACTAGGCCACAAAAAGAACCTCAGTAATTTCAAAAATATTGAAATCCTACCAACCAACTTCTCAGATCACCAAGGTATAAAACTAGAAATAAATTTTAGAAAGAAATCAAAAAGGCTCACAAATACATGGAGACTTAACAACACTCTCCTAATTAATCAATGGGTTAACGACCAAATCAAAACAGAAATCAAAGAATATATGGAGACTAATGACAACAACAACACAAAGCCACAACCTCTGTGGGACGCAGCAAAGGCAGTTCTAAGAGGAAAGTATATTGCAATCCAGGCCTATTTAAAGAAGGAAGAACATTCCCAAATGAATAGTCTAAAGACACAATTACTGAAATTGGAAAAAGAAGAACAAATGAGGCCCAAAGTCACCAGAAGGAGGGACATAATAAAGATTAGAGAAGAAATAAATAAAATTGAGAAGAATAAAACAATAGAAAAAATCAATAAAACCAAGAGCTGGTTCTTTGAAAAAATAAACAAAATAGATAAACCCCTAGCCAGACTCATTAAGAGAAAAAGAGAATCTACACACATAAACACAATCAGAAATGAGAAAGGAAAAATCACGACGGACCCCACAGAAATACAAAGAATCATAAGAGAATATTATGAGAATCTATATGCTAACAAGCTGGAAAACAGAAGAAATGGACCACTTCTTAGAAAAATACAACCTTCCAAGACTGACCAAGCAAGAAACAGAAAAACTAAACAGACCAATCACCAGTGACGAAATCGAATTGGTAATCAAAAAACTACACAAGAACAAAACCCCCGGGCCTGATGGATTCACCTCTGAATTCTACCAGACATATAGAGAAGAAATAACACCGATTCTCCTTAAAGTTTTCCAAAAAATAGAAGAGGAGGGAATACTTCCAAACTCATTCTATGAAGCCAGCATCACTCTAATACCAAAACCGGGCAAAGACCTCACCAAAAAAGAAAATTACAGACCAATATCCCTGATGAACGTAGATGCAAAAATACTCAACAAAATATTAGCAAACCGAATTCAAAAATACATCAAGAGGATCATACACCATGATCAAGTGGGATTCATCCCAGGGATGCAAGGATGGTACAACATTCGAAAATCCATCAACATCATCCACCACATCAACAAAAAGAAGAACAAAAACCACATGATCATCTCCATAGATGCTGAAAAAGCATTTGACAAAATTCAGCATCCACTCCTGATTAAAACTCTCAACAAAATGGGTATAGACGGCAAGTACCTCAACATCATAAAGGCTATATATGACAAACCCACAGCTAACATCATACTTAACGGCGAGACGCTGAAAGCTTTTCATCTAAGATCGGAAACAAGACAAGGATGCCCACTCTCTCCACTGTTATTCAACATAGTACTGGAGGTCCTAGCCACAGCAGTCCGACAAAACAAAGACATACAAGGCATCCAGATTGGTAAAGAAGAAGTCAAATTGTCACTATTTGCAGATGACATGATACTGTACATAAAAAACCCTAAAGATTCCATTCCAAAACTACTAGAACTAATCTCTGAATTCAGCAAAGTTGCAGGATACAAAATTAACAAACAGAAATCTGTTGCTTTCCTATACACTAATGATGAACTAACAGAAAGAGAAATCAGAAAAACAATTCCATCCACAATTGCATCAAAAAGAATAAAATACCTAGGAATAAACCTAACGAAGGAAGTGAAAGACCTGTACTCTGAAAACTACAAGACACTCCTAAGAGAAATTAAACAGGACACTAACAAATGGAAATGCATCCCATGCTCTTGGCTAGGAAGAATCAATATTGTCAAAATGGCTATACTACCTAAAGCAATCTACAGATTCAATGCAATCCCTATCAAACTACCAACAGCTTTCTTCAATGAACAGGAACAAATAATTCTAAAATTCATATGGAACCACAAAAGACCCCGAATAGCCAAAGCAATCCTGAGAAGGAGGAATAAAACAGGGGGAATTACACTCCCTGACTTCAAGCTCTACTACAAAGCCCAGTAATCAAGACAATTTGGTATTGGCACAAAAACAGACCCACAGACCAGTGGAACAGAATAGAAAATCCAAACATTAACCCAAACATATACAGTCAATTAATATTTGATAAAGGAGCCTTGGATATACAATGGGGAGATGACAGCCTCTTCAGCAGCTGGTGTTGGAAAAACTGGACAGCTACATGTAAGAGAATGAAACTGGACTACTGTCTAGCCCCATACACAAAGGTAAACTCAAGGTGGATCAAAGACCTGAATGTAAGTCATGAAACCATAAAACTCTTAGAAAAAAACATAGGCAAAAATCTCTTGGACATAAACATGAGCAACTTCTTCATGAACATATCTCCCCGGGCAAGGGAAACAAAAGCAAAAATGAACAAGTGGGACTATATAAAGCTGCAAAGCTTCTGTACAGCAAAAGACACCATCAGTAGAACAAAAAGACATCCTACAGTATGGGAGAATATATTCATAAAAAACGTATCTGATAAAGGGTTGACATCCAAAATATATAAAGAACTCATGCACCTTAACAAACAGAAAGCAAATAATCCAATTAAGAAATGGGCAGAGGACATGAATAGACACTTCTCCAAAGAAGAAATTCAGATGGCCAACAGGCACATGAAAAGATGCTCCACATCGCTAATCATCAGACAAATGCAGATTAAAACCACAATGAGATATCACCTCACACCAGTGAGGATGGCCAACATCCAAAACACAAACAACAACAAATGTTGGCGAGGATGTGGAGAAAAGGGAACCCTCCTACACTGCTGGTGGGACTGCAAATTAGTTCAACCATTGTGGAAAGCAGTATGGAGGTTCCTCAAAAAACTCAAAATAGAAATACCATTTGACCCAGGAATTCCACTCCTAGGAATTTACCCTAAGAATGCAGCAGCCCAATTTGAAAAGGACAGATGCACCCCTATGTTTATTGCAGCACTATTTACAATAGCCAAGAAATGGAAGCAACCTAAGTGTCCATCAGTAGATGAATGGATAAAGAAGAGGTGGTACATATACACAATGGAATATTATTCAGCCAGAAGAAGAAAACAAATCCTACCATTTGCAACAACATGGATGGAGCTAGAGGGTATTATGCTCAGTGAAATAAGCCAAGCCGAAAAAGACAAGTATCAAATGATTTCACTCATATGTGGAGTATAAGAACAAAGAAAAAAACTGAAGGAACAAAACAGCAGCAGACTCACAGAACCCAAGAACGGACTAATAGTTACCAAAGGGAAAGGGACTGGGGAAAATGGGCGGGAAGGGAGGGATAAGAGGGAAAAAGGGTCATTACGATTAGCAGATGTAATGTTGGGGGGGCACGGGGAGGGCAGTACAACTCAGAGAAGACAAGTAGTGATTCTATAGCATCTCAATACGCTGATGGACAGTGACTGTAATGGGGTTGGTGGGGGGGACCTGATGAAGGGGTAGTTTAATAATCGTAATATTGCACATGTAATTGTAAATTAATGATAATAAAATAAATTATATTATTAAAAAAAAGAAAAAAGTTTCAGTTATGCAAAGTGATTAAGTTCTAGAGATTTGCTGTACAGCATTGTATCTGTATAGCAGTATTGTATTGTATGCTTCAAAATCTGTTAAAAGATAGATCTCATGCTAAGTGTTCTTACCATAATAAAATGAGTAATAATCAATTGTTTTAAAATTCAACCCCTTTCTTTTGTCCTGCTTTCTATTTGGCCACGATTTAATAATGGACCTTAGGAGTTAGAGACTTCAAAGCCCTGGTAAGCCAGGCCAGCACTAGGCAGATCCAATGCGCCTCTCAAAGCAACATCCCAGGAGGTGAGGCCCTGGGTGTTGGAGGGGGCTGTGTACGAGAGAGAGCGCACATTCTCTCCCATTTTTCTGGGCACAGTCAGAACCTCAGAGCTGAGGCAGGGCCATGGGCCATGGATTACCTTTCACTGCTCTCAGTTTAGCCAGAAAGGGCCAGGCACAGGCCCTGGCATCCCTACAGGAGGAGAGCTGCCAGAAGAGGCATTATTCGCTCTGAGTCTGTGTGCCCAGGGCTTCTTTGCACGTGGGATGATCATTCTGCGTGGTAGGTTAGAGTCGAAAGCCTTAGCTATGAAACTGATTCTTTTAATGAAGTCCCATGAGACTTGATGCAGAACCCTTTACAGAGGTTGGAAATAGCCTTTCTTACGATTCCCACACATGCACCGGGACCTAAGAAGGTATTTAAATCCTGACAGCAGCTCTCATGTTGGCTTACCTGGAAAGACAGATCAGCAGCCTGCTCTTGTCCTTTGTGGTGTCTTAGGAGCACCTAGGGACAGAGGAGGAGAGAAAGCTTTTATACCTACTACTGTTCTCCCACTGCTTTCCACTGAACTTAAAGAAGATTACATTCACTGTGTGGTAACAGCGTATCATTAAGGGATGGTAATCATCATGGTGACCAAGGATAGTCTGCTACAAGCAAAGGGGAAAGGAAAGAAAAGCATCAGGCCAGAGTTTGCTACACCCACATTAGCTCAAAATGCCTGGGCTTTTACGAACTGTGGAAAAGGAGTATGTTTTCTAAACTGACAGCTGGACCAAATTTTAGAATCATTAAATTTTAAAAGTGGAAGAAGCTTTATGGAATGAACAAAGGCTGAAACTAAATGCCTTCATGATCAGCTGGTCAGGTAAATAATCAAGTTGGTGACACTATGGCAGTGGGTGGGGGAGAGGGTCTGCGAGCTGAGCCAGGCACTGAGAGAAGGGCGACAGCTTCTGCAGCTGCAGCTAACGGTAGCAATGGGACAGACAACCCTGTTTCGTCATATGGTGCAATTTTTCAAAAGAAGCTGAGAATGCAGATTTTTATGAGAAGTATCCCCATTTGGGCTACAAATAGACCTAATTTTAAGCAGGTCAAATAAAACACATCTGTAGAAAGCATTTACAAAACAAAAAGGCAACCTACTATATGGAAGAATATATTTGCAAATGAAATATCTGCTAAGAGGCTAATATCTAAAATACATGAAGAACCTGTACAACTCTAACCAAAAAACAAATAATCTGATTTAAAAATGAGCAGAGGACCTGAATAGACATTTTTCCAAAGAAAACATAAAGATGGTCAACAAATATGTGAAAAGATGCTCCACATCACTAACCATTAGGGTATTGCAAATCAAGGCCACGAGATACCCCTCACACCAGGCAGAGTGGCTAATATAAATAAGACAAGAAGTAACAAGTGCTGGCAAGGATGTGGAGAAAAGGGAACCATTATGCACTCTTGGTGACACTGTAAAATGGTGCAGCCACTGTAGAAAACAGTTTCTCAAAAAGTAAACACAGAAATACCATATGACTCAGTAATTCCATTTCTGGATACTTACCCAAAGGAAACAAAATCACTAACTTGAAAAGATATATGCACTACTATGCTTATTCAGCATTATTTATAATAGCCAAGATATGGAAGCAGTCTAAGTGTCCATCAACACGTAAATAGATAAAGAAGATCTGGTACCTATATGCAGTGAAATATTACTCTGCCACAAAAAAGAATGAAATCTTGCTATTTGTGACAACATAGATGAACTTGGGGGTATTATGTGAAGCAAAGTAGGTCAGAAAGAGAAAGACAAACTACCATATGATTTCACTTGTATGTAGAATCTAAAACATAAAAACAAACAAAACAGAAATAGACTCAGAAACGCAGAGAGATTGGTGGTTGCCACAGGGGAGTGAGGGGAGGGAATGGGCGAAATAGGTGAAGGGAATAAAGGGGGACAAACTTCCAATTATAGCATAAATAAGTCAGAGGGATAAAAAGTACAGCATAAAGAATATAGTCTAATAACTTTTTATGGTGACAAACTACACTTACCTTGGTGAGCATTTCATAATGTACACAACCTTCAAATCACCATGTTGCACACCTGAAACTAATATCATATTATATGTCAACTATTCTTCAATTTAAAAAAAATTTTAACACAACTGTAAATCCAAGTTTACAATTGATTTAATGCATGCACTCACTCCTTTTCTTAAACTTTAAGGATACTGAGGTCCATAAAATTTGTTACATGTGCAGGTCACACAGTCAGTGAGCAAGTCAGGCCTCTGGAACCTGGACTCCCAGTACAGTACTCCTTCCCTTCTAAAATGTTGTGCTGACAAGCCAGTTTAGCTGCAGGGGCCTCATTTCCACTTTAATTGGTATATAAATTCTGCTGGCAGTCAAGCCTTCCTATAGGCTAAACATTTTTAAACCATAAAAACAGTTCCCAAAGAGCATGAGATGTGAGGGTCAATCCATTCCTATCCATTCCTTGTTAGATCACTTCCTGAGTAGTTTGTGTTACTATTACTGTAAATGGGATTTTTAAAATTATACTTTTAACTAGCAGCTGTTTGTATACAGAAAGCTATTAGTTTTCTCATTACCTTTACAATACCCACTTTTCTGAATTTTGTTATTTTTTTCTAATGACATATCTCATTGTCATGAAATTTCTAAATATAGGATAAAATCTTTGCAGCTAATTGTTATTTTACTTTTTTTTTTTCTTGTCTTTGCATTAATTCTTATGTAGGTCAGTGTTAACTGAGAGTAGTTAGTGGACATCTTTGTCTTATTCCTGATAAAACAAGAATTCTTCTTTTGTCTCACCATTAAGCATGATACTGGCTATATATATCTTAAACATATTAAGAAACAATCTATTCCTATTTTATTAAGGACAGTTTAGAAAATATGTTACATTTTGTGAAATTCTTCTTTAGCACCAATAGAGATGACTAAATGGTTTTACTCCTGTGAGAAATATAGAGAATTACTAGATTTCCTCATGTAGAACTATCTACCTTTGCCTTCCCAGAGTGAAGTCTATTCTTTTAAAGTTCTGCTGGATTCTCATTACACACATTTCATCAAAAATTTGTATTCATCTACGGTCTATCATTCTTTTGTTGTGCTATCTGTGACATGTTTATAAAATAATTGGGAGGCTTTGATTCTCTCCTCTACCTTCTTGAACAGTTTAAATAACATGGAGATTGTCTGGTCTTTAAAGACTTGATTGACTTAGACTTTTAACATTTCTAAGTCCCCGTGGCCCTGACCCAGTCCTGCCCCTAGCCTCCAGTGACCAACTCTCTCTCCAGAACAGTCCCTAGCCCTCCTGTCCTCCACCCCAGAGGATGTTCTCGGCTTCCTTGTCCAAGAACAGCTCTTATCTCCTCTGCTTTAATCCAGTTTTCTTAATCCTAGTGGCTGAAAATCCCTCGTTTCCTTCTGAGTGCCTCCCAAGCAGCCTGGGCACCTTCACAGGAACTGGAACCCCCTGTGACAGCCAGGGTGGCTAAGGTGTCAATGCCGATCAAGCTCGTTTGGCCTCCCCCTTTCCTGCCACTCAGAAGGAGTACCAGACCCGAGATGCTTGCATTTAACACTGGTCTTCCTCATTTGGGAGGGCCGTGTGTAGTAAGTGTGGCTCTACCAGGCTCCATGTGGATGGCTCTTCCTCTTTTACTTCGTCCAGTTCTTACCCTCTTCACTTCTTCCTTCCCTTCTACTCTCTCTCTTTTCTCATCCTTTCCTCTTGCTAATGGCAGAGATGTGCATACACTAGACTGCAAGAGCAGAAAACATTCTGATCTATCTTTGTTTAGCTCATATTCAGGATTCTAGCTTTTCCTCAACATTTTTATTGTAATGAAACCAACACCATTGTGTGGTGACTTCTAGTCTCCCCAAATGAATCATTTTGGCATGAAGCAAAGACTTTCATCTCTTTCACCATCCTCACAAAGATGAAACCACTGTTGGTGCTGACTGTAGCCAGGTGGAAGAGATATTCTGCACCAAATATTCCATTTCTCCATTGGAATGCTCTCAGGCTAACCTGCCAACCCAAGAGTGGTCTTAACCCAATGGATATTTGTGATGTAGTTCAGAGAAGGAATGCTCTAGGGCTTGACCACATGCATGTTAAAGTGGGCAAACTGAAAATCCTATGGCCCAAAGATAAGGACCAGAAGTTGCCCTTACCTAGAGAATTTTTTATCAAGAGGAAGAATGTGTGTGGCTTTGTGGGGCTGATCCTTCTAAATCAGGTGAAACTGGGCCACACCATTCCTGGGACCTTGGTGCTTCTATGCTCTTTCTGAAGCCCATCACCCTAGATGAGTATGGGGCAATATTACAGCCAAAGAGGAAACAAGCTGATCACAGGAACATGGTTCTTACAGCAACAAACAGGAGCAGGTGGTTGAGCAGTAGGTTCTTAAATACTGTGCCACTATAAAAGAGGCAAGAGAGAAGATACAACATTTGCACTTGCAAAAATATCCTGCCTTAAATAACAACTTTACACTGTAAATGCAAATGCTATGTTAAACTCAGTGGGGGAATGGTATGATATTGCCATAGTTATTTGGTAGGACAACAAAACAGTGTTAGCAGGAGCCCTGCTAGGCACTTGCATGGTACTTAACATTTTCAAAGCCTCTGACAGGTACCAATTCATTGCAAGGCTTTTCACATGCTTTCTCTGGCATGGCAGAGCAGAAAAAGCACAGTTTTATGCATATACTGTATTGCAGTAGCTAGCAGGGTTTATATCCTCAGTTGAGTTTTTAAAGGTGTTGTAACCATGTAGGAGATCAAACTATGGACTACTCAGCATCCTAGAGATTAATGGTCCCTAGCTTGAGACTCTAACCTCTAGCTATGGAGAATAAAGAACATTAATTTCTCTTCCTGGTTTTCACTTTACTGTCCAACCCACCCTATTAGTGGAGAAACACAAGTCTTTAATCAGATTTTAGAAATGCTTTAACTTTGTTAATAACAAAAATTTCATGGTCCAAAAAAACATTTTAATTTTATTTGACTTCATACTGTGCTTGAATCCTTGTGCTCCAGGTTGGTAACCAGAATCCCCTCATCCCTGATGTTTCTCCTTAGTAATTTTTCATCCACTCATCCCCACCCTGCTATTTGGCTATAAATTCCCATCTGCCATGCTATATGTGGAATGGGGCCCAGTTCTATACTGAGGTCTCTTCCCCTACTGCAATAGTCCTGACTACAATCTATTTTTACTGTTTTACCTAGTGTCCAGCTTTAGTTTTTCTCTGACAGTTAAACAACTATAGTCATATGTTTATTGTCCACTTTTAGGAAAATTGTTCCAATTAAAAATAAATACCTGTGGACAAGTTATAAGAAACAGACTTCCAACTTTTGTTTGTGCTAAAAACCAACATAAAAACATACATATTTGCATGAGTGTGGTTCAGTGCACACACAGCATCACCACGCCTGTGCCACATACAGAGCACGTGCAGGCACACAGACACGTGATGAGCCCTGCACACTTCCTGCCTTTAGAGATTTCACAACCTTCCTGGGTCCTGGGTGGGGGAAGTGTGTATGTAGAATAAAGTGCAGTAGTATTTACATAGAGGTTTGTCATAGATAGATGATAGATAGGATGGAGACACAAAGGAGAAAACAATCCATACTCTTGGGATCATGGGGTGATCAGAGAAAGCTAGAGAGAGGATAATTTTAACTTAACTGAAGGCGAAGTAAGCAGCTACCAGCTGGACAAGGAGAAGGTAGCACTAGGCCGAGGGCAGAGGTAGCACAAGAGCAAAGGTGAAGAAGTGAAGGGAACCAGATCATCTGAGCCGTTTGACAGAGGCGACCCCAGGAAACTGGAGGAGCCTGACCTCTTCCTGTTCATTTCTCTTTATTTTATTTCTTGCTGTTTTTTGCATTTTTACTGTTTAATGGTTAGAGAATATTCTGTAAATTCTACTTTTGAAAAATTGAATTTAGATGCTGGAAGCCGACCTACTCCGCCTACCTGATGGCACAGCCCAGGAGGCCGATGGATGGATGCCGCACAGCGGGCCTCCAAAGGGGAAGCTGCTCATATCTCTTCTATTGTTTAATCTGACCACCTCCCCAGTCTGAACAGCCTTCACTAATCAGAAAAAGCCCCTAGAGAAAAGACTGTTAGGAGCCGTAGAGCAATCATAAAAACCCAGCTTGTAAAACAGGATAGTCCCCTTATCTAAAGAGATAATGACACTCTACACATTCCCCCCAGGCCGGTGGGGTATCATCCTGGGCTGGGAAATAGAAGAAAGTTCAGGTGAATTCAGGGTACAGGTCCCAGGCCAACTTGGCCCCCAGGAGAAACAAGAGATGGCCTACATGGGGTGTGGGTCAGGAAAGCAGGTGGAATAATCTTGGTAGAGTTCCCTTATGAATTATTGCTATAGAAATTACGGTCAGCATGGTTATACTCAAAATCAACAGAATGAGTGCTGCTCATTCTCCCATAAATAATTTCAGGATATTATTGGAAGGAAAAAACACGCCCTCACAGTAAGCCTAAATGAGAGTCCGGTCAAACAAGTCTCAAGAGACAAAGCACTGTAGTGCCTTGTAGAAATTTAACCTGAGATTAGGGATCTAAAGGTATGAGAGCAACAGAAATATCTTGAAGAAGAAACATGGTGACCTTTCGCGGTCGAGAAAGCAAGAGAACATTCCAAGAATTAGATTATGCCATAAATCACTAAATGACACATGTCTTATGATGATTTTTTGTAATCAATTCCCCATATATTGCTTGAGGTTTCTGCCAATAAACAGGCCAGACCAGCTTCGCATCTTTGCTAGTGTCTGTGTCCTCACTACCTTCACCGACGCCGTCTCACTCCCCTTCGACACCTCACCCCAGCTGGAGCTGGACTCCGGCAAAGAAGAAGACACCTGGCACACCCCCAAGACTCTTGGAGCACAAGGAGTCAAGCACAGTACGAAGCCAAAGCTCAGTAAGCATTTGCCGAATGCACAAATGCATCCATGGATGCAGGAATCCAGGGAAGAAATGTACACCATTGATCTCAAGATTGGGACAGTCCTGAGAGGCTGATCTAGCTAAAAAAGTGTGGTATCTGACAGAAAGTAGCAACTGGCCTGGAGAAATTGTGAAAGACTGTCTTGCCAGTGTTTCAGCCCCGGGCAAGTTCACTATGTATCCAGTGTGACCAAAGAAATGACAGCAGAACCTTCTTGGGGCAAAAGGGTTTATTACCCAGCTTGTTCTCCCGGTGGTTGGTTGAACACTAGAATTACATCTGCATCCAGCAGTCTGCAGGTCTGTAATGCTCCATCGTGTCTGCCTCTGCCCAGAGCACTGGGCCGAGCTCTTTGTGTAGTGACTCAGTCAGTGATAGCTTATTGCCTATGGGTGTGGAAGCGGTAGCCTATCAGCAGGCCAGTGACATCACCAAGTGGTTTAGGTTCAGTGAGGATCCTGGCCATAGGAACCCCAACTTTCCCCACAAAGACATATGATGGGTCTTTGAACTCCAGCTGCATTTCTTACTGGCATGAGACTTTTGACCATGAAAATGTTTTCAGGAGAAAAAGACCACAACTGAAAGGGACATTACAGAGCATCTAATTCAGTCCCCAGCAGTTACAACAATGGCCTCAAGCTCTGGGTCATGCTTCACGCCATGGCACCCCCATCCCCCACCAACAGACAGCGAAGAAGGAGCTATCAGCTAAGGCCTCTGGCCACCCTGAAGGAAGGAAGAAATGGAGGAAAGGAGAAGGGGGTATGTATAGAGAAAAGCAGGCAGCGGGCAGGCTGGCGGTCTGTGGACCTGGTTTAGGATTTGGCCAGCATCTACGTGGAAGGGAAACTCTCTTGCCCCCGGTTCCCACCAGAGCAGAGGAATGGCTTTCACAGCCTTTGCACAGGAACAAGCCCGCCTTTGGCCCTGCTGGTGGGGGGGCTTCTGTGGCACTTCAGCAATGTGGTTGGTGCCTTCCTGCCCACTTCACCAGGGCAACTGGTTGGGTGGTTCCAACCCAGCCCTTCAAACTCTTACAGGAAATTCCTAGAGACTAATTAGTCCAACTACAAAGTCTTTGGCAGCTCAGCTCTGAGGCCCTCCTTTGAATTCTAAAGACCCAGTGGGGATGCCTGGGCCTTGCTCCAGAGACCAGAGTGGGGTGGGCCTCCCAACATGGAACAAAGCTGGCCCTTGATTTCTTTGCTCCAGCATCCTACACCAGCCGTCCAGAATAAAATAATTTTCCTACAGAAAAGGTTGTTTTAACCCAGTGCTTCTTAGACTTCGGCATGCATCAGATTCACTGCAGGGTTTGCTAATGTACAAATTGCTGGGGCCCACCCGCAGTTTTTGATTCAATGGGTTCAAGACGGGACTTAATTTGCATTTCCAACAAGGTTCCAGATGATAATATTTGTATGCCAAGATGTACACTTTGAGAACCACTTAATTAGGAATCAAGTTTTGTGAAAGGCTTATGATAGGTCTTAGAACTCCCACTGCAATTCTCACTGGCATGAAATTTTTGACCATGAAAAAGTCTTCAGCAGAAGATCAGGAATTCAGAAGAAAAAGGTTAGGAATTGGTGCCAGAACTGATTAAGGGATAAAAGTGAGAGAATCTTTTCCTCTGTTGAATACAGTCTATTCCCTGTGGCCTTACTTGCTCTAGAAATACCAGACAAGGTGTAGTGTGTTTCTGCTCCTGCAAGAGATGCCAGGGCAAGGAGAGGGGTTGGGTAAACCCCAAATTCCCACTCATAATGAGTTTTCACATGTTGGACTACTTCTTAAGAAGAAAGGAAGCTCCACTGTTAGTGTTTACAAGCTCTTGTGGTTTGGTTTTTTTCCCTGCAATCCAGTTCTTCTCTGCCCACCTGTACCTCAAAATTGCCAAAAATTCCTAAATCAGGAATCAGGCCTTGTATTTTTTTCTGCAAACAAGTTCCTCTCTGCCCTCTTATACCTCAAAATTGCCTTCTGTCCTTCTCCTTGGGAACATAATGATTTCCTTGACTAATTACTGCTCAATCTACTTACCAATACAACAGCTTTGTGCCTGGCATCTTGAGACATACCTAAGTTTATTTTCTGCCTATGGGAAAAATGGAAGCTCCTAGGCCAGGATCCTCACCTGACCCTAACCTACTTAATGACACATTTGGCCTACTGCTAGACTACTGCTCCCACACCCAGTAGCAATGAGCTATTACTGACAGAGTCACTGTATAAAAAGGTCTGCCCAGTGCTCTGGGTGGAGGCAGAGATGAAGGGGGGTTGCCGACCTGCAGACTGTCAGTTGCAGACATGATTCTAGTGCTTGACCTCTGGCCATGAGATTAAAGCCAGGTATAAACCCTTTTACTTCAAGAGTGTTCCATTGTCATTTCTCTGTCTCACCAAATCCACAGTGAACTTGCCCAGGGCTGAAACCCTTACACAAGACACTACCCCTCTTATCTAGGTCAGAATCTTATTTATAATCTCCAGCTCCAAAACACATATAATAGAAACAATGAAACAACACAGCCCAGAGAACAAAGACAGAGTTCTTTCCTAAGAAAAAGGAGCTTCAGTTGAAAGCTTATGTAAGCTTGAGATTCAAAATGGAGTTGCATGCACTTGGAGTGATGCTAAATTTCCTGCTGGCATTTTAATATGTTCTGTGAGTGAGGAGACTTTTTTCCCCTGGAGGTTAGGAATTGGTGCCAGAATTAATTAAGGAAAAAAGGTGAGTGAATCTTTTCTTCTGTCAAATACAGTCTATTCTATGTGGCCTTGTTTGCTGTAGAAATACCAGACAAGGTCTAGTGTGAGTTTCTTCTGCAAGAGATGCCAGGGCAGGGAGAGGGGTGGGGTAAACCTGCAAACTCCCACTCATAATGACTTGTCACATGTTGGACTACTTCTTAAGAAGGAAGGAAGCTCCACTGTTAGTATTTCCAAGCTCATGAGAAGACACAATTAGAGACCAGTTTTGGAGGTGGCCATTTGGGGGCCTCCAGATGGATGGCCTGGGGTGGACACAGAAAGGGTTGTAGTTCACACAGGATGTCACCCAATACCAAAACCTACACTTATTGGCAGGTGGCAGAGGGGCTTTGGGTGGGGCAACAGCAGGGGATAAAAGGTTGTGAAATGTGGACTGAGTGTTGAAGAGAGCGTCTCTGAGAGAAACAACAGAGGGTTCTGGAGAGCTGTGATGGGTACACATGAATTTTTGGATGAAACTATTCAACCACTAGGGCATGAGGTAGAAGATGAGGGCGATTCTGTCAGCTGACAAAGAAAGTGGCTTGTGGACTGGGGGTGGTGAAACCTGGGATATGTTGAACAGACCTGTTAAATTACTACCTGAATGCCATCATTCTGGGTCCAACCCATTCTATGGGTTGGAGTATTTCATTTTAACCTTGAGCATTCTCCAAGTTTCCATGCTGCGCCACACCAGCTAATAGCCATGGATTTTGCTACAATACCTCTCCTTTCCACAGTGAGGCCCTTAGTGCTGGGCTTATGCAAAAACAACTGAAAATAAAATCACTGAAGAGAAGAAGAGAAAAGTAGAACACTTTCCAACATTGAAATAAGTGTATGGTTAGACAATCTTCATCTTTTATTTGTACCTTTTGTTCTCTTTGCCCAGGTGTATCACCTTACACCTAACTCTATTCTGTTTGTTTCTTACCACTTCCTTTTAGAAATCCAGATTCAGTCTAGAAGGCAAGCTCAAGGAGGGCAGGAACTCTGACTGCCTTCTCGCCAACCATATACTCAATGCCTGGTGCCTGCCTGGCAGTGTCCTTAGTAAGCATTTGTTGAATGAATAAAGACAAGGGGTTACCAGGCAAAATCTGGAAAAGAGGGGAAGAAATGTTCCTGAATCTGGCCTAGAGCCCCTTCACTAGTGCCACCTCTTTGGAAGATGCACCTTAAATTCTCATCACTGCATACTTGTCAGCGGTGAAATAGGGATAATTATGCCTCTCTTGTAAAGTCGTTGTAGGGATTAAATGAAACGTTTGCAAATTACTCAGCTCTGCATCTGATGCAGAGTAGGAGTTCAGTAAATTATAGTTATTATTATTGGTTTGCTTATTCTGTATATTCAATCCTTCTCTTCTTTTAACTGTAGCCAAGGACATCCTAAGAAAATTAAGCCTATGTTAATCCATGTAGCTCAATATCTGGTGGTGTGAAACTCAGCAATATACTATACTGTTGTTATTTTCTCTTCTCTCAATTGAAAACATGCCCAGAAGCAAATAACTAGCCACATAAGGATTGAACAGCAATTGCCAACTCGTGCACAATACTCTGGTCATGCATTTAGTATGCAGGTCAATGGTACATTGAATTTTCCAAGCACACTCTAGGCCTTCGGTATCAAGAGGATCCTATTTGCCATCTCCCCTCTCCGGCTGTACTGTGGTGAGGATTCCTGAGTTGATATGTATTAAGTATTTCAAGCTGCAGGGAGGAAAAGGTGTCATAGGAACACAGAGTGGTTTTAAATGCCAAACAAACTGCTTTAACTCATGGCGTGTTGGAGGCTTTACAAAGAAAATCGTGATCATGATTCCCACAACTAACTCAACTCCCTTAGGGTTTTCAGGCATGTGTGAACTAATACGCAGAATAGAGAATAATTCTAAAATTCATCAATTTGCTCCTGTTTAAACTTTAAAAATCTCAAAGCTAGTCAGTTGTTTTGTTTTTGTAAGTTCTAATAAAAATGCTTCATATACCTGTTGGCCCCTCATAGCATAAAGTCAGAATTCATCAAATACTTAAAGTGATTACATTTATGATGAAGGCAGAATGCCTTAATTAAACAAGTAATTAGCCTTGAGGAGAGAAATGAACACAAAAGTCCAGTTCATGAATTTGTTAACTGTTCCTCCCAGTAACAGAACCAATCGCCATTCCTTATGCAGTTAAATATTACTTTGATCATGGGAATTACACAGGATCTTTTGAAATGCACATGGGCAAAAATAAAAACACTAAAGTAATGAACCTGAATACAATGTAGCAGAATAAAGATTAGACTAGAAGCCAATAAAACTGGGTTTTAGTTCAGGCTGCTACTCATAAACTGGGTGACTTACGATAAACCACCTTAACCTCCGGGGGCCTCAGTTTCTTCAATTATAAATTATTACATAATTATAACCACAGGCTGGACCACATGATTGCTAAAGTCCCTTCCAGTGCTAACATTTTTCAGGTTTCTTTTGAGGAATTCCTCCCTTCCAATTCTTATTTTGAAGCCACTTGCTTCCTAGCAGTGTGCCTGTCAAATATCACTGCTGCCAGCAACTTACAAGGTAAGTCTGTTGGTGCAAAAGAGAGGCTTCTGCCTGATCTAGTTTTGTTTACGGTGGCAGCATTTCAGCACATCCTCTGCTGTCAGCAGGAAGCAACCAGGCAGCAAAATTGCTCTAGCATAAAACCAATCCAGCTGCAGGGCATCTTCCAAATGCTCCCTATGTGTTTTTCGATTTAGCCTACTGCTAAAATTTTAAAGCACAATTTAGAGCTACAGTGTGCAGTCTTCTGTGACAAAATGAATTCAGATTTCTCATTACTGGATTTGGGGTGGCAGGGGAGGGCAAAAAGGAAGGGGGATGTTCAGAGAAAGGAGGTATTTTAGAACATGGAGCATGATTTGCCTTTGATCTCTCCTATCCAAGCACTCATCCCCTGTGCCCCATGCAGGGCTGCAGGCCCGTTCTTCCCACAATCCAGCCAATTTAGAGCTGTAGATGAACTGCAGACTGAGACCGGGGATTGGAGCAGGGCCAGCCTAACCTGCAGATGGAATGAGTGGTTTGGATGAGAGGTGTGATCTGAGAAGCTATGGGTCTGGATTGGCAGGAGACAGGAGGCATCCTAGGCAGAGTACAAGGCATGGAGGAAGGAAGAGCGCTGTATGTTTCAACAATGCAACTAGTTCTCAGTGACTTTGCATTTCATGGGAGAAAAAGCAAGAGATAAAGATGGAGAGATAGGCAGTGACCAGTCATATAAAGTCTTGTAGAACTGTGTCATACTGCCCAGATTACCCCTCCAGGATGGAAGGACTCATTCTATAGCTGCCCTCATCTAAGATTACCCCCTCTACCTCCCCTGCCCCATGCACCCCCCAGGGCCACACATACCCAACTTGTCGCTGTCACAGTAGGGGGTGGTGTCAGGCAATATAAAGGCTCCTGAGAGCACGTCCTAATACATTTCCCGCATGCTAACCTGCAACTCAGATTCTGCTTCTCACAGAGCCCAACCTGCAATACTATGCTATAGAGGGTGGTGGTACCATGCTGGCAATGGTGAGACTCTGAAAGGCTGTAAACCGGGGTTAACCCTGACCAGATTTGCAGTTTTAGAAGATTACTCTGTGGCAGTATGTGCAGAGTGTACTGAAGTGGGCAAACGCAGAGAAACAGTGCCGCGTGGGCAATGACCCTGATGCAAGTGCTCTCCGAGTGCACAGCTAGCAGCACCATCCCCGCAGCAGGGCTCCCCGCAGGGCAGAGAGCTCCCAGCTTGGGGTGAGATGCTCAGACCACACAGCTTCTTAGTTCAATCCAAAACACATGGTGAGCCAAGGGCGGCTGATGGAGTATGCTAACACCGTTGAGATCAGGTGCAAGCAGGTGAAGACAGGCTGTGCGGCCTGATGCGTATATTCATCTGTCCTCCCTGCCCCCGCTCACGTGGGGCTTCCCTGCAAACGGGGTGGTTACAAGGACCACAGCTGAGGTCTGAGCAAGGGGGTCTCCCCAGAGGGGAGGTACAGAGGCCTAAGACACACTTGCTAAGTTGAAGGGGCACAGGGCAAGTGCATCTAGCCACAGCGGTGCTCTCCAAATAGCCTGCAGAACAGCCATGTTTTGCAGCTAAATTTTATCTGCTATTCCTTTGCAGAGCACATGCGGGGCCAGAAGAAAATCATAATTGTACTGGGTGTCACCGTTGGGTGACTGATTCGGGGTGACGTATGCTGTCAGCCCCGTGAAAGCGCATCATCCCCTTCTATCCATGAGCAATTCTGTTTGTACATCATATTTGCTTCTTATTCTGTGTATCCTCTGCATGTCTCATAGGTTAATAACTTACTATCAATTTTAAGCACAGCTTATATATTCTACCTAAGTGCCACACACTAGGAGTTTAATCATTTTCTATACTTAACATATCCTACAAGTTTTGCCTCTGTCTCATAAACTCTCTATTTACTATTAATGCTTCATGTAAGAGGTATATTCATCCTGAATATTTTGTCTTTAATAGCAGAACCAAATATTCTCCAATACTACAGTAAATGCACGTTATAAGTAGTGGCTATTCTAGAGGGTTTTTTTGCAAAAGTGGAAGCTACAAGTGATGTGGTTTTGAATTAGGAATGGGGCTATAGAAATGAAAGCAATTCCATGA
This sequence comes from Smutsia gigantea, assembly GCA_032199065.1. Lineage (NCBI taxonomy): Eukaryota > Metazoa > Chordata > Mammalia > Pholidota > Manidae > Smutsia > Smutsia gigantea. Next base: position 84,590 of record JAVSCE010005158.1, on the reverse strand, counting down.
GGTCTAATGTGCAGAAATGATAATTCATGGGAGGTAGTAGGTGAATATGATGGACACTGTTGGTTGGCTGACCCAATATCCATTCCATCCCCCTTGTTCTTCCCAGTTTAGAGGTTAGAAAGTCTAAACACTCAACATTTACAGGCTTTCTTGTTCCTGGAGACAGCCATAGGTCATGGTTCTAGCCAAAGAGATGTATATGAAAGTCTGCTAGGGGGAATTCTACAAAAGAGGTTGCTTCTCTTTAATATAATCATTAATAGCACAATTTAAATAATTAAAAGTACAGATTAAGCTGGAGCCATCCCTCCCGTCTTCTTCCTGACTTAAACAAGAAAGTGATGCTTGGAGCTGTGACAAACATGTGTCACCTTCCATGATATGAAGAGCCACAGGCTATGGCAGAGTAGCAACATAGGAAGAACCTGGGACTTGATGGCATCTATGAGCTGCTTCTTCAGCCCTGGACTGCCAACCTCCATACCTATTGCTATGGGGAAAAATGAACCCTATTGTTAAACCACTGTGAGGAGGCAGGATGATTTAATCAAATGGCTAGATCTTGATGCAAAACACACTGAAATAGAGCCTTCATTTTGAATGAACATACACCCAACTAAAAATTGAAAAATGTTTTACTAATATAAAGGGACAACTTGGAGTATTTTTCATCGGAGGCCCCAAGCTCTAGCACTCAGCGATGCAAAGCCACGTTTCCTGTTTGCCCTACTCTCTAGTGTCCCACAGTTACCAGCAAACTGAGGTTGATTAAACTAGAATCTTAGAGATGGCAGATCCCAGACTCAACATTTTTTAAAGCCCTCAAATGATTCTAATGAGCAGGTAGGGTTGAGAACCTCAGGTTTTAATGAATATATCTGTTTGGGATAGGAATATGGTCACCCCTTCTTCCTTCTAAACCTTAAGGCTAGTTATCTGCATCTCTAAGCAGAGGTGGGAAATACCAGAACATTAGAAATTTAGGGATACCAGTTTCGTCCTGTAGATTAATTGTAATACTGATCTTTAATGCAAACTACAGACCCATTTTTAGAGAATCAAGATAATTCCGTTGAACAGCAATGTTATTCTGCCATATTTTTCTTTCAGCTGCTACAAGTGTCACCAAAACTTCCATCTGCACAGCAAAGAGAGATAATCCCATTGTTTTTCTGTCTGCAAATTTTTCTACAGTTTAGAATCCTTTTATAAACTGAGAGGTTTTTTTTTCCAGAATTGGAAATCTTTCTGTTCATACTTTCATCAAAGTCCTTTTCTGATGTCTCAGTTCAGCCTTCACTTCATGGTAGTCATATTTCTACCAACAAAACTCAGGTATACAAAAATGTAAAACGTTTATTTTCCATATGTGACCCTATTTTCTGTCTTGAGCCCCCATTCTACTTGATGGCAGAATTAGAAACAAGTCAATTCCAGGTAAAGTTAGTCCATTCAGAGTTTTTCTCCCTCCGCCTTTGCCCTGGCAGTTGAGGGGAGACTGGTCACACATCTGGACATGAAGGGAGCTCATCTGGTCCTTGGCTGTCACATGTCATAGAGGCAACTGAGCTACCATCTGGCCTTTGATATAAAGACAGTGCTGACATCTGCTCTTGGGCCCCTCCTCCCCATACAAAGCACCTCCCAATGTGCCAGGTCTCCTTGAGATCCTCCTGTAGTGTCTCACACACACAGGCACTTCTGGCCACTGTGGGCTGTGGGACTGACCTGCTTTTGCTGAGATCTCTTCTCCCAAGTTCGCACACTAGGGCAGAGGGTGCGACAACCTCAGACCTTTTTCACTTTCCTGGGATTTCCTGGGAAGACAAGGCAGACCCTCACAGCCCTTGAGTGCCTCGTTCAGCCCAAACAGGTACTAGATATGCAACAGCATTTCCCCTCTTCGACCTCATTCCCAGCTCATTGGGATCTTCATCTATCAGACTAAACAGGAAAAATGCTGGCTCGATATATAGGAGCAGAAGGCATTTATTTTTTAACGTATATACATTAATTAAATTTATAAATACACAAAATCTATTTAAGGTACATTAATACTTCAAAAATACCATTCAGTCATACCTCCTTGTCAATCTGGGAAGTTTGCATCCAATTCACTCATCAGCAGAAAGAAAAACTACATTAAAAACTAGACACAATAGGACAGTTTTTTATTCTAATAGTGGAAATATCAGAGCTCACTTTTTTCTCTTTTATCACCTTTTCTACATTTTTCAAATTTCTACTTTGAACTTTTTGCTTTATGTTTCTATAGTAAACACATCTGGAAAATATCCAGTTAAATCTCTGCTGAAAAGAAAAGGCATAAAGGAAAAGATTGATGAGTCCAATTACATCCAATTTTAAATTTAAGTAAGGTACAAAAAAGCTCCATAAAGAAAATAAAACAAATGACCAAAAGACAAAAGAAAGAAATTTCTCATATATGACAGAAAGAGTTCAGGAAAAAGATGGATACAATAGCACACTTTATAAATAGACTGTTAAGAGAAAAATAAAAGCAATAGCCAAAAACATAAGAAACACCTCCCTCAATTACAGAAATGCAAACTAAAACAAAACTGAGATGTCATTTTTACTTACCAGATTTGCAAAGTGTAAAAAATGTATGAACTTAGTAATTGGTTAGGGTGTAATTTGTTAAGGATGGATATTATACTATTTCTGAGAATATAAATTTGAATAACTTAAGAGACATTTGGAAAATAGATCAAAATTTTGAATATATTTCTAGGAACCCTTTGCAAAAGTAAACCAACCAAATGAGATGTGAACAAGGATATAAACAAAGATAATCATTGTAGGAGTGTCTGTAACAACCAAAAAAGAGGGGAAAAAGGTGGAAACAAGCTAAAGAACTATCAAAATGAGATTCTTTAATAAATTATAGTACATCAATATAATAAAATGCCATATAATTAAGGCAAACATGAAGTGATGTGTCATATTTTAATATGGAAAATTCTCTAATATATTAACTGAAAAGACAATATATAGGACAGGGTGAACAGTATAATAATCCTTTTCATGTAAATAAAAAATATGTTCTATAAATATCAGAGCTTATGTATTCACAAAATGTTTTTGGGGAAATAGAATACAAACCAATAGAATAAAAGAACTGTTAATTTCTACTACAGTTTAAATATTCTAAGTTCATGTTTAATATTTGTTTAATGGCAGTCACAATTAGCTCCTTATGGAATTACAGGTCATTCTGTTTTCATATGGAATTTCTGTTTTAAAAAAAAGTATTATAAGGGAGGGATAAGGGGGAAAGGGGGCTGTTACAATTAGCACACATAATGTAGTGGGTGTGGGGGTGGGCTGGGAGGATACGGGGAAGACAGTGTAACACAGAGAAGACAAGTAGTGATTGTATAGCATCTTACTACAGTGATGGACAGTGACTGCAATGGGGTATGTGGTGGGGACTTGATAATAGGGGGAGTCTAGTAACCATAATGTTGCTCATGTAATTGTGTATTAATAATAGCAGAAAAAAGGTATTAGGTTAATTTTTTTAAAAAAGCAATAATAATATGTAGAATTTCATGAAGTCCATCCATTCCTCTGATAGTTGGTCCTTAAGGAATGTGATAAAAGTTATGGCCCTTATCTACCCAATGCAGCAGCCACTAACCACATGTGCCTTTTGAGCACTTGGAATGTGTCTAGTTTCCATCGTGATGTGCTGTATGTGTTCAATATACATCTTACTTTAAAGACTTACTATGAAGAAGTCTTTATAGTAAATGAACTCTTAGTAGTGTTTTATATTTATTACAGGGTGAAATAATATTTAGATATATTGGGGAAATAAAAGTTACTTCACCTATTTCATTTTTACTTAATAAAATGTGGTCATTGAAAACTTTGTAAAATTTGAAAATTGTAAATGTCATTAGCTTTATATTCAGAATCTTTCTATTGGACAGCACTATTACAGGTTCTCAGCCCTTATGCTCAAAATGTTGAGTCACCATAAAAATGTGTATCCTGGCCGTCACTGTAGGGCAATGCTCTCCCTCTTGGTTCAGGGTCACTATGACCAACCTTCTTTTGAAACCTGTTGTTTGAGCTGATGAGTGGATATTTCAATAACTCTTATCACAGAATCTTTACAGAGGACCTTTTTAAGGAAGGTAGTATCAATTAGAGTTGTGAGTCTATTGACTAGTTCATTTATCATAATAGCCAATACGTATTGAGCCTTTCTAGACACCAATCACAAGTTTCAAGTTCTTTATATCCATTACTTTACTTAATCTTCACCACTTGGTAAGGTAGGGACCATGGTTATTCCCCTTTTGCAAATAAGGAAATTGAGAGTTCGTGCTCACAGTGAGTGAGCCCGTGAATGATGATTCTGACCCAAAAGCCCAGGTTCTGAATCTCTACACTATCTTTTATAAATCCCATGAACTGAAGAGCCAACCAGTTTTCCCATTTGGTTACAGCTACTAGGAAGTGTGGAGCATGAGAAGTATGGGAGGTGTGCAGTCTGGCAGTGTCCTCAGCCATGGCTGTACTGTATCTCCTGAGGTTTGTTTTCTTTATTCTATGTTTTTATCTCCTAATTAAATCCCTTCCCCATTGTTTACATGCCCAGGTAAGTTGCTGAATGCCTCTTCAGAAGAAGGCAGGGTCTGCACCTTCTCAGTTCCTCATGGCCTCACCTGTCTCCTTGGTTGCTTGCTCTGCCTGTGTCAACACTGTGACATTGGCTCTGTGCAGGCCTCAGCCAACTTCAGCCTGGGGCTCACACCCCGTGTCTCTACCTCTGCTCAGCTATTTCTGAACTCAAATGAAGTGCCAAAGGGAGTAAGTGATGCAATAGGAATTGTGGGGGTGTTAACTCTCTGTAAGGTCACCTTTAACCAATGGGTGACTGGAGATGGAAGACAGAAAATAAACATTCTGTTCTTATGTGCAAGAGATCATTCCAAAGTACAAATTTTCTGAACAGACTCTCCAGAAATATTGCATGTTGTCAAGCAATCCCCTGTAACTCTCCAAATCAAGTGAAGAAGTAGCCAGCTTGGTATTTGCTTGTTATCCTTTCCTGTTTTAATTCCCTTTTCCTCAATCTCATTGCCCAGGGATTACACCTCCCAATAAAACATTGTTTTTTTAATTGAAGCATGGTTGATATTCAGTATTATATTGGTTTCCAGTATACAACATAGTGATTTGACAATTATATACATTGTGAAATGCTCACTGTAATAAATATAGTCATCTGTCACCATAACAAAGTTATTACAATATTATTGACTATGTTCACTGTACTTTTCATCCCTGTGACTTTCTTATTTTATAAGTGGAAGTTTGTTTCTCTTTATTCCCTTCACCTGTTACCCCCACTCTCCCTCTCCTATGGCAACCAACAATTTGTTCTCTGTAATTTTTAGTCTATTTCTGTTTTATTTGTTTCTTTGTTTTATTTTTTTACATTCCCCATATAACTGAAATTATATGGCATTTGTCTCTCCCTGTCTGATTTATTTCACTTAACATAATACCCTCTAGATCCATCCATGTTGTCGCAAATGGCAAGATATCACTATTTTTTATGGCTAAGTAATATCTCATTGTATGTATGTACCACCTATTCATTCATCCATTGATGGACACTTAGGTTACTTCCATATCTTGGCTGTTGTAAATAATGATATGATAAACATAAAAGTGCATGTATCTTTTCAAATTAGTGATACTCTTTGGGTAAATACCCAGAAGAATTACTATGTCATATGGCGTTTCTATTTTGATTTGGAAGAACCTCCATACAGTTTTCTATAGTGGCTGCTCCAATTCACAACCCCGCAAACAGTGCAACAGGCTTCCCTTTTCTCCACATCCTCAACAACACTTGTTATTTCTTGTCTTTATTTTAGCCACTTTGACTGGTGTGCGGTGATAGTTCATTGTGGTTTTGATTTTCATGTCCCTAATCATTAGTGATGTATCTTTTCATGTGCCTATTGGCCATCTGTATGTCTTCTTTGGAAAAATGTCTATTCAGGTACCCTGCCCAGTTTTTAATCACATTATTTTTTGGTGTTGTGTTGCATGACTTCTTTATATATTTTGGATATTAGCCTCTTGTCAGATATATCATTTGAAAATATAGTTCCCATTCAGTAGGTTGCCTTTCATATTATTGATAGTTTCCTGCACAATGTGTATAAATGTGCAGAACCGTTCTAGTTTGAAATGGTCCCACTTGTTTATTTTTCCTTTTGTTTCCCTTGCCTGGGAGACATGTCCAAAAAAAATTTACTAATACCAGTGTTCAAGAAGGTACTGACGACACAGTTCTGGGAAGACGGCGGCGTGAGCAGGGCGGTAGAAATCTCCTCCCAAAACCATGTATATCTATGAAAATACAGCAAATACAACTATTCCTAAAAGAGAGACCAGAACACACAGGACAGCACACAGCCTGCATCTGCACCTGAGAGGATTCGGCACACAGCAAGGCGGGTAAGATACAGAGCCGCATCCTGGCGGGACCCAACCACTCCCCTACCCCAGCACACTGGCGGGAAGAGAGGATTGAGAGCTGGGAGGGAGTGGAAGTACAGGCCCATGAAATAACCAGCCCTGGTGATCTGCACTGGGAGCACTGACACACATCGTGCGGTGTACCAGAGATCAGAGAGACAAAGGGTGCAGGTTTTGAGCTGGGAATGCGCCTGGGTCCGTGCAGCCAGCTCCTGGGACAAAGGAAAAGCGTGTGCTTTGTTCAGAAGTCTTACAATTGTCCCAGCACACTCAGCCCAGCAGGCTGGGAGTCCTGAGGAATTTCGGACCCCTTGGCTGGAGATTGGGAAACAGTAGCCTCACTGAAACTTCACACAGAGAACAATAGCCTCCCATTCGTTCCAGCCCAGGCCAGAGCTGCAAAAGGCCAAGTGGAGAGGCGTGGCCATGGCTGTGGAATAGAGGAGCAACAGCACCACCTACAGCATCCTTACACAATCTACTCCCGGTGGGCTTTTTTTTTTCTTTCTTTTCTTTTCTTTCTTTCATTTTTTCTCTTTTCTTTCTCTTCCTTGTTTTTCTTCTCTTTTCCTTCTCTTAATTCTTTTTTTTTTTAAGTCTTAAAGAGTCCAGCTGACATATGTGGCACCTGCCAGCGACCACTTCTATTGCCATGAAAGACAGACGAATATAGAACAGACAAAGCTCACCCAGACAACACCAGAGCAAGAGCCGGAAGGGATGAAAATGCACAATCTTGCTGAAAAAGAATTCAGAATAAAAGTCATAACCATGCTTATGGATCCACAGAGAAATATGTAAGAGGTGAGGGAGGAAGTGAGGGAAGTCAGGAAAGACAATGCAGAAATGAGACAAGCCATCGACGGGCTTTGCAGCAGACTGGAGATGCAAGAGACTGTTAATGCAATAGAAATCAGAGAACAGTAATACAGAGCAGCTGAGGCAGAGAGAGATAAAAGGATCTCTAGGAATGAAAGAATATTAAGAGAACTGTGTGACCAATCCAAATGGAACAATATTCACATCATAGGAGTACCAGAAGAAGAAGAAGAGAGAAAAAGGGATAGAAAGTGTCTTTGAAGAAATAATTGGTGAAAACTTCCCCAAGCTGGGGAAGGAAATAGTCTCTCAGACCATGGAAGCCCACGGATCTCCCAACAGAAGGGTCCCAAGGAAAACAACACCAAGACACATAATAATTAAAATGGCAAAGATAAAAGACAAGGACAGAGTATTAAAGGCAGCTAGAGAGAGAAAAAAGATCGCCTACAAAGGAAAACCCATCAGACTATTGTCAGACTTCTCAACAGAAACTTTACCGGACAAAACAGAATGGTATGATATATTTAATGTATTGAAGCAGAATGGCCTCGAACCAAGAATATTGTATCCACCACGATTATCATTTAAATATCACGGAAGGATTAAACAATTTCCAGACAACTGAAAGCTGAGAGAATTTGCCTCCGATAAACCCCCTCTACAGGATATCATAAAGGAACTGCTCTAGAGGGAAGCACTCCTAAGGCTAAAGAGATGTCACCAGAGAAAATAAAATCATAGCAAAGAAAGCAGACCATCCAAATACTAAGTAAAGGCAAAGAATAAAACACCTAGTATATAAAGAATGGAGGAGGAAGAATAAGAAGGGAGAGAAATAATGAAACATCAGATAGTGTTTACAATTACTTAACAAGAAAGTTAAGTTAGCTTGTTAGATAGTAAAGAAGCAACCCTTGAACCTTTGGTAACCACGAATCTAAAGCCAGAAATGGCAATAAGTACATATCTATCAATAATCACCCTAAATATAAATGGAATGAATGCACCAATCAAAAGACACTGAGTAACAGAATGGATAAAAAGCAAGACCCATCTATAGACTGCCTACAAGAAACTCACCTCAAACCCAAAGATATACACAGACTAAATGAAGGGATGGAAAAAGATATTTCATGCAAACAATAAAGAGAAAAAAGCAGGTGTTGCAGTACTTGTATCAGACAAAATAGACGTCAAAACGAAGAAAGTAGCAAGAGATAAAGAAGGACATTACATAATGATAAAGGGGTCAGTCCAACAAGAGGATATAACCATTATAAATATATATGCACCCAACACAGGAGCGCCGGCATATGTGAAACAAATACTAACAGAATTAAAGGAGGAAATAGACAGCAATGCATTCATTTCAGGTGACTTCAACACACCACTCACTCCAAAGGACAGATCAACCGGGCAGAAAATAAGTAAAGACACAGAGACACTTAACAACACACTAGAACAGATGGACCTAACAGACATCTATCTACAGAACTCTACACCCAAAAGCAACAGGATACACATTCTTCTCAAGTGCACATAGAACATTTCCCACAACAGACCACGTACTAGGCCACAAAAAGAACATCAGTAAAGTCAAAAAGATTGAAATTCTACCAACCAACTTCTCAGATCACAAAGGTATAAAACTAGAAATAAATTTTAGAAAGAAAACAAAAAGGCTCACAAATACATGGAGACTTAACAACATTCCCCTAATTAATCAACGGGTTAACGACCAAATCAAAACAGAAACCAAAGAATATATGGAGACTAATGACAACAAAAACACAAAGCCACAACTTCTGTGGGACGCAGCAAAGGCAGTTCTAAGAGGAAAGTATATTGCAATCCAGGCCTATTTAAAGAAGGAAGATCATTCCCAAATGAATAGTCTAAAGATACAATTACTGAAATTGGATAAAGAAGAACAAATGAGACCCAAAGTCACCAGAAGGAGGGACATAATAAAGATCAGAGAATAAATAAATAAAACTGAGAAGAATAAAACAATAGAAAAAAATCAATGAAACCAAGAGCTTGTTCTTTGAAAAAATAAACAAAATAGATAAACCCCTAGCCAGACTCATTAAGAGAAAAAGAGAATCTACACACATAAACACAATCAGAAATGAGAAAGAAAAAATAACGACAGACCCCACAGAAATACAAAGAATTATAAGAGAATATTATAAGAATCTATATGCTAACAAGCTGGAAAACCTAGAAGAAATGGACAACTTCTGAGAAAAATACAACCTTCCAAGACTGACCAAGCAAGAAGCAGAAAAACTAAACAGACCAATCACCAGCAACAAAATTGAGTCAGTAATCAAAAAACTACCCAAGAACAAAACTCGGGACAAGTTGGATTCACCTCTGAATTCTACCACATGTGTAGACAAAAAATAACACCCATTCTCTTTAAAGTTTTTCAAAAAATAGAAGAGGAGGGAATACTTCCAAACTCATTCTATGAAACCAACATCACTCTAATACCAAAACCTGGCAAAGACCTCACCAAAAAAGAAAATTGCAGACCAATATCCCTGATGAAAATAGATGCAAAAATACTCAACAAAATATTAGCAAACTGAATTCAAAAATACTTCAATAGGATCATACACCATGATCAAGTGGGACTCATCCCAGGGATGCAAGGATGGTACAACATTCGAAAATCCATCAACATCATCCACCACATCAACAAAAAGAAGAACAAAGACCACATGATCATCTCCATAGATGCTGAAAAAGCATTTGACAAAATTCAGCATCCATTCATGATTAAAACTCTCAACAAAATGGGTATAGATGGCAAGTACCTCAACATCATAAAGGCCATATATGACAAACCCATAGCTAACATCATACTTAATGGAAAGAAGCTGAAAGCTTTTCATCTAAGATCATGAACAAGACAGGGATGCCCACTCTCTCCACTGTTATTCAACATAGTACTGGAGGTCCTAGCAATCAGACAAAACAAAGACATACAAGGCATCCAGATTGGTAAAGAAGAAGTCAAATTGTCACTATTTGCAGATGACATGATATTGTACATAAAAACCCTAAAGACTCCACTGCAAAACTACTAGAACTAATCTCTGAATTCAGCAAAATTGCAGGATACAAAATTAACACACAGAAATCTGTTGCTTTCCTATACACTAATGATGAACTAACAGAAAAAGAAATCAGAAAAACAATTCCATCCACAATTGCATTAAAAAGAATAAAATACCTAGGAATAAACCTAACAAATGAAGTGAAAGACCTATACTCTGAAAACTACAAGGCACTCCTAAGAGAAATTAAAGAGGACACTAACAAATGGAAATACATCCTATGCTCTTGACTAGGAAGAATAAATATTGTCAAAATGGCTATACTACCTAAAGCAATCTACAGATTCAATGCAATCCCTATCAAACTACCAACAGCTTTCTTCAATGAACTGGAGCAAATACTCCTAAAACTCATATGGAACCGCAAAAGAGCCCAAATAGCCAAAGCAATCCTGAGAAGGAGGAATAAAACAGGGGGAATTACGCTCCCTGACTTCAAGGTCTACTACAAAGCCACAGTAATCAAGACAATTTGGTATTGGCACAAAAACAGACCCACAGACCAGTGGAACAGAATAGAAAATCCGAACACTAATGCAAACATATACAGTCAATTAATATTTGATAAAGGAGCCTTGGATATACAATGGGGAGATAACAGCCTCTTCAGCAGCTGGTGTTGGAAAAACTGGACAGCTGCATATAAGAGAATGAAACTGGACTACTGTGTAACCCCATACACAAAAGTAAACTCAAAATGGATCAAAGACCTGAATGTAAGTCATGAAACCATAAAACTCTTAGGAAAAAACATAGGCAAAAATCTCTTGGACATAAACATGAGCGACTTCTTTATGAACATATCTCCCCGGACAAGGGAAACAAAAGGAAAAATGAACAAGTGGGACTATATCAAGCTGAAAAGCTTCTGTACAGCAAAGGATACCATCAGTAAAACAAAAAGACATCCTACAGTATGGGAGAATATATTCATAAATGACGTATCCGATAAGGGGTTGACATCCAAAATATATAAAGAACTCATACACCTCAACAAACAAAAAGCAAATAATCCAATTAAGAAATGGGCAGAGGACATGAATAGACACTTCTCCAAAGAAGAAATTCAGATGGCCAACAGGCACATGAAACGATGCTCCACATCGCTAATCATCAGAGAAATGCAGATTAAAACCACAATGAGATATCACCTCACACCAGTGAGGATGGCCAACATCTAAAACACAAACAACAACAAATGTTGGCGAGGATGTGGAAAAAAGGAAACCCTCCTACACTGCTGGTGGGAATGCAAATTAGTTCAACCATTGTGGAAAGCAGTATGGAGGTTCCTCAAAAAACTCAAAATAGAAATACCATTTGACCCAGGAATTCCACTCCTAGGAATTTACCCTAAGAATGCAGCAGCCCAGTTTGAAAAGACAGATGCACCCCTATGTTTATCGCAGCACTATTTACAATAGCCAAGAAATGGAGGCAACCTAAGTGTCCATCAGTAGATGAATGGATAAAGAAGATGTGGTACATATACACAATGGAATATTATTCAGCCATAAGAAGAAAACAAATCCTACCATTTGCAACAACATGGATGGAGCTAGAGGGTATTATGCTCAGTGAAATAAGCCAAGCCGAAAAAGACAAAAATCAAATGATTTCACTCATATGTGGAGTATAAGAACAAAGAAAAAACTGAAGGAACAAAACAGCAGCAGACTCACAGAACCCAAGAACGGACTAATAGTTACCAAAGGGAAAGGGACTGGGGAAGATGGGTGGGAAGGGAGGGATAAGAGGAAGAAAGGGGCATTACGATTAGCAGATATAATGTTGCCGGGCACGGGGAGGGCTGTACAACTCAGAGAAGACAAGTAGTGATTCTATAGCATCTCACTACGCTGATGGACAGTGACTATAATGGGGTTGGTGGGGGGGACCTGATGAAGGGAGTCGTTTAATCACCATAGTATTGCACATGTAACTGTAGATTAATGATACCAAAATAAATTATTTAAAAAAAAGGAACTGACTGTATTTTCTTCTGGAAAAGTATATACATATATATTCAGGTCTTACATTTAGGTCTTTAGTCCAATATGAGTTATGTTTGTAATTGGAATGGTGTACAGTGGTACAATTTTATTCTTTCCCAGCACCATTTATTGAAGAGACATTTCCCCATTGTATCTTCTTGCCTCCATTTTCATATATGAATTGACATTATAGGCATGGGTTTATTTCTAGGCTCTTTATTCTTTTCCATTAATCTATGTGTCTGTTTTTGTACCAGTACTTTATGGTTTTGATTTCTGCAGGTTTGTAATATTGTTTGAAATCAAGGATGCAATACCTCCAGCTTTGTTCCTTTCTCAAGATTGCTTTGGATATTCAGGATCTTCTGTGGCTCCATACAAATTTTAAGATTATTTGCTCTAGCTCTTGAAAAGTGTGATTATATTTTGATAGTGATTGCAGTGAATATGGAGATTGCTTTGGGCAGTATGGCCATTTTAACAATACTAATTATTCCTGTCTCTAAACATGGATATCTTGCTGTTTCTTTATATCATCTTCAATTTCTTTCATCACTGTCTTATGGGTTTCAGAGTACAGGTCTTTCATCTGCTGGTTAAATTTATTCCTAGCTATTTTATCCTTTTTAATGTAATTATAAATGGGGTTGTTTTCTTAATTCCTTTTCTGCTAGTTCCTTATAGAAACACAACAGGTTTCTGTATATTGGTTTTATATCCCACAACTTAACTGAATTCACTTATTCTAATTTTTTTTTTTGGTGGAGTCTTTACTATTTTCTATATATAGTATCAAAAGCATTATCTCAACGTTGCCTCAAGCTGTGTTTTCCAGGAAACCAAGCTAAACTGTAGTTTAAATTAATTAATTAACCTTTAAAATGAACTGGCCAGGTTGTAGCTAGCTTTGTTTTCTGCTCTGCCAAAGGCAGATGTTTACAATTGGAGTGGGTACCTGTAGAAGTGCTATAAAAGCCCATACCAGAATTTTTAATAGTATTTACAAACATAATTTTCAGATTTTTGTCATTGTCATCATCACCTCAATTACCTTCTCTAGAATAATATACTGAGAGAATGTAAAACCATAGAAAGGTGTATAGCATAGGCTCCCCACTCTGTCTCACCTGGCTACAAATTCAGAGATTCCCACCTACCCCTACAACACAGTAAATAATTCGCTAGAATGGCTCACAGAACTCAGGGAAGATCTTTGCTTATGATTACTTGTTTATTACAAAGGATACAGCTCAAGAACAGCCAAATGGAAGAAATGTATAGAATAATAAAGTATGGCATTAGGGGGTGTTGGAAAAGCTTCCATGCTCTGGGCATACCACTGTTTCTGCACATAAATGTGTTCCTCAACTCAAAGCTCCCCAAATCTCATTGTTCAAGAGTTTTATGGAAGTTTCATTGCATAGTTCAGTCACCAATGGAGGGCTGAAATTTCCAACCCTCTGATCACTTGATTGTTCTTTCTGGTGACCAACCCTTATCGTGAAGCTATCTTGGGTCACCTCATTAACATAAACTAGATATGATTGAAAGGAACTTGTGATGAATGACAAAAGGCACTCCTCATACTCAGGAAATTCCAAGGGTCTTAGGATCTCTGTGCCAGGAAATGAGTGACCAAGTATATTTTTATTATACCATGCCTGTGACACTTCCAGAGATATTTAATGTATTTACAAACAAAAAATATTTTTTCGTGCTACTTTAAAAACATCTGTACACTAATATATACATTATACTTCATCTAGCAATTTACCTTACAGGTCAATGTAGTTGAGAATATAAATCACATTCTCATTCTTTTTTATTGCCTATACTCCATTAAATAGAAGTATAATTATAAGTTTTATTCCTAATCCTAACTTAGAGATATTAACTTCCTTTCCTATCTTTTGCTGCTTTGAAGAATTGGAATAGCATTGCTGGGTGACACTGTGTGTGCATGTAAAGTTTGACTGCAGGGTTACTGCCCTCCACAGTGTTGTACTGATTTACATTCCTTCTAGAAATACCTGAGGATTCCTATTTTCCATACTGTGGCCATTATAATATTATCAAGTATATTAATCACTATCAATTCGATAAGCAAAAAATTTGGTTGTCAGTATAAATTTATGCTGCTCTTATTGTAAAAGATATTAATTGTATTTTCCAATTTTAAGAGTCATTTGTATAGCATTGTCTGTAATCAATATTTTATATACTCTGTTTTGCCATTCAGTGTTTGGACTTCTGGATTTATAGATCTTTATATATTAGGAAAATTGCTCTTCAGGAAAAGCATGAAAAGGGTGAGGGATATAGGATGGGGAAAGGGAAAGAATGGGACAAAGGATGGCTCATGCTCCACGTAAACCTCCTGCAGAGTTGTCTGTGCCCTAGTAAAACAAAAGGCCCAGGACCACTCAGTGAGTGGTTGGTTGTGAGGATAACTTCCAGGACAAGGTGGGTCACCTCAGCTGAAGGCAATACTCTAGAGATGGGGCAGCTGTGAGACATTAACAGCCGACACTCCCAGCAGCCGGGGAAAGGGGGACCTGACCGGTAATGAGGGTTGGGTGAGCCAAAAATTTAACATCCACTACATCAGGTACAAACAAGTGTTCATTCTGAACATAGTAAATTGGAGGCATATGTGAGATATCAAGGGTCAAATGAGCAATTTAAAAGTGTGTAACTCAGGGAAGAGGCTGGTCACTGGACATAAAAGTTGGTGTTGGTCAGCACAGAGGTGGTATTTTTTAAATCATGTGGCTCTCTCTGTACTGATAGAGAAAGAGCTCTAGCACATAAAAAAAAGTTGAAAAAAAAAGCCAGATGCAGAATAGTGTGTGTGATATTTGCCTTTGGTGTAAGGAGAAATATAATAATACACACACACACATTCACTTATACGCTCACATATACACATACATATACGTACACTTGCATTTCCCAAAGGGAACACTAGAAGAATACCCAGGGGACTAATAAAAGTGCTTACCAACAGGATAAAGGGGTAAGAGTAGACATAATAAAGGGGACAGAAATAGACATGAAACTTCTTAAAATATTTTTTATAATTATTTTAATTTTTAACTTATTGTCTATTGTAAAAATAAATAAAATTTAAAAAAATTTTAAAGGAAAGAAAGCCATGTGGATAGCTGGGATCTTCTATGAAGAAAGAAAGGAAAAGAGAAGAGGAATCTAAGACCTAAAGAGCAATATTTAGAATTTTGGTGGTGGAGGAAGGACAACAAAATGCAAGAAGCAGGTAAGGTAAGAGGTTAAAGGAGAAAACCAGAAATAAGTGGTGTTAGGATTCCAATCATGGAAAAAGTAGTGTGTGAGCCATTGTTGTACCATTGGGAGCTTGATGTGGGCCACAGTTGGAGTATTTATTCACAACATTGTAGAGATAAATTAAAGTTCCTATGTCCAGGATTCTCGCCTGACCCTGGTTGGCTTGCCCACTGCATATGTGTGGGCAATATGTTATTATTGACTCTACAAGAAGAGCTCTGCCCAGTGCTCTGGGCTGCACAGCTGCAGGAGAGCAGAGACTGGAGTGTTGGCAGTGCCGAGGACAGAGACTAAGAGGGCTCCAGGGCAGAGAGGCCCAGAGGCAGAGACCAGCTTGCTGCATGCAGACTCGCTCTGAGGTGGACGCACTCCTAGCTCTTGACCTGCCACCGTGGAAATAAAGTTGGGTATAAACCCTTTCACCCCCAAAACATTCCATTGTCATTTTTCAGTCTCACAGAATCAAGAGTGAACTTGCCTGGGGCTGAAACCCACTGGCAAGACAATCATCGAAAAAGGAAAATGCTGCAAACCCAGGCTTCCCTTGCCTAGAGCCAGTTTACCAGCACACTGCTGCATGGAAGTCAGAAGGAAAGTTTTGAGAAGGCGGAGAGTATTAGTAGCTCCAGGAAGAAAGTGTGTTCCTGGCCTGGGGTGGATCCCCTATGAAACCGGTAAAACTGAAATAAGTGAAAGGAAAGGGTAGGTCGGGAGAAACAATTTTTTATTGTTCATAGCTTGCTCGAATTCGCTCGCTAGGCCCAGCCCCACCCATCTCCTCCTGCAGCCGCTCCGCTCTCTCCTTTCTCCCGTCCGGCTAGCAAAGCCTGGTTGGTGCTCTGTGCCCCTGTAGCCCCAGAGGCGCTCACTCCCTTCCCTGCCCGCCCCTTTCAGGAGGAGCTCAGTGACTGGCAGATGCCAATCCAATTACATACCAGGAGTGGAGGGGAGGAGAGAGGGGTCATTTCTCCACCCCTTGCCCTAGAGGTTGCAGAAGGCTGCAGTGGTAAACACATTGCTATGTAAATGCACAAAGGCCAGGCAGATTCTGGAAATTCTGCAACTTACCTCACAATATTCAACATACGTAATACCACTGAGGGGCCAAATAAGGCGCGGACAGAAAAATTCTATCATTTGTTTCAGTGGAAAGGAAGGCATGGAAGAAAAGTGAGTGACAGGTGAGGTAAAAACCCTGTGTAGAGACAGCTCTTCCAGAAAGTTTTGCTGTGAAGGGAAAGAATGAAATCAGTAAGTTGCTGATTTGCAATTAAAGTGGAGAAGGTATGTGATTTAAAACGAGTAATATGAAAAACTACATCTCCATTGATGCGATTGTCCAGGGGAGAGGGCGAGCAGGGAAATGACAAGGCTGTTGTCATCAGGGTGGCATCCAGAGCACATGGAGAGGGACTTTCATTTGATAGGAAGCACATTTCTCCCATGAGTGGACTCTCCAAGCAGCATCTGTGATGGGCTATGCCCAGATACTCAAGACCCTGCCACCTCCCTGTCTGGGAAAGTTCATTACCAATATCTTGACATTGTTCCCAAGGTAAAATGCATACATACACTTTTCTCCAAGACAGGTAACCAATTCATAAAAAAATTTCTAGGCATCCTCAATATCTCAAAGGAAGCTGAAGTACATACATAAAAAACCAGGACTCCAGCCACAGAAAGAAGGGAACCTGCTGAAGTGTGTAAATGTTCTAGGCAAATGAGTTCCCAAAAAAGTTTAGGTAATTATGTGTCAGGATTTCACTGTCTGCCACTTCTAGATTACACTTGACTTCAAAAAGGTGCTAATGTTTGATTAATGCTCTCTTGGGTTTAGTAGCTCAGCTAAAAACACAGATTCTAGTGAACAGTGGTACATTAAATTGAAACATAAACTAAAAGTACTTGTAATGAGAAGAAGAAAGGGCTTCAGAAGATGGCAGTTATGATTACTGTAATTGTTTTGGAAAGAAAGGAATGATCTGTGACTCAGAAGGAGACAGCAGTTTTCTACCATCTTCCAACAATTTTGCAGCTGTGGAGACCAATGCCTTGGATGAATCACACTTGAATGGGGTCCTGGCTATGCTAACGGAGTGTTCATAGAGCTATGTAGTAAAAAGAAGGCGGCCTTTGGACAAAATACCTAATACACTCTGCCTGTGATGAATAATAAATATCAATTATTATTATTAATATTTAGGCATTCAGTACTGAAAATTCTACTGTTGCTCTGTTATTACCTAAATGTGTGGGTATGATATGTGGCTTGCATTCCTTCACAACCTACCACCACAGCTTGTCCAGTGGTGAATAGCTACCACTGTGACAGGAAGGGGAGCTCCTCTCTGTGCCTCTGCTGGATGTCAGATCAATGTCTATTGTAACTGTATCTAACCTATTGGCAGCTTCTTATATTTCAGGTGGTATTTAAGTGCATCTTAGAAGTTTCAAACTAGTGTTTGGGACTCAGCCACCTTGTTCTGAATAGCAATATATTGTTAGGGAAGATTTCCCTCATCCTATCTAGGACAAGCTCCTTGGAAGCAAAACCTAAAATGGAGATCCTGTGTAAGCAATCTATCAACAGAGTGAGGGAGTACTCTCAGGAAAATCCTGTAAGGGAGTGAGGGAAGCAGAAGAGAGGAAGAGACGTCGTTAGGAAAAGATATGGTTTCAGGAGCAGTCCAGCCTCAGCCTGATCTCACTGGGAACTCTGGAGCATGAATTGTGCTACAGTTTGTTCTGCCTTGAGGTGCAGGGGCAGAGCTTTCACACCACGCACTGTCAGTCGGTCACTGGCCACAGGCCACTCTCCTGAGGAGCAGGTCATAACCTTCCTGGCTTCTCTGGATGAGAGGGCTTCACTGGCTAAGGGAGGGTGCCCAGAAAAGGGGACAGCTGTGAGCTGCTAGGAGCAGCCAACGCCCACAGTGAATGTGAATGCGGGTGGGGTGGAGGAGGGTGGGAGGGCAAGACTAGCAAAAGAGAGGATCTGGGTGGGACATCAATAGCATCTGCCTCAGAGGACAAACGGCAATGGTGATTCCAATGCTAGACCATTATCCAGGACCAGATCCAGAAAAGAGTGCAAGCTGCCTTAAGGCACGCTGTTTGGACCACCTCCGGCAGTTCTTGCATGCTCAGTCATTGGACTTCTCAGAGATGGAAACAGAGCTGCCAACTGGTACCAACTTATCAGAGAACCAGAATTACAGATATGTTCAGCCCACAAGCTTACTGTTTCTGTTGCCCTGTTTGATGTTAAGTATTTTTTTAGAGTAGTAGAAAATAGCACATCAAAGGCACGATAATTATTCTAGAAATGCTTACATCTTACATTTGATGCTATTAGGAATTGTCCATATAAGATGATAAGGGTGACATCATTACGATACAAGGCTAGCTCTCTCTTTTAGAAGGTAAGTCTCACAAGACAAGGCCTGCGGTTTGGATGAGTAATAGGAAGAAAGGCACAGGGCAATTTGCTAGGTACATGGTGTTCTATTGTTAGGAGAAAAATACACACCGTGTGCTCTATGTTGTCAGTAACCAAAGGTTACTTCAGTAGCCCGTTCTCTGAGGTTAGCATATGAGCTTCAGATAAACAAGTAACACAAATCAATACTTGCTTCTGCAGCATGTTGATCACAGTGAGACTCTCTGCAGATCTCAGTGCTTTTATTTTATCTGCTACTAAAAATAATTTCTCGAAGCATGGATTTCATGACCTGAAGGGAGATTACAATAATGCTCCATTATGTTTTTTTTGTTCACATCCAATGCAGCTGGCCAGGGAAGTCTAGAACACTGGATAGAACTGCAAAACCTGAGTTCAGGAGCCCTGGCCACCTGCACGGTTGGTGAGTGACAGAATTTCCGGGCAGGATGCAGTCACTGAAGAGGGAACCTGAAATGATTCAGGGCTAAAGAGAGAAAGTGCTCTCTGCAAAAAGAATTCTCTCCATGAGACAGGAATCGAATGGGCCCAAAGAGAAGAAATGGAGAGAAACATGACTGGGTGCCTAGAAGTGATAGAAGGCATTTGGAAAGCAATAACCGTACCACCTATTTTCTGTGAAACTCCCAAACACCCACCTCTGTACGTGGAGGAAACATGGCTAACTAAGCCAGAGGCTCTTTGGCAGATTTGATTTTTCCATTGTCTTCCAGAGTACCTGATATTTAGTAAGAGCTGACTAAGTACATGTTTAATTAATTAATATCATGTTGTCATGGATGTCCTACAGGCAATTAGTTTTGACTTATTCAAGTTTAAATAGGGGGTATTAACTAGGTACCTGCATGAAAGGATAGCGTTTTGAGAACCTGTGCTTCTAAACCACCTTGAAAAGTGTTGAGTTCCTCAATTCGCACCCCTTTAATTAAATGACACAGTGAGAAAAATCTTGTTTCTGGCTTCTTTAGAGCGCCAAATTTCTCAGAACACTTTTTTGTAAGTGAATGTGGCAGTCTGAGTGCTAACCTACTGCTCTTCTCACGTCACTGCAAATAGCGTGGTGAGAAATGCTGTGGCCCAGCAGGAAGCGTAAGAACCTCTGGGGAGAAAATTTAGGCTGACATGGAAATACCTTTAAGACATATTATATTGTTGGGTAAAATAAGAAGGTTGTAGAATATTTCATATGTGGCATTTATGTTGAATAAATTATATATTTCTATGTGTACATTTGTATATCTAAAAACACATGGAAGTGTTATAGCGTACACATTAAGATCCTAAGAGTAGTCTGTGGTAACTCTGGGAGGAGGCTGGGATTTGAAGGTAAGGTGAAATAGAAAGAGACCTAGAGTTTTTCTGTATTATTTGAGGCTCATTGCTTTTCTCCCCTCACTAGAAATCCCAAGACAATAGGGAAGGTGCCTCTCTTGCTCACTACGATATTTCCAGAGCTTTGAAGAGTGGCTGGCACAATTTCAGTAGGTGTTCAGTAAATGTTTACAGAATGAATGAATTAAGAGCTTATACATAGGGATAGAGATGTGAAAGGCCATGGACCCATTAGGAAACTTCAGATAATTTGGCATGACCAGAGTACTTGGTAGAAAACGAGTGGCAAGAGCTGAATCTGAAAAGGAGGTGGGAGTCCGTTCACACACAATGCCAGGAAACTGTATCATTCACGTGGTGGAAGAGACATCAGAGGGGTGAGAGACACGGTAGGGTTTGCATTTCACAAAGGTTACTTGTGCAGCCATTTGAAGGATGGAATAGAGGAAAGCACTAGTCAACAACATCTTGCCAGAGCACAGGTGAGAAATGCTGAACTCCAAAATAAGGGTGAGCAGGAGGCATGAGAGGCAGATGAGGGTGGAGAGATGCGCAGGCCTTGTTGATCTACGGGCTGTTAGTAGCGGTGGGGGTGCACAGAGGGGGTCCCAGGCATCTGGATAGGCACCTATGGGCATGATGGGCCCCTCCACCAAGAGCAGAGCGTGGGGAGCAGTTTGAGAGTGAAGGTTGTGGGCTCATCCTCAGACACCTGACTTCACTGGTAGAGCAGAGCATCCAGGTGAAGGCGCGACAGAAAACCTGGGGTCTGTCCTGAGGTCTCACTTTTCTTCTGCCTGAGGAGAGCCTTCAATATTTTGTTGAACATTTTTAAAAGGAACCAATCCTCAGACAGTGGAGTGCTTAGTGCTTACTAACTGAACAAAGGAGGGGCAAGCCCAGCAGAGAGAGTTTGTCCTGGAGCCGAGGATTTCAACTCACTCAGCTCTAATAAATTTTATCCTCCTATTTCCTTAGCCAGAATAACATTAATTGTATAATTTGTAAGACAGGAAGAGACTGAAAGATCCTGGAGAGTTAAAAAGAGAAGGCACGCAGAAAGGTGTTTGGGGACCCATGTTGCCTTCCATTTAAAGGGATTGATCGGGCAGAAGATTGCTGGAGGAGAGACAAAGGAATCGCAGTCTCCCAGCCGGAACCTCAGCTCTCAGTCCTGAAATCCCGAGCACCCTTTCCTTTCACCTGCTTGCACAACATTCTCTCTCATCTGTTTCAAGGCTGAGTCTTTGCTGTAGTGATAAATAGTATGAATCAAGACTAATGGCCATAGACCTTGACGGCAATGACATTCTGGTTCACCTGGGAACCAGGCTCTGCACCTGGCACTTCAGTGCAGGGAGCAGAGGAGTACAAAAAAGCTTTCACCCCAGATTCTTTTTTTCCCACTCTGAAAAGGTGAGTCCTGGGACGAGGAGAACTTTCCTTTCCCACAACAAAGCTGAAAACTTAAACCCACCTTGTGCTTTCCCACCAGCCTTTCTGGAAAAGCTTCCCCTCTTTGCTGCTTTGTATTTCTCTGCTATTGGAACTGCATTGTTCAAAGAAGTACCTGCCCTTGTTTGTCAGATGAGAAACAGAAAATGCTGACCTGAATTCTTTTATTTATTCCTGCTGCTAACCTAGCAGTACTGCAGAATCTCAAACACTTCAGCTGTTTTAGTCTGGCTGGGAGAGTAGAACAATGAATGCATAAAGCTCCTTGACAGGAGCCTTCTCATTCCTCCAGAGGGAGGGAGGCCATTAGCAAGGAGTTGGCACAAAAAGAAGTGATATGTAGGCACGCTGAGAACAAAGGCCAATATCAGCCAATGCTGTTTGACCTGCTGGCACTATTTCTCCTCAGAATGGTTTTTCTGCTTTGTTGTGTCATCTGTGTCTGCCACTAATTTTGTCAGAGGATGAAAGTGAGCCCATAAGGACAGAGGCAGTACCTCATTCATCTCCAGGGTTTAGCACAGAACCTAGATTTAGAGAAGCAGAGATCATGGGAAGGGCATCTTCTGCAAATTCAGAAGATACATTGCTTTAATTTTCAATTTGCAGAAGAGAAACATAGGTTTGGAGATGTTAAGAGCCTGGTTAAAACACAAAGCTAGTCAACAGCATGTCTCATTTGAGCATCTTTGCAAGTAAGCAACAGAATACAACTCAGGCATATTTAACTAAAAAGGTCACTTACTGGAGGGATATTGGAATACAGAGAGGATGGGAATCTAGAAACCCAAATTAGAGAGAAAGGATAAGCCTTAGGGCAGATAAAAGACAGCAGGGTTACTCAACCACCTCACTTAGGACTCAGTTCACGCAACACTTTTTCCCTTCCATGCCGTCACTCTGCTCAAGTTGGTCAAAGTCCTAAGAAAAAGTGTTGGACTGGACAAGTTCAGTTCCCCATGCCAACTATTTGGAGAGCAGCAGGCAAAACACTATCTCCAAGACTTAAAGTTCCATCAAGTCTACTACATATAGTGGGGAAAAGGTTATTCCCCCAAAAGAAAATGGGTTGCTGTTATAATGGGAGAATAGTTGCTGAGTGGTGACAAATTCAAATGTCTACTCCAGAGGCACAAAAATTCTTAATCATAATATAAGTTGGTCACAGGATTGGTAGTACAGCATGGAGAATATAGCCAGTGATTCTGTAGCATCTTTCTGTGTTGACAGGTAGTAACCGCATTAGTTGGGGTGAGGATTTAATAATACTGGTAACTGTTGAACCACTGTGTGGTATAGTTGAAACCAATATAAGATTATACATCAACTATACTTCAATTTTTAAAAAATGTCTATCCCAGAGAGCTAGGATTTAAGCTCATGTACATCTGTTCCCCAAGTTTGCACTCTTTCTTTCCCCAGACCAGCATGCATGGTGGTCCTCAGCCAGTGGTAATTTTGTTCCCCTTCCCCCAGAGACTTTTTGCAGTGTCTGAAGACCTTTTCAGTTGGTACAACTGGGAGGAGATGCTATTGCCTTGTAGTGGACAGCAGCCAGAAATTCTGCTGAGAATTCTGCAATGCCCAGAATATCCCTCCACAAAACACGATTATCCATCCCCAAATGACAACAGTGCCAAGTTTGAGAAAAGACAGGGAATTGAGATCATACAATATGGGTTTAAGAAAATTCAGTAATTCAAGTTGGTGGAAGTATGGATTGCATATAGAAAAGTTGAAGGGGAAAAACAAAAGTTTTAGATGAGATATTGCAGGATCTTGAATGGCAGGCTAAATTGTCTAGACTATATTTAATAGGACTGGGTACTTCCTAGAACAAAACTATATCTTAGTTGTCTGGGCTTTACAGATCTCTCTATTCTGAGGTTACTGCTAAAAGACCTTTGGAGCACATGGTTCAAGGACATGAGACTGTCAATGACAAGCCCTGTTAGTGTTCCCCATTCTGGGCAAGCTCTTAGGTTCTGTTCCAAGAGTCTTGCTTCTCCATGCCTTGCACATCTCTCAGGAAAAGTCATTGCTTCTTAGAGTGGATGCTCCTGCTAAAGACAATAACACTGCTAGCAGCATTACTTCAAGTAATATAACCACTGAATGATCTTTAATCTTTCCAGAGTAATCTTTTTAAATTAACGTATTTCACTAATTCACACTTTTTCACATATCTGAAGTTAGGACATCCTTACAATCAATTGTTTAACTGGTAGCACTTTTTTCTTTCTGAACAATATATAAAATAATGGATGGCCTGATCAATAGCACTTTAAATTCAATGAAATGTGATATATTTATTTTCTTCATTTGTCATTGCTTAAATTTTATTCATGCTCATTTAAAGAACTAGCTGTGGGCATTGCAGGTGGGTATTAGCACTGAGCTGCAGCAGAATGCTAAGGACCATACAGATTGTCATGATGGAGCTGACCACTCTGTCATCGTTATTTGGTCATTAGAAATACAGTTCTTATGTTGAACAGAAGAGGTTTTGTAACCATGCAACCAAGTGCCCAGTGAGAACATCCAAGGCTTGCCCCCAATGACATGTTTTGTCTGTGTTTCAAAGCTTCTAAAGAGTATGTGAAAGAAACATTCATTCAGGTTTGAATTGCCTTGGCATATGCTTTTGGGCTGTTCTTATTTTGTACATACTTCCTTGGTCCATCATTAGATAATTTCCTTTGTGCAAAGGAAATGAAGTAAACTTTCCTTCTACATCCTTTCCCTATTTCTCACCTTTATCCTCTAACAGGATTTCCTCAATTCTTTCTTCACTGTCATACATCAGTGAGATTAATGTGTGATGAAATCCACCCTCCAGTAATGTTATCAGCTTCAGAAACAAAGGCATTAAGTAAGACTATAGAAGGAGAACAGGAGAGGAATAGTGGTGAAGCTTAAGCAACTGTGAATTTCCAGGAAATATTTATGAGCTGATTTAAATACTAATGAGCTAGTAGTCTGACAGCAGCAAGACTAAAATACAGAAGCACGAAGTTTCAGTTGGGTCGTGGGCTGTCTCATATCTGCACAAACTGCACAGTAGAGTGGCCACATTTTAAACCTCCTGCCAAATAGATGTTTCAAAATGCTGTTAAGTGAGAAATTGACATTTTCCCACTGATGTCATTTTTTAAATGTCTACCCTAGTACTTAGCAATCAATTTGAATCTCATGTTGGAAAGGCATCTAGGGCCACTCCACCCAAACCTTTCATCTAAATGACTAGTGTATTAGGAAAGACTCTCAATTTCCTTCTCTGTCCCCTTTATGAATTCACCAAATAGCCTCTCCTTGCATGTTCCTATGCTGTAGCATGAACCGTGTCTCAAGAGTGTAATAAGAGGTAATTTATCTAAAAATGTCTCCTGTCCCTGCCTGACTACAGAAAATACTTCAGTTGCCTATGGGTTTGAAAAGATAAAAACGCTTGCTATCACAATGAAACAAATTTAACTTCCAAAGAGCTTTTTTCATACATTGCCTTGGGTCTGACAATCTGCTGACTTGATGCAAAATAAATAACGAGGCTTTGCATTTCTAAATCGTATTTCAAAGTTCCACACACAGAATTTTTGTTAAGGGCTTATTCAGTGGGGATTTTTTTTTCTTTTTCCTAATGTGAGTATGCTAAGTAAGACAAGGAGGAAAATAGGAAGAGCAACCCACAGAGTCTCTGGAAAACTAGTGATCTTTAGAACTGGGGAGCTGAATACCCCAGAAGCTGCATAGCAGAGAGTCTGAGCAGATCCTCTGGAACCCTCGCACACATTGTGCTGCACCAGGGATCTGGTAGCTGATGGGCCTGAGGCTAGACGGAGCAGAGTGAGGCGCTCACTTCTGCCGTAAAACACAAGGCAGCACCAAAAAACCTTAGTAATCAAAATAAATAGTTCTTTTATGTAATATTTTCAAAAACAGAAATTAATACAAAAAGTCTGTAAGGAACAAAATGGCACAATTTTAAATAAAAACAGGATCTGACACTGCCCTGCCAAGCCATATTGGAGCCTGAGGCAAAAGGAAAAATGTGCACTCCTATAGACATGGTTTTATCCTTTTTCAAAAAAAAATTCCAGAAATAGATTTTGAATATATTGCTGATAACTTTGCTTCCATTAAAACCAGGAAAGTAAAATATTAAAATGTTCTGTATTGGGGTAGAAGTCAAATGTTTAAACTTAAAATAGTGTTTTTTAAATTTTTATACACCTGCTTTTCCAGTTTTCAATATTTTTTCAATGGCATGAACATTCTGGTTAGAACTCTGCACAGAGCTAGCCCAGAAGACATATTAGAAACATTAAAGACATCATTATATAGGCCGGAGAAACCAAGCTGAAGCCAGTGTTAAGACCTCTCATCAAGGGTATTCTGTTACTCTGTGATTGTGTTTCATTTTATGTGCAATATTTGTGGGCCACCGTATTCATATGCTACAAGGAACAGACAACCCACTGTTCCTTACTTAACATTGAAGAGAATTTATTTTCATATAACAGGAAGTCCAGAGGAAGAGTGGATCCAGGATCCAGGATCCAGGCTCTCTCACCGTCCTGCTCTGCCAAACACAGTAGTTAGCTTCACCTTTGGCTGGTTCCCGTTATAGGAGAACGTTGGCTGCCTTGGTTCCCGGAGTCCCTGGCAAACCTAACAATGCCTCACAAAAGGCAGGAAGAGGGAATTCTTTCTCTTTTGGTCTTATTGTAACAGTGAGGAAAACTTTTTTAGAAGCTTTCCAGCAGAGCTTTCCCATATCTCACTGGCCAGAATGAGGTCACAGGCTGCTACTGAAACCAGACTGTGAGAAGGGGAATGGGATGATAATGACAGGCTTAGGCTAATCAAGATTTACCCTAAGTCCTATCATGGAAAGATCATTACCCAAGCAAGCTTAGGGCCTTGTAGCAAGGAGGATGGAGGAAATAGCTGTCAGCTGGGCAGCCAGCAGTGCCTACTACAAATGACAATTATGGAATCAGATATTGGGTAGACAATATATCACTAATCTTTGTATCAGGTTTATCATTCATCAGTACAAGAAATGGTCATGATATAATGTAAGATAAATTGCAAAAATCTTCAATGAAACAATACTGTTAGACCCAAACATCCCAGCTGGCAGGAGGACAAATTCCAAGTAGATCGTAGAATTAAATGTGAAAACGTTACTACTATTTAAATGAATACATTGGAAAACTCTATAGTAATCTGGGAGTAGGAGAAGCCTATCTATGACTCAAAATCAAGAAGCCGTAAAGAGAAAAAATACAACATGGAATGAAAATATCAGCATAGAAAAACAGTCAGAGGATATAAATATCCAACGGGCAAGAAAAAAAGCCTACAAATGTGTCTTAAACATATGAAATGTTTGATTTCACGTTATTCAGATTAAGGAAAACAAAAATTAAAACTACCCTGAGATACCATTTTCAGCTATCTGACTGGCAAGAGTTTGATAACACTCTGTTGGCAAGGTTGTAGGGAAAAAGTCACTGTCATGGAGCCAGAGAGAGTATGTATAGGAATCACTCCGGTTGAGGGCAGTTTAGCAGTATATGCCAAAGGCCTAAATCCTTTAATTCAGTAATTCTGTTTCTGAAAATACATCTATGGATTCT
Organism: Smutsia gigantea; assembly: GCA_032199065.1. Classification (NCBI taxonomy): domain Eukaryota; kingdom Metazoa; phylum Chordata; class Mammalia; order Pholidota; family Manidae; genus Smutsia; species Smutsia gigantea. Next base: position 56,923 of record JAVSCE010005158.1, on the reverse strand, counting down.
ATACAGTCTGCATTTTACATATCTACTTAATTACATGAAAAAAGATTTTTCAGCGCTAATGTTTAACTGAAACATACCCATAAGACCCAACTGGTTAGTTCATGGCCAGTATCTAACCAAAAAGGTTGTCTATCATGTACTTGATTTTGAAAATTGTAAATATTACCCCTTTGGCATTTAGAAGTCTATTTATTGTCAAAAAGTACTGGGACAACTCAAATAGCCAACAAACGTGGACTAACTAACTAAATGACAGTGATCCTCAAAGTGGAATATCATGCAATTATGCAGAAGAATGAGTAGCTATCTGTATATAGTGATATGAGAAGATCTCCAAAATCTATTAAGTTAAAAAATGAAGGTGCCTATTAGTTTGTGTAATACTCCAACTTTTGTATAAAAGAAAGGAAAAATAGGACTTCCGGGAAGATGACAGCATGAGCAGGACGGCAGAAATCTCCTCCCAAAACCAAATATATTTATGAAAATACAGCAAATACAACTATTCCTAAAAGAGAGAAGATATAGGACGGCACCCAGCCTGCAGCCACACCTGAGAGGACTCGGCACCCCGCGAGGCGGGTAAGATACGGAGCCGCGTCCCAGCGGGACCTTAGCACTCCCCCACACCAGCACACCAGGCAGAAGGAGAGTATACAGAGCCAGGAGGGAGTGGAAGCACACGCCCGCCAAATAACCAGTCCTGGTGATCTGCACCGGGAGCACTGACACACTTCGCGCCGTGTATCAGAGATTGGAGAGACAGAGGGTGCAGATTCCAAGACTGCAGGTCCACTCAGCCAGCTCCCCAGGGCAGAAGAAAAGCGCGTGCTTTTTTAGGGGCTTTAAAGTGACAGGGGCCCAATGGACGGGTAGGATCGTCCCAGCGCACTCAGCCAAGCAGACTGGGCACCGTGGGGAATTTTGGTCCCCTTGGACTGTGGCTGGGAAAATCAGTCTCACGAAGACTTCCCACAGAAAGCAGCGTCCCATTCGTTCCCTCCCGTCAGAGTCACAAATGGCCTGGCGGAGTGGCGTGGCGGCGGAATACAGGAGCAGCGGCGACACCTATGCGATCCTAACAGAAACTACAACTGGCAGGCATCTTTTTTTTTTTCTCTATTTTCCCTTTCTTCTTTTTTTCTTTTTCTGACCACTTCTATCACCATGAAAAGACAGAGAAACATGGTACAAACAAAATTTACCCAGAAAACCCCAGACCAGACTACCCCAGAGAGGGAGACAAGGAATGGGCATGCACAATCTTCCTGAAAAAGAATTCAGAACAAAAGTCATAACCATACTGATGGATCTAAAGAGAAATATGCAAGAGCTGAGGGAGGAGGTGAGGGAAGTGAGGAAAGACAATGCAGAGATGAGATAAGCGATCGATGGGCTTAGCAGCAGACTACACGAGACGCAAGAGACTGTTAATGGAATAGAAACCAGAGAACATGAATACAGAGAAGTTGAGGCAGAGAGAGATAAAAGGATCTCTAGGAATGAAAGAATTTTAAGAGAACTGTGTGGCCAATCTAAATGGAACAATATTCGCATTATAGGAATACAAGAGGAAGAAGAGAAAGAAGAGGGGATAGAAAGGGTCTTTGAAGAAATAATTGCTGAAAACTTCCCCAAGCTGGGGAAGGAAATAAGACTCTCAGACCATGGAAGCTCACAGATCTCCCAACACAAGGGACCCAAGGAAGACAACACCAAGACACATAATAATTAAAATGGCAAATATCAAAGATAAAGACAGAGTAGTAAAGGCAGCTAGAGAGAGAAGAAATATCACCTACAAAGGAAAATTCATCAGACTTCTCAACAGAAACCTTACAGGCCAGAAGAGTATGGCATGATATATTTACGTAATGAAGAAGAAGGGATTCAAACCAAGAATATTGTATCCAGCACGATTATCATTACAATATGACAGAGGGATTAAACAATTTCCAGACAAGCAAAAACTAAGGGAATTTGCCTCCCATAAACCACCTCTTCAAGATATCTTAAAGGGACTGCTCTAGAGGGAAGCACCTCTAAGGCTAAAAAGAGGTCACCAGAGAAAACAAAATCATAGCAAAGAAAGCAGATCATCCAAATACTAACTAAAGGCAAACAGTAGAACACCTAGTGTATAAGAATGGAGGAGGAGGAATAAGAAGGGAGAGAAATAAAAAATCATCAGACTGTGTTTACAATAACTTAACATGAAAGTTAAGTTAGACTGTTAGATAGTAGAGAAGCTACCCTTGAACCTTTGGTAACCACGAATCTAAAGCCATCAAAGGCAGTAAGTACATATCTATCAATAATCACCCTAAATGTAAATGGACTGAATGTACCAATCAAAAGACACAGAGTAACAGAATGGATAAAAAAGCAAGACCCATCTATATGCTGCTTACAAGAGATTTACCTCAAACCCAAGGATATACACAGACTAAAGGTGAAGGGATGGAAAACGATATTTCATGCAAACAACAAGGAGAAAAAAGCAGGTGTTGCAGTACTTGTATGAGACAAAATAGACTTCGAAACGTAGAAAGTAACAAGAAATAAAGAAGAACCTTACATAATGAAAAACGCGTCAGTCCAACAAAAGGATATAACCAATTTAAATATATATGCACCCAACACAGGAGTGCCGGCATATGTGAAACAAATACGAACAGAATTAAAGGAGGAAATAGACGGCAATGCAGTCATGTTAGGAGACTTCAACACACCACGCACTCCAAACAGAAAATAAGTAAAGACACAGAGGCACTGAACAACACACTAGAACAGATGGGCTTCACAGACATCTACGAAACTCTACACCCAAAAGCAACAGGATACACATTCTCCTCAAGTGCACATAGAACATTTTCCAGAATAGACCACATACTAGGCCACAAAAAGAACCTCAATAAATTCAAAAAGATTGAAATTCTACCAACCAACTTCTCAGATCACAAAGGTATAAAACTAGAAATAAATTTAAGAAAGAAAACAAAAAGGCTCACAAATACATGGAGACTTAACAACATTCTCCTAATTAATCAACGGGTTAATGACCAAATCAAAACGGAAATCAAAGAATTTATGGACACTAATGACAACAACAACACAAAGCCACAACATCTATGGGACGCAAAAAAGGCAGTTCTAAGAGGAAAGTATATTGCAATCCAGGCCTATTTAAAGAAGGAAGAACATTCCCAAATGAATAGTCTAAAGACACAATTACTGAAATTGGAAAAAGAAGAAAAAATGAGGCCCAAAGTCACTAGAAGGAGGGACATAATAAAGATTAGAACATAAATAAATAAAATCGAGAAGAATAAAACAATAGAAAAAAATCAATGAAACCAAGAGCTTGTTCTTTGAAAAAATAAACAAAATAGATAAACCCCTAGCCAGACTCATTAAGAGAAAAAGAGAATCTACACACATAAACACAATCAGAAATGAGAAAGGAAAAATCACAACGGACCCCACAGAAATACAAAGACTCATAAGAGAATATTATGAGAGTCTATATGCTAACAAGCTGGGAAACCTAGAAGAAGTGGACTTCTTAGAAAAATACAACCTTCTAAGACTGACCAAGCAAGAAGCAGAAAAGCTAAACAGAACAATCACCAGCAATGAAATTGAATGGGTAATCAAAAACTACCCAAGAACAAAACCCTGAACCAGAAGGATTCACCTCTGAATTCTTCCACATGTGTAAAGAAGAAATAACACCCATTCTCCTTAAAGTTTTCCAAACAATAGAAGAGGAGGGAATACTTCCAAACTCATTCTATGAAGCCAGCATCACTCTAATACCAAAACCGGGCAAAGACCTCACCAAAAAAGAAAATTACAGGCCAATATCCCTGATGAATGCAAATGCAAAAATACTCAACAAAATATTAGCAAACTGAATACAAAAATACATCAAGAGGATCATACACCATGATCAAGTGGGATTCATCTCAGGGATGCAAGGATGGTACAACATTTGAAAATCCATCAACATCATCCACCACATCAACAAAAAGAAGAACAAAAACCACATGATCGGCATTCTGCACCAGTTTGCCCTCCTGTCGTCTTGTATATAGAGCCCAGTGAACCCACTCAAGAACTGTTTGACTCCTGCCAGCAGGCCCCGGCAGAAAGTGGTGCCCAAACAGGGACCTGAGTACAGGAGAGCAACGCCAAGGTGCCACCAAAAGAGAAGACACAGCACTGCGGATCTGAAGCACTTCTGCCATAGCATGCAGGTCCTAGACATGAGAGGCAGAGATTGGATTCCACTACAGGCAAAAGTGAAACCATAAACGCTGAAGCTGCTCCATCTATTCCTTCTGCACCATCTGAGACTGTGTCGGAAGTGGCGGACGAGGAAGAATGGGAGAGCGATCGCAGCTCTTTAACAGACCTTAAAGAACAAAGACCTGAAAAATTAGATCTGCCAGAGGTTTGTTTGTGTAAAACCTTTAACAAGCTCATGGCTGAAGGTGCATTGAAATATACTCCTCCAACTCCCCCTCAGTCAGTTGTTGCAGGGCTTCATCCCCCTTCGCTGCCTCTTAACAGCCTTGGCCGTCTTACCTTTAAAACCTAGACCAGATAAAAGACAGCTGTTGCCACTACAACAGCTTTCTCCCCTGCAAAAGGCTCTGAAACAAGCTTCAGAGAGAGGAGTAGATACTATGGGTTTTGTAGCCTGTCCGGTCTTTGAGGAAGTGGATGAGCATGGGGTGAGGCACAGAATCCACCAGCCTTTAGCATTCAAACAACTGAGAAGAGCTGAAAATGGCCTGCTCATTCTATGGAGCTACTGCTCCATTTACACAAGCTATGCTTGAGGCTTTGGCATCTGATGCTCTCCACCCTCTGACTATAAAGCTATTGCACGAGCCTGTTTAAGTGGAGGAGATTATCTATTGCGGAGATCAGAATATGCAGAGCAATGTCAAAAGACAGCTGATATTAACAGAGCTCAAAATCATCCAGTAACTTTTGGAATGCTTCTGGGGGAAGGACCCTACAGTGATCTTAACAGGCAGTTAGATTTCAATCCTGCTGCCTATGCACAAATAAATGCTGCTGCTAAGCAAGCTTGGATGAAACTGCCCCCAGGGGGGGCACGATCCGAAGATTTATCTAAAATTAGACAAGGGCCAGATGAGCATTTTCAAGATTTTGTCTCTTGTTTGATGCAAACATCTAGCAGATTGATATATGGGCTTTCTCCTTGGAAATAATTAGCCTATGAGAACACACATTCTGCATGCCAGGCAGCCCTTCGCCCTTTCAGAAAAAAGGGCACAATTTCAGATTATATTAGTCTCTGTTTAGACATCGGCTCAGCTACACACTATAGACACTTATTCTGTCTTTATTATGGCAACAGAACAAACTGGAGAAGCCACTAAACACGTTATAGCCCATTGCTTAAAATGCTTTGGCATTACAGGAGTGCCAAAAGAGATTAAAACAGACAATGGGACCGGCTATACAAGCCGCACATTTCAGCATTTCTGCAAGCAATTTCAAATCCTTCACAAAACAGGTATTCCTTACAATCCCCAAGGACAAGGTACTGTGGAAAGGACACACAGTACCCTGAAGCATCAGCTTCAAAAAATAAAAAGGGGGGAGTTTTACCCAGAAACTGTTTAAACCATGCACTTTTTATTTTAAATTTTCTCACCATAGATGCACAGAGCAGGTCTGCAGCTGATAGATTTTTGGCATCCAAAAACAAAAGATTCATATGCTAGGGTAAGGTGGAAGGATCCTCTCATGGGTCAATGGAATGGCCCAGATCCAGTACTAATCTGGGGACGAGGGCATGTTTGTGTTTTCCACAGGATGTAGAAAGAGCCAGGTGGCTCCCAGAAAGATTGGTCTGCCATGCTGAAGCTCATACTCCTCTGCATTCTGCTGACCGCCGTGGGAGCCCACCACACACTGGGCACTTGTGCCAGACCCTCTGATCCTCCACCCAGCGGTTTGGGACAGCCCAGAGATCATTGTCCAGGTCAATGATACGAGGATTCTGGGCCATCATTCCACCTCCAGGAATTCGCCTGCCCAGAGCCCTTATCAGAATTATTCAGCCAAAGGAAAAGGAATGCCGGTGTGCTTCCGTGCTGGGCCTTCTGACAACTGTATCAGTGTTATGGACAACAAAGGTAACAGAGTGCTCATGCCCGTGGTGAATATGTCCTATCCTGGGATGACTAATGATGCCAAGCGTAAATCCAAATGTGACTATCACCATGGACATCCTTTTCCCCTCAGCAAGTGCCTTATTGTGGCACAGAGAATAGGAGGGTTAATGCAACAATCTTATGGACCCATTGTGTAGAAAGAACCCCAAAACGGTGTCATGTGTCAACAGGGCACTATGGGGACTGGTCTACCTGCGATAACTGTTCAGATCATCAGCTGATGGCTGGAATGTGGTGGGCTAGTAATGGGCATCCTCAAACTTATATTTGGATGCTGGCAGCTGAGTCAGGATGAAGGGTGAACATGAATGATCAAAATGAGGAGTACGGTTTTAATGATAATGCAAAAGATTTTACAGTGCTTGCTTGTGTCAATCTCTCTTATCGTCTATTAATGGGTGATGTCTATGTAAATGTGGGGAATAATTCAAAATTCAATGTTAGCTGCAATAATTGTAACTTTACTTCCTGTGTAACTTCTCTATCAGAAATTCAGACTGCAGATTTTGTAGATAATTTGGCTCATAATGTGTCTCTTGCCTTGGCCACCCAAGAATCAAGTGATTCCAAGGTGGAACATAAGCTCTAGGCTTTAGAGAATACGGTGCGTTACTTGGGTGATCAAGTTAATGTGTTGAATACTAGAAAGCTACATCAAGAGTTAATAGCTATCCAAGAGGCAAAATTAGATTTGTCCCCAGAAAAATTAGCAGAAGAGGTTTTGGAAGGTTTAAGCTCCATGGTCCCCACGTGGGCCTCTACCAAAATAGCTCTTGAGCTCCTTCATTGTCTGCACTCTAATGCTCTTTCTTCTACTTATATTGGTCCCTACAGCACTACGTTTGGTAGAAAAAGTGCTGAAGCAAATGTATGGAAGCCTCCACAAGCAAAACATCACTCAACCCCCCCAGCCAATTTTGGCTTAGGAGGCTGGATAGCCAGTGATGGGTAAGGCTAGAAGGGGGAGTGGACCAACCTAAGACAGGGAATGGGTTATGCAACCCTCAGCCTGATGACGGGTAAGGCCATCCCTGTTCTTGACCAACCTAAGAAGGGCACAATCATCCATGCATTCAAGCATTTAAAAAAAAATTGGGAGATGTGGTGAGTGGTTGGGACAGAAGGGGCAAGAGTACAGGACAGGACTGATGGTGTTTTTGTGCCTAGTCTCCATCTAATGTCTGAACCAGGCGTGACTCTGAAAGAAACATTAAAAAGTTTCCTAAATTCCAGGAACAAGTATCTCAGGAATACAGGGAGGTCTTATCTCAAGGCCAGCCACCTGGACCAGATGCCCCCAGGTGTATGTGACTTAAGTATTGGATTAATGTCCAGTTTGATTGATCTGTGGGCAATAATTAAGTGATTGGATTGAGGTCCTTTAGAAGGGTGTGTGAATCTAATCTGTGGGCAATTCATGTGTATATAAGCCATGCCAGAATAAAGCTTCTTTGCATTCTGCATTCTGCACCCCCAAAAAAACCCGTATGATCATCTCCATAGATGCTGAAAAAGCATTTGACAAAATTCAGCATCCATTCATGATTAAAACTCTCAACAAAATGGGTATAGACGGCAAGTACCTCAAAATCATAAAGGCCATATATGACAAACCCACAGCTAACATGATACTTAACAGCCAAACGCTGAAAGCTTTTCATCCAAGATCGGGAACAAGACAGGGATGCCCACTCTCTCTACTGTTATTTAACATAGTACTGGAGGGCCTAGCCATGGCAATCAGACAAAACAAAGAAACACAAGGCATCCAAATTGGTAACGAAGAAGTCAAATTGTCACTATTTGCAGATGACATGATATTGTACATAAAAACCCTAAAGGCTCCACTCCAAAACTACTAGAACTAATCTCTGAATTCAGCAAAATTGCAGGATACAAAATTAACACACAGAAATCTGTTGCTTTCCTATACACTAACGATGAACTAACAGAAAAAAAAAATCAGAAAAACAATTCCATCCACAATTGCATCAAAAAGAATGAAATACCTAGGAATAAACCTAACCGAGGAAGTGAAAGACCTATACCCTTAAAACTACGAGGCACTCCTAAGAAAAATTAAAGAGGACACTAACAAATGGAAATACATCCCATGCTCTTGGCTAGGAAGAATAAATATTGTCAAAATGGCTGTACTACCTAAAGTAATCTACAGATTCAATGCAATCTCTATCGAAATACCAACAGCTTTCTTCAATGAACTTGAACAAATAATTCTAAAATTCATATGGAACCACAAAAGACCCCGAATAGCCAAAGCAATCCTGAGAAGGAGGAATAAAACAGGGGGAATTACACTCCCTGACTTCAAGCTCTACTACAAAGCCCCAGTAATCAAGACAACTTGGTATTGGCACAAAAACAGACCCATAGACCAGTGGAACAGAATAGATAATACAAACATTAACCCAAACATATACAGTCAATTAATATTTGATAAAGGAGCCTTAGATATACAATGGGGAAATGACAGCCTCTTCAGCAGCTGGTGTTGGAAAAACTGGACAGCTACATGTAAGAGAATGAAACTGGACTACTGTGTAACCCCATACACAAAAGTAAACTCAAAATGGATCAAAGACCTGAATGTAAGTCATGAAATCATAAAACTCTTAGAAAAAAACATAGGCAAAAATCTCTTGGACATATACATGAGTGACTTCTTCATGAACATATCTCCCTGGGCAAGGGAAACAAAAGCAAAAATGAACAAGTGGAACTATATCAAGCTGAAAAGCTTCTGTACAGCAAAGGACACCATCAGTAGAACAAAAAGACACCCTACAATATGGGAGAATATATTTATAAATGACATATACGATGAGGGGTTGACATCCAAAATATATAAAGAACTCATGCACCTCAAGAAACAAAAAGCAAATAATCCAATTAAGAAATGGGCAGAGGACATTAGAATAGACACTTCTCCAAAGAAGAAATTCAGATGGCCAACAGGCACATGAAAAGATGCTCCACATCGCTAATCATCAGAGAAATGCAAATTAAAACCACAGTTAGATATCACCTCACACCACTGAGGATGGCCAACATGTAAAACACAAACAACAACAAATGTTGGCGAGGATGTGGAGAAAAAGGGAACCCTCCTACACTGCTGGTGGGAATGCAAATTAGTTCAACCATTGTGGAAAGCAGTATGGAGGTTCTTCAAAAAACTCAAAATAGAAATACCATTTGACCCAGGAATTCCACTCCTAGGAATTTACCCTAAGAATGCAGCAGGCCAATGTGAAAAAGAAAGATGCACCCCTATGTTTATTGCAGCACTATTTACAATAGCCAATAAATGGAAGTAACCTAAGTGTCCATCAGTAGATGAGTGGATTAAGAAGAAGTGGTACATATACACATTGGAATATTATTCAGCCATGAGAAGAAAACAAATCCTACCATTTGCAACAACATGGATGGAGCTAGAGGGTATTATGCTTATTGAAATAAGCCAAGCAGTAAAAGACAATTATCAAATGATCTCACTCATATGTGGAGTATAAGAACAAAGACAAAAAACTGAAGGAACAAAAGAGCAGCAAACTTACAGAACCCAAGAATGGACTAATAGTTACCAAAGGGAAAGGAACTGAGGAGGATGGGTGGGAAGGGAGGGACAAGGGGGGAAAATGGGCAGGATGATTAGCAGAAGTAATGTTGGGGGGGTTCAGGGAGGGCTGTACAACTCAGAGAAAACAAGTAATGATTCTGTAGCATCTCACTATGCTGATAGATAGTGACTGTAATGGGGTTGGTGGGGGGGACCTGATGAAGGGGTAGTTTAATAACCATAATATTGCACATGTAATTGTAGATTAATGATACCAAAATAAGTTATTAAAAAAAGAAAGGAAAAATAAGTCTTACTTTATACAAAATAAACAATTATATTTGCTTATAAAAACATGAACCTCTGATAGAAGCACAAAAAAATAACAGATTGCCTGGATTCAGGGATGGCAAATGGGGAGGATGAAAGACAAGAGAAAATTTTTTCAATATATATCACTTCTTTTTGTTTTGATTTAGAACTATGTAAATGTATTTGTTCAGTTTAAATACAATTTATTGATAATCTACAATTTTTTACTGCTGCCTACATTCCATTTGCAAATCTTTAATATGACATTCAAATAAAGTCATAAGTTAGTTCAAATATTTGCATGGTTGATTCCTACTAATTCCTCCCAATCCCTACCTGTCACCTATGACCCACACATAAACACACACCGCCAGCCCTGGAACTTCTCCTCAAAAATAACCACTGTTAACTGTTTTCCCTTTGAAAAAAAAAATATGTGTATGCCTACATTTCTCTCATATGTGTATCATTTGTCAAAAAATTTACACGATAGTGTTTTTATTAACTACATATTCTTAAGAATTTTTGGTATCATGAATTTTTTAATTTATTTAATATTTTGTAGTTCATATATATATATATCAGTATGTACTGCTTTTTTTAATGGTTGGATAATATTCCATCACATAGATACATAATATTTTTTTATTGATGTATCATTGAGATACAATCTTATATTGATTTCAAGTATACAACACAATGGTTCAATAGTCACTCATATTATTAAGTCCTCATCTCAGCTGATACAGTTACTATCTGTCAACATAGGAAGATGTTACAGAATCATTGGCTTTATTCTCCATCCTGTACTTTGATCCGAGACCAGTTTATGTTATGATTGAGAATTTTTGTGCCCTTTTATCCCACTCACCCTCCTCCCCCACCCCAACTACTTCCATATAGTAACCACCAGTCACTTCCCAGTATCTATGAATCTACTGCTATTTTTATTATTTTGTTTTGTTCTATCTTTACATCCCACAAATATGTGAAATCATATGGTATTTGTCTTTCTCTGCCTGGCTCATTTCACTAAGTATAACACCCTCTAGGCCCATCCATATTGCTGTAAATGACAGGGTTTCTTTCTTTTTTTATGGCTGAATGATATTCCATCATGTATATGTACCACATCTCCTTTATCTGTTCATCTAGGGATGGACACTTAGGTTCCTTCCATATCTTGGCTATTGTAAATAATATGTCAATTAACAGGAGTGTGTATATCTCTCAAATCAGGGATTTTGTTTTCTTCAGGTAAATTCCTAGAAGTGGAAATACTGGGTCAAATAGTATACCTACTTTTAGCTTTTTGCAGTACATCCATACTGTTTTCCAGAGTGGCTGTAACAGTTTACATTCCGTCCAACCATGTAGGAGAGTTCCCATTTCTCCATATCCTTGCCAACACATTATTTCTTGTGTTTTGGGTAGTGGCCATTCTAACTCGTGTGAGGTGATATCTCAATGTGGTTTTGAGTTGCATTTCCCTGGTGATTAGTGATGTAGAGCATCTTTTCATGTGCCTGTTGGCCATCTGTATTTCTTCTTTTGAGAAATGTCTGTTCAAGTCCTCCACCCATTTTTAAATTAGTATATTTGTTTTTATGGTGTTGAGGCATATGAGCTCTTTATGTATTTCAGATATTATCAGATAAATTGTTTATGAATACATTCTCCCATATTGTAGGTTGCCTTTTTGTTCTGTTGATGGTGTCCTTTGCTGTACAGCTTTTTAGTTTGATGTAGTCCCATATTTGTTCATTTTTTATTTTGTTTCCCTTGCCCATGGAGATGTGTCCAGGAAAAAAATGCTCGTGCTTATGGTCAAGTGATTTCTGCCTATGTTTTTTTTCTAAAAGTTTTATGGTTTCATGTCTTACATTTAGGTCTTCGATTCATTTTGAGTTTAGTTTTGTGTATGGAGCTAGACAGTAATCTAGTTTCATTCCCTTGCATGTAACTGTCCAGTTTTTCCAACACCAGTTATTGAAGAGATTGTCTTTTCCCCATTGAATATTCACTGTGCCTTTATCATGTATTAATTGATCATATACATGTGGTTTTATTTCTGGGCTCTCTATTCTGTTCCATTGATTTATGGGTCTGTTCTTGGGCCATACCAAATTGTTTTGATTACTGTGGCTTTGTAGTTGAGCTTGAAGTCGGGGAGCATAATACTCCCAACTTTATTCTTCTTTATCAGGATTGCTTTGGCTATTCAGGGTCTTTTGTGGTTCCATATGAATTTTAGGATTATTTGCTACAGTTCATTGAAAAATGCCATTGGTATTTTGATAGGGATTGCTTTGAATCTGTAAGCTGCTTTGGGCAGGATGGCCATTTTGACAATATTAATTCTTCCTATCCATGAGCATGGGATAGATTTCTGTTTATTTGTGTCTTCTTTAACTTCTCTCATGAGTGTCTTATAGTTTTCAGAGTAGAGATCTTTCATCACCTTGGTTAGGTGTATTCCTAGGTATTTTACTCTTTTAGATGTGATTGTAAATGGAATCATTTTCCTGATTTCTCTTTCTGCTGTTAGTATATAGGAATGCAACAGATTTCTGTGTATTAATTTTGTTTCCTGCAACTTTGCTGAATTAAGTTATTAGTTCTAATAGTTTTTTGGTGGAGTTTTTTGAGTTTTCTGTATATAATATCATGTCCTCTGCAAATAGTGACAGTTTAACTTCTTCCATACCAATTTGGATGCCTTTTTTCTCTTCATCTTGTTTGACTTCCATGACTAGGACCTCCAGTACTACATTGAATAAAACTGGAGAGAGTGGACATCTTTGTCTTGTTCCTGATCTTAGAGGAAAAGCTTTCAGCTTTTCCCCCATTGAGTATAATGTTAGCTACAGGTTTGTCGTATATGGCATTTATTATGCTGAGGTATGTAACCTCTATGCTCATTTTGTGGAGAGTTTTTATCATGAATGGATGTTGAATTTTATAAAATGCTTTTTCAGTATCTATTGAGATGATCATGTGGTTTTTAATCCTTTTTGTCAATGTAGTGTATCACATTTATGGATTTACAAATATTGTACCATCCTAGCATCCCTGGAATAAACCCACTTGGTCATGATGGATAATCCTTTGATGTATTTTTTAATTCAGGTTGCTAACATTTTATTAAGGATTTTTGCATCTATGTTTATCAGGTATATTGGTCTAAAATTTTCTTTATTTGCAGTGTCTTTTTCTGGTTTTGGTATTAGAGTAATGCCAACCTCATAGAAAGAGTTTGGAAGTATTGCCTTCTCTTCTACTTTTTGGGATTCTTTAAGAAGGATGGGTAGAATTCAGCTGTGAAGCCATCTGGTCCAGACTTTTGTTTCTTGGGAGTTTTCTGATTACCAATTCAACTTTGTTACTGGTAATTGATCTGTTCAGATTTTGGCCTTCTTCCTGACTTGGAAGGTTATACTTTTCTAGGTATTTGTCCACTCCTAGGTTATCCAATTTATTGGCATATAATTTTTCATAGAAATCTTTAATAATTCTTTGTGTTTTTGTGGTGTCAGTTGTAACTATTCTTTCTTCTTTTCTGATTTTCCTTATTTGTGGCCTTTATCTTTTTTTCTTGATAAGTCTGGCTAGGGGTTTGTCTAATTTGTTTATCTACTGGAAGAATCAGCTCTTGGTTTCATTGATTTTTTTTTCTATTGTTTTATGCACTTCTATTTTGTTTCTCTCTGATCTTTATTATGTCCCTTCTTCTACTAACTTTGGGTTTCATTTGTTCATCTTTTTAAAATTTCCTTAGTTGTGAGTTTAAACTATTTATTTGGGATAGTTCTTGTTTCTTGAGGTAGGCCTGTATTGCTATGTAGTTCCCTCTGAGAACTGCTGTTGCGGAGTCCACAGATTTGAGGTCATTCTTTTTTTGTTTCCATTTGTTTCCATGTATTGCTTGATTTCTGTTTTGATTTGTTCATTCATCCATTGGTTATTTAGAAGCATGTTGTTTAGCCTCCATGTGTTTGAGGGCTTTTTTGTTTTCTTTGTGTAATTTATTTCTAGTTTCATACCATTGTGGTCTGAGAAGTTTCTTGATATGATTTCAATCTCTCTGAATTTATGAGGCTCTTTTTGTGGCCTAGTATGTGATCTATTCTAGAGACATTCCATGTACAGTTGAGAAAAATGTGTATTCTTCTGTTTTTGGGTGGAATGTTCTGTAGATATCTGTTAAGTCCATCTGATCTAATGTGTTCAGTGCCTTTGTTTATTTTCTGTCCAGTTAATCTGTCTATTGATGTAGGTGGTGTGTTAAAGTCTCCTAATATGAATAAGTTGCAGTCTATTTCCCCCTTTAGTTCTCTTAGAATTGTTTTACATATTTAGATGTTCCTAGGTTGGGTGTATAGATATTTATAATGGTTTTGTCCTCTTGTTGGACTAATCCCTTTATCCTTATGTAGTGTTCTTCTTTGTCCTTTCTTACTTTTTTTGTTTTTAAGTCTATTTCTCTGATATGAGCACTGCTACTCCTGCTTTTTTCTCCCTATATTTGCATGAAATATCTTTTTCTACCCCTTCACTTTCAGTCTCTGTATGTCTTTGGGTCTGAAATGACTCTCTTATAGGCAGCACATAGATGGGTCTTGTTTCTTTCTCCATTCTGCCATCCAGTGTTGTTTGATCAGTACATTCAGTCCCTTTACATTTAAGGTAATTATTGATAGGTACGTACTTATTGCTATTTTATTTTATTTTTTTTGGTTATTTTTCTAATTCCTTTCTCTTCCTTTCTTCCTCTCTTATATTCTTGTCTTGTTGTTTGATGGTTTTCTTTAGTTTTGTGATTGGATTTCTTTTTTTTTTTTGACTATAATAGACTTTAGGTTTATGGTTGCCATAAGGTTCATGGATATTTCCTAACTATATAACAGTCTACAACACTCAGGAGGATTAAAGATGGCAGCATGAGAGGGTGAGACAGAGGATTCCTCCTAAAATCACATATAATACAAAAATATAATTAATACAACTATTCCTGAAAGAGCAACAGGTAAGAGGACTGCACCAGACGCATAAACCTGGAGAAAAGAGCAGACCTCACAGAACAGGGTAACGTACCAAAGCTGTGGCCCAGCAGGACCCAAGCCCTTCCCCCAACCCAGCTCATCAGTGTGAGGAAGAGAAACAGCGGGGAGGGAGTGGAAGCCTGGGACTGCTGAATACCTAACTCTGGAGATCTGCTCTGGGAGTAAAAACCTGCATTTCATGATGCTTGCATGGTACTCTTGTGAGAAGGGGGTTGGAAAGCTAAGACAGGCAAAATTCCTGGAGAGACTGAGATTCCAGTCACTTGTGGAAAACAGGGATCCATATACGGCTGCTCTGGGGCAAAAGAAAGGCAGGCAGTCTGACAGACTTTGTAACAAGGAAGCCCTTAGCAAGAGGGCTACTAAAGGGGCAAGGATTGTACAGAGCTTCCTGTTCAGGAGGAAGGAAAAGTAGACAAAATTGTCCAGGTGCACTCTGCTCAGCACGTTGGGAGCTTTCATGATATTCAGGTGCTCCAGCTTCCTGGCTGCCTACACAGCTCCAAGATACACAGTGTGCTGCACATTTCCCCCGGCCACCCCCACCTGGCTTGCAAACCAGCAAACCCTACCCTGGCGTTGGGCTAGCCAGAGGGAAAATCTGTCTACAGCAACTACAAATGGAAAGCACAGAGGGTTATATGTGTGTGCTCAGCCAACTGGGTCAGGCAGTAGAACCAGGCCTAGCAGCCAGGAAACAGGAAACAGCTCTTACTTCCCCCCAGGCACCAATACCACTCCCCTGCAATGCCCAACATTGCTTCAGATGCTGAGCAGCTCCAGAGAGTAGAGCTTCTGGGCACTAGGAGGCGCCATATACAACTATGAAAGGCCAAAGGAACCTGTTTCAAAGTAAAATTATTAATACAATCCCTGAGAAAAAATGACATTGACCTTATGAATCTTCCTGAAAGGGAGTTCAAAATAAAAATCATTAACATGCTCATGGAGGTACAGAAAGATAATCAAGAACTCAGGAATGAATTCCGGTCAGAAATCCAATCATTGAAGAGCACAATGGACGGTATTAAAAGAAGATTAGATATGGTGGAGGAGACGATAAATGAAATAGAAACTAGAGAAGAGGAATACAAAGAAGCTGAGGCACAGAGAGAAAAAAGGATCTCTAAGAATGAAAGAATATTGAGAGAACTGTGTGACCAATCCAAATGAAGCAATATTCGCATTATAGAGGTACCAGAAGAAGAAGAGAGAGAAAAAAGGATACAAAGTGTCTTTGAGGAGGTAATTTCTGAAAACTTTCCCAATCTTGGGGAGGAGATAGTCTCTCAGGCCATGGAGGTCCACATATCTCCCAACACAAGGGACCCAAGGAAGACAACAGCAAGACATACAGTAATTAAAATGGCAAAGATCAAGGATAAGGACAGACTATTAAAAGCAGCCAGAGAGAGAAATAAGATCACATACAAAGGAAAGTACATCAGGCTATCATCAGACTTCTCAGCAGAAACCTTACAGGCCAGAAGGGAGTGGCATGAAGTATTTAATGCAGTGAAGCAGAAAGGCCTTGACCCAAGAATACTTTATCTGGCAAGATTATCATTTAAATTTGAAGGAGGGATTAAACAATTTCCAGATAAGCAAAAGCTGAGAGAATTTACCTCCCACAAACTGTGTCTACAGTGTATTTTGGAGGGACTTCTATAGATAGAAGTGTTCCTAAGGTTTAATAGTGGTCATGAGAGGTAATAAAACCATAGTAAAGAAAGTAGAACAGCTAATTACTAAGCTAATGCAAAATTAAATTAACTATCCCCAAAGTCAAGCAAAAGATAGACAAAGAATACAGAATATGATACCTAATATATAAAGAATGGAGGAGGAAGGAAAAGGAGGAGAACAAAAAAAGAACCTTTAGATTGTGTTTGTAATAGCATATTAAGTGAGTTAAGTTAGACTCTTACATAGTAAGGAAGTTAACCTTGAACCTTTGGTAACCACGAATCTAAAGCCTTCAATGCCAATAAGTACATACCTATCCATAATCACCCTAAATGTAAATTCACTGAATGCACCAATCAAAAGACATAGAGTCACTGAATGGATAAAAAAACAAGAAACAAGACCCATCTATATGCTGCCTACAAGAGACTCACTTTAAACCCAAAGACATACACAGACTAAAAGTGAAGGGATGGAAAAAGATATTTTCATGCAACTAATAGTGAGGAAAAAACAGCAGCTGTAGTACTTGTATCAGACAAAATAGACGTCAAAACAAAGAAAGTCACAAGAGACAAAGACAGACACTACATAATGATAAAAGGGTCAATCCAACAAGAAGATATAACTGTCATAAATATCTATACACCCAACACAGGAGCACCTACATATGTGAAAAAAATACTAACAGAATTAAAAGGAGAAAAAGAATGCAATAGAAATATAATTCATTCCAGGAGGCTTCAACAGTCCACTCACTCTGAAGCACAGATCAGCCAGGCAGAAAATAAGAAAGGAGGCAGAGGCACTGAACACAATAGAACAGATGGACCTAAAAGACATCTACAGAACTCTACACCCCTAGAAATACTCTATGCAAAAAAAATGAAAATTACCACAAACACATGGAGGCTTCACAGCATGCTCCTACATAACCAATGGATCAATGACCAAATAAAAACAGAGATCAAGCAACATATGGAGACAAATGACAGCAATAACTCAACACCACAAAACCTGTGGGACGCAGCAAAGGCCATGCTAAGAGAAAAGTATATTGCAATACAGGCTTACCTCAGGAAAGAAGAACAATCCCATATGAGCAGTCAAAACTCACAATTAACAAAACTAGAAAAAGAGAACAAATGAGGCCCAAAGTCAGTAGAAGGAGGGACATAATAAAGATTAGAACATAAATAAATAAAATCGAGCAGAATAAAACAATAGAAAGAATCAATGAAAGCAAGAGCTGGTTCTTTGAGAAAATTAACAAAATAGATAAGCCCCTAGCCAGACTTATCAAGAAAAAAAAAGAGTCTACACACACGAACAGAATGAGAAATGAGAAAGGAAAAATCACTATGGACACCACAGAATACAAAGAATTATTACAGAATACTATGAAAAATTATATCCTGACAAACTGGAAAACCTAGAAGAAATGGACAACTTTCTAGAAAAATACAGCCTTCCAAGGCTGACCCAGAAAGAAACAGAGACTCTGAACAGACCAATTACCAGCAACGAAATTGAACTGGAAATCAAAAACCTACCTAAGAACAAAACCCCTGGACCAGATGGCTTCACTGCTAAATTTTATCAAACATTTAGTGAAGACCTAATACCCATCCTCCTTAAAGGTTTCCAAAGAGTAAAAGAAGAGGGAATACTTCCAAACTCATTTTATGAGGCCAGCATCACTCTAATACCAAAACCAGGGAAAGACACCACAAAAAAGAAAATTACAGACCAATATCCCTGATGAACATAGATGCAAAAATACTCAACAAAATATTAGCAAACCGAATTCAAAAATATATCAAAAAGATCATCCATCATGATCAACTAGGATTTATTCCAGGGATGCAAGGATGGTATAACATTCGAAAATCCGTCAACATCATCCACCACATCAACAAAAAGAAGGACAAAAACCACATGATCATCTCCATAGATGCTGAAAAAGCATTTGACAAAATTCAACATCCATTCAGGATAAAAACTCAATAAAATGCATATAGAGGGCAAGTACCTCAACATAATAAAGGCCATATATGACAAACCCACAGCCAACGTTATACTTAACAGCGAGAAGCTGAAAGCTTTTCCTTTAACATCGGGAACAAAACAAGGATGCCCACTCTCCCCACTTCTACTCAACATAGTTCTGGAGGTCCTTGCCACAACAATCAGGCAACACAAAGAAATAAACGGCATTCAGATTGGCAAGGAAGAACTTAAACTGTCCCTGTTTGCAGATGACATGATGTTGCACATAAAAAGCCCTAAAGAATCCACTCCAAAACTACTAGATCTAATATCTGAATTCAGCAAAGTTGTGGGATACAAAATTAATACTCAGAAATCTGTGCCATTCCTATACACTAACAATGAACTAGCAGAGAGAGAAATCAGGAAAATAATTCTATTCACAGTTGCATCAAAAAGAATAAAATACCTAGGCATAAACCTAACCAAGGAAGTGAAAAACCTATACTCTGAAAACTACAAGACACTCATGAGAGAAATTAAAGAAGATACCAATAAATGGAAACACATCCTGTGCTCATGGATAGGAAGAATTAATATTGTCAAAATGGCCATCCTGCCTAAAGCAATCTACAGATTCAATGCAATTCCTATCAAAATACCACCAGCATTCTTCAATGAACTTGAGAAAATCCTTCTAAAATTCATATGGAACCACAAAAGACCCCAAATAGCCAAAGCAATCCTGAGAAGGAAGAATAAAACGGGGGATTATGCTCCCCAACTTCAAGCTCTACTACAAAGCCACAGTAATCAAGACAATTTGGTACTGGCACAAGAACAGACCCATAGACCAATGGAACAGACTAGAGAGCCCTGATATAAACCCAACCATATATAGTCAATTAATGTATGAAAAAGGAGCCATGGACATACAATGGGGAAATGACAGCCTCTTCAACAGCTGGTGTTGGCAAAACTGGACAGCTACATGCAAGAGAATGAAACTGGATTATTGTTTAACCCCATACACAGAAGTAAACTCGAAATGGATCAAGGACCTGAATGTAAGTCATGAAACAATAAAACTCTTAGAAGACCACATAGGCAAAAATCTCCTGAGTATAAGCATGAGCAACTTCTTCCTGAGCGCATCTCCTTGAGCAAGGGAAACAAAAGCAGAAATGGACTCATGGGACTACATCAGACTAAAAAGTTTCTGTATGGCAAAGGACACAATCAACAGAACATAAAGGCATTCTAAAATATGGGAGAATATATTTATAAATGACATATCTGAGAAGGGGTTAACATCCAAAATATATAAAAACTTACATGCCTCAACACCCAGAAAAGCAAATAACCCTATTAAAAAATAGGCAGAGGATATGAAGAAACAGTTCTCCAAAGAAGAAATTCAGATGGCCAACAGACACATGAAAAGATGCTCCATGTCACTAATCATCAGGGAAATGCAAATTAAAACCACAATGAGATAACACCTCACACCAGTAAGGATGGCCAGCATCAAAGAGACTAAGAACAACAAATGCTGGTGAGGATGCAGGGAAAGGGGAACCCTCCTACACTGCTGGTGGGAATGTAAGCTAGTCCAACCATTGTGGAAAGCAACATGGAGGTTTTCAAAAAATTCAAAATACGAATACATCTGACCCAGGAATCCCACTCCTTGGAATTTACCCAAATACAATTTCTCAGATTCAAAAAGACATATGCCCCCCTATGTTTATCACAGCACTATTTACAATAGCCAAGATATGGCAGCAACCTAAGTGTCCATCAGTAGATGAATGGATAAAGAAGAGGTGGTACATATACACAATGGAATACTATTCAGCCATAAGAAATAAACAAATCCTACCATTTGCAACAACATGGATTGAGCTGGAGGGTATTATGCTCAATGAAATAAACCAGGTGGAGAAAGACAAGTGCCAAATGATTTCCCTCATTTGTGGAGTATATCAGTGAAGGAAAACTGAAGGAACAAAATAGCAGCAGACGCCGAGACTCCAAGAAGGATCTAGTGGTTACGAAAGGGAGGGGTGTGGGAGGGCGAGTGGGGAGGGAGGGAGAAGGGGATTGAGGGGTATTATGTCTAGTGCACATGGTGTGGGGGGTCATGGGGAAAACAGTGTAGGACAGAGAAGGCAAATAGTGAATCTGTGGCATCTTACTACACTGAGGGACAGTGACTGCATTGGGGTATGGGTGGGGACTTGATAATATGGGTAAATGTAGTAACCACATTGTTTTTCATGTGAAACCTTCATAAGAGTGTCTATCAATAATACCTTAATAAAAATTAAATAAAAAAGCAGTCGATATTAAGTTGATGATCACTCTATTTCAAACACAATCCAAAAGTACTGTTTTCTTCTTCTTCCTCCCCAACACTTTAGGTATTAGATGTCATAATCTGCATTTTTGTGTATCTCTTCACTGATTTTGTGTAATGTGGATTTTACTACTTTTGTTTTAATTTTGTACTTGCTTGGTAGGTAATTTGTCTACTACCTTTGCTGTGGGTTTATTTTCCCTGGTGAAAGCTATTTAGTCTTTAGAATATTTCCATCTACAGAAGTCCCTTTAATATAACCTCTAATGATGGTTTAGTGGTTGTAACTCCTTCAGACTTAATTTATCTGGGAAATGTTTAATCTCTCCTTCAAATTTTAATGATAATCTTGCTGGGTAGAGGATTCTTTGTTGAAGATCCTTCTGTTTCAGTACATTAAATATTTCATGCCACTCCCTTCTAGCCTGTAAAATTTCTGCTGAGAAGTCTGCTAATACCTGATGGGGTTTCCCTTATAAATAATCATTTTCCTCTCTCTGGCTGCATTCAATACCCTCTCCTGATCCTTAATCTTTGTCATTTTAATTATTATATATTTTGGTGTTTTTCTTCCTGGAGTTTCTTTTGTTAGGGGCTCTCTGTGCTTTCAGGACCTGGGTGTCTATTTCCTGCCATAGACTGAGGAAGTTTTCAGCAATTATTTCTTCAAAGAGTCTTTCTACCCCTTTGTCTCTTTCTTCTCTTTCTTGGTACTCTTATTATGCAAATATTGTTTCATTTAGAGTTGTCACACAGCTCTCTTAGCCTCAGTCATTTCTAAAGATCCTTTTTCCTCTCTGTTCTTCAGCTTCATTGAGTTCCTGTTCTCTAATTTCCATATCACTGTCTCCTCTACTTGCAACAATCTGTTATTCATCCCTTCCATTGTATATTTAATTTCAGTTACTATATTCTTCAGCTCTGAGTGGCTCGTTTTTAATTCTTATATCTTCGTTGAAGTCATTCCTGAGATCATCAATACTTTTGTGCAGATAAGTGAGCATATTTATGACTGTTACTTCACAATCTTTATGAAGATTGATGATCTTCATTTCATTTAGCCTGCTAATGAGAGTGTCAGACCTCTAAAATGAAGACACCCTCTAAAAGGTGTCTTATCCTGTAGTTCTGTTTGGAACATATTCCTCTGCCTCCTGATTTTGTCAGTTTCTGTGTTTCTTCCTTTGTATTAGAAAGATCCACTATGTTTCCTGGTCTGGAGAATAATGACTTTATGAAGAAGGCAGCCTGTGGTGCCCAGAAACTCAAGACTCTTTACTCTCCATTGCCCAGTTCTCCTTTGTGGTGGAGTCTCAGTTGCTTTGGTGGGTAATGGGTGAGGCCACCTTTCTATCTGCAGGCAGTGGTCTATCTCAGTCCACTGCAGAGGGAAGTTTGCCTCAGCCATCCCTTTGTGAACCAAGCAACAGTGCTTCTGCTAAAATCATTGTGGGTGTGGTACCCTCTTGCCTTCCCTGCAGCAATGGTTGCACTGCTGAGCTATGAGGTAGGTGGGGCAGTCATGTGGCTCTGGGACAGTGTGCAGTATTGGGGTGGGCACCAGTGCATTCACAGTCACAGGCAGCAGGGAGTCTCACAGCTGGGCACATGGTCCTGTGGCAGCAGCAGTGGGATATGCAGGTACACAGTTGCACAGCGGCAACATGGTATAAGGACGCACAGCAACAACAGGGCATGAGGTCACATGGTACTGGCTTGGCCACCTGCAAGGAGGAAGCAGTACCCAGAGCTGGCTCCTGTAGGTGCCTCCCCAGTTGGGCTTAGATAGAGCCAAGAAAGCTGTGAAAGCCTCCCTCTGCCTGCCAGGCAGCAAAGTCTGAAGCTGATGGGCCCAGCAGGCCAGGGGGAAGCAGGGGCTGTGCAGACAGGCAGATGCACAGGGACGCACCTTGGGGCTGAGCCACCAAGAAGGCAGATGGAACATTTGGGGCTCCCATAAATATCTGGACTGTTGGGATGAGGAAGAGCTGGGGAAGTATCATCTCCCTTCTCAGCCTGCAGACAGCATTCCCCCCAACCCTCACCCTTATGGCACCCTTTCTGATTCTGGTAAATCTTTCAAACTACTGCTTCTGTTTTGGATCTCAGAGGAACTGACAGAGCATGCCTGTCCTCCACAAGCAGCAGGAGTCTCAGCATCCCAGAGTGCTCCAACTCTCTCTGGTGTCCAGCCCCTTAATCACCAAAGCCCAATGCAATGTGGACTTGTGTTCCCAGGGCAGATCCCAGGGCCAGGGGTGCAGAGGTTCTGAGCATTTGTCTCCTCCCTGCTCTGTTCTTCTTCTTCCGCTTGTGGGCTGGGATGGGGAAGGGCTGAGGTCCTGATCAATTGTAGCTCTGCCACTTTACCCTTTGCTATGTGGTATTCTCTTCTTCCCCAGCTGTAGGTGGTCTGTTCTGCAGTCTTCAGGTCATTTTCAGGGTTAGTTGTATTTGCTGTAGTTGCTTCCTTGGTGTGTGTGTGTGGAAAGTGGTTTCCTCCTTGCCTTCTTATTCCACCATCTTTTTCTCCATCTCAGATACATCATAATTCAACTTGTTACTTCTCTTGCTGAACATTGAGATTGTTCCTATTATAGTTGTTGTTGGCAGAAGCGATGCTGCAGTAAACATCTTGGCATACATTTACCATAATATCAAAATATAATAGTTAGGCAAATGTTATGTGCATCTATAAATTTGATTGGTAGTGTTAGATCGTCTTCACAAAGGTCATATCAAAATATGCTTTCAGCAAGTATATGAAAATGCACCTTCTTTCTTCACTCTCACCTATATTGATTTTGAAACTTAAAAGTTGCCTGAGAGAACATGGATGGAGTGTATTATACTCAGTGAAATAAGCCAGGCGGAGAAAGACAAGTATCAGATGATTTCACTCATCCGTGTAGTATAAGAACAAAGAAAAAACTGAAGGAACAAAACAGCACCAGACTCACAGAACTGAAGAATGGACTAACAGTTACCAAAGGGAAAGGGACTGGGGAGGATGGGTAGGAAGGGAAGGATAAGGGGGAAAAAGGGTCATTACAATTAGCACGTATAATGTAGGCGGGGAGGCACTGAGAAGGCAGTATAACATAGAGAAGACAAATAATGATTCTATAGCATCTTACTAAGCTGATGGACAGTGACTGTAATGGGGTATGTGGTGGGGACTTGATAATGGGGGGAGTCTAGTAACCATAATGTTGTTCACATAATTTACATTAATGATAGCAAAAAAAAAAGTTGCCTGAGAGGCAGAAAATATTCCTTTTATGCATAATTTGCATTAGCTTAATTTTGAGATGCATTAGCTTAATTTTGAGAATGAATGTTTTTATATGTAAACACGAATTTGTATTTCTTTTACTATGAACTGTCTAGTTTAGTAGATGAAAATGAAGCCATGTTTTCTATTATGGCTTCAGGTTTTAGAGTGTGTTCAGGAAGGCTCTCCACTTCCATGTAACACACATGAAAATTTTCCTATATTTTCTTTTAGTCTGTCATATATCTTTAAATGTTTAAATCTTTAATCCATCTAGATTTATGGAGATGGGGAGAGGGATGATATATCCTGAGAGGACTGTAACTTAATTTTTTCCAAATGTCACAATACAAATTCCTGAACAATCTATACCTTCTTCACTGATTTGAATTACAACAGGAATTTTATACTAAATTCCCACAGGGAATAATAGGTCTTTCCCTATCCTGTTCTATTCATTTGAATATCTCTTCTCACCAAATACCACAACATTTAAGTTACTGTTGTTTTAGAGCTTGTTTTTCTCTGATAAGGCTGGTCCCCACCTCATAAGTCTTTTTAGTTTTTACTTTTTCAAAACCTTCATAGCTATTTCAGCAGATAAAATCCTCCAGATGAACTTACAGTTAATTTGAGAGAAACGATATTTTTATAAAATCGTCTTTCTGATTCCAACTAAGTCCAGTGCTCAAAATGTCACAGGAAATCATTAGATAATTACTTAGTGAATCTGAGACCAAATCCTGGTGGGCATCTCGGACCAGATTAGTTGTGGCATAATAACACAATTCTCTCCCTTCTTGTGTAGACCCATGAGAATTCCATGGGTATTAGTAAAACTGGGCCCAGAGAAAAAAATAAACAGTACTTCCACATCCTTCAAAAATTTTTTAATAGAAAAATTAATCATCCACATCCAGTCCACAGTGAGAGCAGAGCCCCAGCCACAATCAATACTGCTGCTCCTGTGTGCTGGACGCTCCGAGTGTTGGGTGTAGGATTCCTGGCTCCAGGCCATAACCAATACATGAATAAACGCCATTTAATTCCACCCAGCTGTTACTGGGGCCTTCTATGGGTGGGTCTGCCTAGGGGTGTTTCATTTCATTCCCCTTCAATTGCTTGGCGTAGAGCCACATTTGCTAGGGCTTTCCGAATACACCACTGCTGGCAAGAAACTTTGAAGGCTGTGGACATAACGGAGCAACCAGCCCGAGGTTCCGCGGGGTTGCCCTGCCGGTTTGCCGCAGCGCTACGCACTATTCTTCGTTTCAGAGTGACAACTCAGTGCTTTGTGTTCCGTGTAAGAGCTTTCTCACATATGAGGTTAAATGGAAATCTTTGCCTGTTTCCATTAATGGGGCAGTGGAAATGATTAAATAGAAATTATATTTCATATAGTATTAAAGGTGACAGCAATCTATGTAAATTAGTGTAACAGAAGAAAATGTAAGGTTCATAATCCAAAAATATAGACCATCTTTTACTTGACAATAGACTACCAAATTAATGTGTTGTAATTGTGTGTTTAGGTACACAAAAAGCAGCTTCATGTTCTGCAAAGAGTAGTTATTTCCCATTTCACATGATTTAACTCCAGTGTTATAGTTCAAAATTTTCCTTCTTCCCTTGAGAAACAAATAAATGCAAAGGACTATGTGTGGTTTGTTCTTTGTTGTTGTTCTATTTTGTTTTAATACTTCCCAAGACTATGTTAGAGAGTTTAGAAATTGTGCACCATGTTCCAGGTTATACCAAGAGAGGCCAGTGTGTTCAAGGCCATGTGGCATGGCTGGGCTGGGAGGATTGTTGGAGCTGAAACAGGGCTGAATGGGCTTGGGGCAGCCCCAAACCAATGGAGCCCTGTGTTTTTGCCTGTGGTAGGCAGAAGCTACATGGGGAATACAGGAAAGAACAAGAATCCTTATTGAGAATCCACTTGAGACAAGGTACATGTCTGATATAGTTAATTCCCACCATATCCTGATGTGAGAAATAAGTCTTAGTGTTTAAATTAGATGTATGCATTTTAACCCATTCATCAAATTCTTAACAGTTCTGTTAGGGAAAATCTGTAGGCTGGCCAACTCACATTTTAGTAAAGGAAACATTTATTGAACACCTACTTTGTTTTAGACCTATATTAAGACTGCCTTCGACAATTTCTAGCCCACCAGGTGAACTTTTCAGTATTTCAAATCCCTGTTAATTTACATAATGAATTTTTTAAAATATTCAGTTAAATAATGTATTGCATAATCTCTAACACTTAAGAGAAACAAAAGTTGTGAATTTCTCCAAAAGAGAAATTTTAAATACAGAGAAGAATTTCTTCTGAGATCTAGATGCTCTGAAAGAATTTTAGAGTCCTCAAGCCCTGAAAGACAATAGCTCACAGGAAGGGGACTTCCTTCCTGGGTACATATTTCAAATAGCAAACAGCAAAGTGCCGGAGAGAGGCTGGTTTGAATACAGTTAACTGTTGCTCGGCATCTATTCAATCTCATTCTCTGTGCTTTTCTATAGCAGCGGCTGGGAAAATGAAATCTACATTTTCCAGACTCTTGATGCCAGAGCTCTGGATGCCACCTAGGCTTTGGCGATTGGATGCACTTACCTTTGATTCAGAGAATGGGAGTGAAGCTCGGAACATCTTCGTGTGACTGTTTCTACCGGCAAACAAGGCCTTACATGTCAAGAGGCAGATAGTGGCTGGATTAAGACTTGTTATTTCTAGTCTCCAGTTTTAATGGGGTGGAGAGGCGGTTGTATTCACTATAGCAGTGGCTTCCTGGCCCCTAGATTCCCACTATTTTCTTAAAGTCAGTATTGCCAGTGTCCGCAGCTGATTCCTATTCCTTGGATCCTTATAATGGTTTTAAAATTATCTAACGCCCTGTATTAAATTCCTTCCTACTTAAAATGTCTCAACTTGTTGTCTCAATCATGACTGATATAGGAGCTCCTGTAAGTTCCTTTAGGTCCTCTGAATTTAAATATTACCCCTAGTGATGAAGTACTAATAAGGAGGAAGTAAATAAGAGTTTAGTATGTTTACATAAGTCACTTCCTTATAAGCAGTTTGGTTGTTTCTAGAAGATTAGACAATAACAATTTGGTTCTAGAATAATTAGAAAGCAAAACAATAATAGCTTATCTTTATTGTGTATTTACAGTCATTTCTCCATTCAATCCTTATAGAAACTCCGTTTTACAGAGGAGAAACCCAAGGTATAGACAAGAAACTTTTGTGTGACAACATTGTATCAGACAGAATGGCCTCCCCACCCTGCAAAGATGCCCACATCCTGATCCCTAGAACCTGTAAATATGTCACTTTTCATGTCAAAGGGGCTCTGTAGATGGGATTAATTTAAGGATAATGAGACAGGGAGATTATCCTGAATTATTTAAATGGATCCAATGTAATCACAAAAGTCTTGACAAGAGAGAGACGCAGGAAAGCCAAAGGAGGAGATGTGACCACCAAACTGAGGCGCCCGAGGGACAGACCTGAAGATGTCCTGCTGCTGTCGCTGAAGGTGGAGAAGGGAGCCATGGGCCAGGCATGCAGGTGACCTCTTCAAGTTGGAAAAATAAGGAAATGGACTCTGCCCTAAAGCATCCAAAAGAGATGTAGCCCTACTGAGCCATTTTAGACATCCAATCTCTGTAACTATAAGAGAACAAATGGTGTTTTTTTAAGCCACTGAATTTGTGGTAATTTGTTACAGCAGCCATAGGAAACTAATGCAGACATTTAACGAATATTTATTGGGATCCTGTCATGTGGTGCTGGGATACACAGTTGCAACAGTGCTAAGAGCCTGTACTAATATTCCAGCTTGCATTCCTGCCTGGAATTAAGCAGAAGCAAGACCCAGGCCTAGGCCCACCCACCTTATAAGCCAGCGCTCTTGACACTGTTACCCCCACCATGCCAAGCCCAAGGCAGATGCCCAGGCCTGTGCCCCTTTTTTTCCTAATGAAGACATCTAATGAATCTTATTCCTAACTGGATGTCGATCATCTAACACACCATCTCTCTCCTCATTTCTCAGGGATGTGGAAGATTCTCTTCCTTCTGATGGCCATTGCGGTTGGTAATTTATACAAAGATTTTTTTCCCCTGAGTACATTTCTAGACCTTTGGTTCTCAAGTCTTATCCTGCATATGGGATACTTGTTAAAACACCCAACTTCTACAGTTCTAATTCCATAGATCTTTCCTACCCCAGGTGATTCTGAGACCAGAACCCCAGGGACCTCATCTAAGAAATACTCTTTTATATAAAATTATAAAAGAGCCTTGCTTTCTGAGTCCTGAAGACAGTGCTTCCAACATTCCAATTGCCTGAGTTCTTCTAGTGGGGTTTGCAGCAGACATTCTTTGTCTGACTACATGAGCTTTGTAATGGCAATAGAAAGTAACTGAATCCCACAGTGACTAATAATAAGGGTCGTATTGGTTTGTGTTCTCTTTCTGGTACTGGAATGCTACTAGAGTTCTCTCTGTTTTTAATATTATTATAATATTAATAATATTCAATAGTACTACTGATTCCATTGCTTTTTTCAAATCATGTTGAAATAGTGCAGTTGAACATTATCCACATACTCCAGTAGGACTAGATTTTTTAATGTAATTTAAATTTGGCTATTGATTGTTTCACTGAAATTGCCACTTCTTGGTTTGTGCTTTAAAAATCCCCTCTAAATGATAGCTCAGAGTGAACTTCACTTCCCTGAAAATAGCAGATTAGGTTGGCTTCCTGTAAATATTTGCAATATTGCATTGAACCAGAGAATTTCACTGTTGCAAAGAGCACCCTAGAAATTATCCAACCCAGCCCCATCATTTTGCAGAGAGATAAATGAGATTTAAAAGGGGAAGTGACTTGCCTGAATGAAGTTATGCGAATAATCAAGGGACAGAAATGAGACTAGCAACCAATTTCCTGACCCCTGGTCTTTTCAGAAACTCAGTATCTCTATAACTTTATTTGTAAACATTCTCATGGCACTTTCATTGCATCCAGTGTGAGTAAATTTTTATAGTGGATAATCTAGAGAAGGTAAATTTAAACTACTCATATTTTTGTTTTTTGTTATTTTGCTATTTTCCCCTTTGAATGACTACATTCAAGGTCTCTTCCATACTGACACCAGCTTTTTTTCTCCAGGTACTCATTATTTAAAGTAGGATCACTAAGGACTTAGGAAATTCTGCACGGATCTCTACTTATGTTAGCCTTATCCCAATACCCTCCCATTCAAACAACAAAAAAACAATGTTTGGAGGGTCTGAGTAAGGCCTGGAGCATTCATCTCATGTGTTTCAATGTACTGTTGAGCACATCATATCCAGCCCTAACCCCAAATTCTTCCTGCCTTAGCCACCATAAAATGGTTTCATACAATTTATTCAAGTGAAGTCCTTTGAACAGTTGTTAGGGCAGGAAATTCAACACCCTAGAACAGTGACAACAGAGGTGGTGGTATAACAGCTGGAGGAATTGCACGGGTGGCCACAGGTGGACGTGGTATGGGTCCAACTCTCAAGTTACCATTGCTCTAATTTGGATACAGGAGCAAAGGCCTAAATACAGTGAACTCCCAAGTCAGTGTGGAAATCAGAGGCCCCATTCCACAGTCCAATTAGTACAATCAAGTGACCTCTGCAGTCTCCCTATTTGTTAAATTATTCTGGCATAAATGTCTTTCCTCTGCCAGTGGAGAATCCAGGGGAGAGCACTGCTGGTGAGCAGGGCACTGGATTAGTTGGTAGAGAAAGGAGACCAGGCAAGGAGGGCCAGGACACAGGACGGCTGATACTGGTCGGACTTCACCTCTGTCCTGATGAAGTCACATTTGTAAGACAGCCATACAGGACTCCGTTTTAGATCTGAAAGGCAAAACAGTCATACCCAGAGATTATCCTGACATGAAGCAGAGAAGGAAATAGAAGTGGGGGTGGGGAGGTTCTCACTGTGTCCCTTGGCAGAAGGGCTGACAACAGTCAGAAGTGGAGATAAGGATTTTGTGGGAGAGGCTTAAGATAAGCGTTGTGTGTGTTCACATGTCTTTTACAGATTTTCAGTTCAAGCATGTGAAAAATTGGGTTGGGCCTTACATTTATCATTGCTTTGAATTCTACCCTATGTAGGACAAAGTGGCCTTGTTTAGTTACACCCCACTAGAAAATTAGCTCAATGTCTTTTTTCTTCCTCCAGAACACAGCTTTTCTTTGTAAGAAATCATTCATTCACTTACTTATCCTTTCAACAAATAATTATTTTATGTGCTGTCACTTTCTAGGTGCTTAGGATATGGCAGAGGTTATAGCCACCTTCATACAATTTAAGGTCCTGTTAGGGAAGCATACAGCCGAATCAGTCATGACAGTAAAGAGTGTTAAGTGTTACAAAAAAGAAGAAGGTAAAGAGATGAATAGCCAAAACACCAATTTTGTCTACTTCTCACTCATAAAATCAGGATGTTTAAAAGAATGTCTACCTCGGGCTGGCATGCAGACCAGATGAGATGATGTGGTTAAAATGCTCTGTAATATGTAATGCCTCTTAGTTGTACTTCCTAGCCATATCCTGTATTGAAATAATTTAAATGTTGCAGAGAAAGATTTGCAAGAACACCCCTCTTACAATGAGAGCTGGGGCTCTGGTTCCAGAAGACAGAAGAGGCTGGCCAGCATCATCCACCATGTGCAGGACAGAGACTCTATACTGGCCTCCATGACTGAGTTCCTCCCCATGGAAGCCCTGCCCCATTAGGGGCCCATGCCCAGCCTGACTTCATGGCCCAGGCAGAAGCCAGCCAAATGCAAGGCACAGAATGGTGACATCCATGAAGTCTCAGCTTGCCAGGAGCCCAGCTGGCCCTCCTCTAACTCTCCTGGCTGCCTACCCTCACTCAGCACTTCACACAGTTGTAATCCTGTATTTGTGGGATTGTCTTGATCAGTCTATCTCTGTCTCCTCTGCTGGACAGCATGCTCCACCAGGATAGGGCCCAGGGCTGTTTTGCTCGCCTCTGTATGCCCACCCTAGCCCAGGACTGTGAATAGCGCTGTTTAGCTAATATTGCCTGAATGAGTGACAGAATGCATGTTACTTACTTTGACTTGTACCCTTTGGAAAGTATCACTCTCTAGCTGAACAATAGTTTCCACTTGACATTTCTCAGTAATGAACTTCCTACAAGACTGTTCCTGGGAGATACTAAAAGCAGGCTGGGGCAATCACCCGAAGAGAAAGCTCAGGTTGAAAGAGATCGAGACAATTACTCAGGGACCCTTTCAAGTGCTTAGAGCAGGAAATTCTAGAAAGAGTCTCATGGCCCACGTCCTGTGAAGCTGGGGAACGTTTTCAAAAATGAGGGAGATACATCCTTTTGAAAACTAAACATTTGATGCTCTGTGGTGTCTGGAGAGGAAGCTGGGCTCAGTGCCCTTAGGTGCGGAGGCTCCGTCCTCAGGGGAATCTCTTGCCAGTCTCCAGTACGTCCTGCAAGGAAATAGCACATCCTGACCCTCAGTTTCCGGTATCTGTTTTTATGCCCTGGTTGTGTTCAGTTGTCTTAAAGGGAAGGGGGAAATGGGAATCTGTTCTGAGTATGTGTGTTTTTACCCTGGCGCCTCCTGACTTCCATGGAGGCTGTAAATTCCAAAACCCAAACATAAGAAGCCTCTGTCAGGAGGCAGTGACCCACCACTTCGGACTCCACTCAATATCCACATGAAAAATATCCTTGACAAAGAGCTGTTATTGTATAGTAGTTGTAAAAATCACATTCTCTCCATTCTCAACTAAGTATAACTCCTAATGGCTAAAGCACAATAAGCTTTTTTGACCTTCAAAAAAGCAATTTGAAAATCAGTATTACCTATGATATAGAAAATCAATATTACCTACAACATAAGATATTCTGGACTGTTGTACAATTAGTTGTTTAATATCATTACCTTAGAATTTTGAGTGTTCCAACCTTGCCTGTTATGGAATGAAGGGAGAATAGAAGAAATAGGATTTACTGTATACTTCTCTCTCTGTAAGAAACCATACATCTGTCCATGGTAAAAAATAATGTCAAATGAGTCTATAGACAATCTGAAGAGAGAGTGAGTCTAATAAACAAGAGAAAAATATTGGGGAGGCTTTTGGTTCAGATAAACCTTCTAGGGGTAAACAGAAAGCTAAAGGAGAATTGAGGTCAGCCAACTGGCTCACAGATGTTCGTGCCAAGCTGAAGCAGTGACGGCAGAACCGTTGACCAAGGAGTCCTTCAGGAGGCAGGTGCCCATGAGAAGCCGTTACGGAAGAAGTCATAGTGATTTAGAAGGCATGGTGATTTAGAGAAAGGGGCACAGAATCAGGAGAGATAAAGTTAAAATTAGAACTGGCTGGGGGAGTTTAAAGGCAAATGTCATGCCCATTATGATTCTTTTCAAACCTCCTCTAATAAAAACTGAGATGACTATCATGTCTACAAGAATATCAGAATCGATCCACCTTTCCCCTGAAAGAGACAACACATTAAAACTCTGCCCTACACATTTTAACTAGGAGACAGACGAGGCCAGGTCCCCTGTTATTCCATTTTAACCCCGTGAAGCTTTCCTTCACAGTACTCAATAGGAGCTTTCATTTGAAATGTACATATATGGTTACTTGATGAAGGTCACTCTCCCCCATTCAACTACGAGTTCCCCAATGGCAAAGAGTTTGTCTTCTTTTTTGCTAGCCATTAGTTCCTGGTATCTAGCATATTGCCTGACACATAGGAGACACTCATTTATTACCTAAATAGATAAAGGAATGTACCTTAATTATCTTTCCCTTTCTTCTTGTCATGTTCCTTTCCTACTTGTTTTTTTCTGGTTTTCCTCTATGTCATTTTATTTTCATTTCATTTCTAGCTCAAACCCAAAATTCATCTCAAGTCTTCCACACATTGGGTTCTTTTGGTCAGCTATAAAAAAAGCTAGGGGTAGTTTCCTTTTTCTCCAAACTACTCATGTGTCTATCCCAGAAAAAAAGATAGGAAACCTTAGAGATCCCTAAACCAACAATCAGGAAAGGGTGGTATAGTGTGGTGATTAAGAGTATAGACATTGGAGCAGACTGCTTGGATTAGCTAACTTATTAAATGGGTATTCATATGTGAGTTGCTTAATCTTTCCAAATTTTAGTTTCCTCAACAGAAAAATGAAGATAATAATGAAATCCACTACCTCAAAGGGTGTTATAAGGAGTAATGACTTAATATCAGTAAGGCACTAAAGACAGTGTCTGGTACATGGAGGGCACTATAAAGTACCAGCTATTATTTTGTCAGTGACCACAACACCTAAGAGTGGACTTGGCTACACATTTTTGCAACTGGTCAACAGTTGGCCCCCTCAGTGGAAAAAGGGACTCAACTTTAGGTTCCTGTCCCCTGTTGCCTGTCGTTGTTCATTGCAGTCTGCTTTCCCAGCTATCCAGGCTGCAGGAATGTCTGCTTTGGATCAGGGGGATGGGTGGTAGTTGTGGGAGTGTTAGTAGAGGGGGAAAGAACCCAGTCAAAAATCAGAGCTCAATGGCCAGTTGTTATTCCAGGGCAGAGATTTCTTTGTCTCCATTCCTGGGCTTCAGACAACTGTGGCCTAAGCCATTGTCCTGAATCTCCAGGGGGTCGGTCTGCGCCTAGAAACCCAGCATCACCCAAGAGCTCTCCCTGTTATAGGTGCCTGTGCAAAACACCATTGGGATCCCAGAGGTTGAATCTGTGTCCCTGGAAAAAAAAGGAATGCTTTATAACTTTACTTCAAGTATCCACCTCTTTCTCTCTAAATCAGGAGGGATGAGATTTCGGTGACATTGTAGCTCAGCAGGCAGAGGTGGTGAGGCCTAGGCAGGGCACAGAGGTGAGAAGCTGGCCCAGGGCAGCTCAGAGGCCAGGGTCACTGCACCCACCAGCCACTGCTTGGAAGAGGGCCTTTCCAAGAGAAAGAGGAAAGAGTGGATTCACTGTCAACATTCTGTACTTTGCTCTCTAGACAACCAGAGAAATCAGGATGACAGGCAGAGTTCCCTGCTGGGGGGAAACAGCTCTTTGCAAGCCAGATGGTGGGGGCGGTGAGCAGGTGGAGGAGTCATCACAGATGCGCTTCTATTTGCCCAGGATGTGAGAAGTAGGAAAGAAGCGTCACTCTCCAGATGGATGGCCCCTGAAGGTAAGAACTGGACCGATGGGTGGGACCAGCCAGTACACATGCCTCAGGGCAGCTCTCTGAGGCTCCGGGACCGCAGAGATAGAAACTGATTGGTCAGGCTCCCCTGTGGGTGCTTAGAAACCAGAAACCCAAGTGCTGAGATACTGTGTGCAGAACTGTACCCGGACAAGACAACTCAGGAGGGTTTGACAATCTGGCCACGTTTGGGGTGAGAGCTGCCCCCAAGGTTGCTGGGCCTGGAAACAGGTAACCTGAAGCTGTGTATCTGGGCACAGCAACCCCAGAACAGGGAAGTCCTGAGGGTCATTCCTGGGTGTGCCGCATAGGATCAAACTTTGAGACAATTACAGGACCTCCTTTTATACAACTGAGCCACAGGCGGGAACTCTGTTTCCTTAAGGCCACCGCAAAATTTCCCCATTTGTGGGAAATGAGGAAGAGGAACGGGTTTGTCACCACTTTCCTCCCCACCAGGTTTCTCTTCTCAGGGCCCGATTTCAAAACACTTAAATAATCCTCACCTCTTGAAGTTAGCCTGTTTTTTAATTTCTTACAGATTTTAATTTTTTTAAGTCTCTATTGAGAATCTTTTTTGCTGACAGAATATCTAATGAAGAATGCAGGGTATCTAATTTGGAAATGTTTTCTTAATAGTTATACCTATTCAGAGGAAGGAGAAATAGTTAAAACGTTGGAAATTTTAACATCGAATTTGTTTTTCCAAAGCTGCAAACTAATTAGGACTCCAAAGCAAAAAACTCTTGGGGAGGGACACTTGCCCTTTATTTAATGGAAAAATTCATTTATTTCCAGAAGAGAAACTTTGATTTCCATGGGACCTCTGGGTGCCACTAATACTACTCTAGTCCCACTCTTAATATTCCAATACTACTTGCTGTCAGTAGTCAATACTACTCTTAATGCTATTGTTAAAGTTACTAGTAATCATTATGCAAATACTCTAAAGCCACTCCTATTTATTTCAACAACTGTGTGCATTTAGGGCTTCTAGATTGTCTAGGCCAAACACTCTCATTTTATAATGTATTACATTGACATAGCATTTTCCAGTTTTTCAAATGCTTTTAGATACATTATCTCATATTTACTCCTCAAAATGGTCTTCTGGGACAGACAAAACAAGCATTATCATTTTTGATGTTGTTTTTAACTAGCTTGTTTCTCGAAAAATACACTCTTGCACTTGGTAACAAATTCAAGGGCATAAACTGAAGGTCAAGTCTCAGCTCCTCCCGCCCTCAAGTCTCCTCCTGAGATATAATTGGTGTTAGGGTTTCTACATGTCCCTTCAGAAATTATTATGCACACATTAGCACATTTCTATCTATATGTGCCCTTAGAAAGGAACTCACACACGTGGGAGCAGGCTCTTCCCTGGCCTGTATCTTGGTTTTTCAATTAGCTGGGTATCCTGGAGAGCTTCAGTAAGAATATATAGACCTCTGCCTCATTCTTTGATAGTCTGCGTAACTGGTCACCTAGTGATAGATACATACAGATTATGTCCAGGCTTTTCTGTTACAAACAATGCTACAATGAGCGATTTTAGCAAAACCTGATATAGTGTTTAGCAGGTGTTTCTCAGGTATATCCTCACAGTTACCCTATGACACAGAAACTACCTTTACTCCATTGTGCGCATGAGGAAACAGGCAGGGAGATGTCAGGTGATTTGCTGAAGTCATGCAGCTAGTGGTAGAGCATGGATTTGAACCCAGATGGTCTGGATGCAGGACCCAAGCTCTTAACCAACCATGTTGTACTGCCTCTCTGTGTTTTCCTTGTGCACTTAGATCTGAAAAGTCAGGGATCTTTTGACAGCTTGGGACACTGAGACCAGAGGGCCTTGTGCCCACTGTTGCAAAGCTGAGTAGTGACAGAGTGGGACAGGAAACCAGCCCCTCATTCATCCCCTACTCTTGGTGGCATTCCAATGCCTTCAGAATGTTCTCTTTGAATCCCTGAGACATTCTGAACCCTTTTGCCATGAATGGAGAGTCTGCATGGGGCAGTGGTTTAGGAAAGTCTTGGAGAGACATGGGGAGAGGAATGAGTGTATGTCTCAGGGTGTTTCTACCACTCAGATCCTGTGCTAGTAGACACTATAGTTTAAGCAAATGTTACCACAGAATAACTTCAGTGCAAAAACGTACTTTCTGAGTTGCGAGTTTAGAGATAAATTACAACAAATCTTATTCAATGTTACCACTCATTTTTGGCTATTACCACAAAGAAAAATGTATTAAATCATGAAATGTTAGACTAAAATAGCATGCCCAAGTTAATCCTACATGACTACTCCCTCACCACAGAGAAAGTGGCACAGAACCAATTCCCCCTGGCCTGGTAACTGCACAGCTGTGCTCTGTATCTGAACCTTCTTCCCAAGTGCTGCGCAGCATTTAAGCGTTGTGAGCAAAACTATCTTCAAGCACTCCTTGAATGTATGTAGTTCAAGAATGTCCCTCAGACTTTCACACATACCCCACACACACCCTGTCCTGGCCCCGCTTGACTTTGAATGTCTTGGATTAAAAGGCTGACAGTCTCCTTAGGCCCATCTAGCCTAGCCTGCTCCATCCATAGGCCTCACATGCCCTAGTGCTTTACTGTTTTCCAGTCACTTTGCCATCAGAAGTTCCTGTGATCCCCATGACCCACCCCCACCATGAAATACTGTATCTTCACAATTTTTGTATCCTTGTCACCTAGAGAGGGCTTGACCCGTAGTGGAAGTTCTGCAAATGTTTGTTAAATCCTTCCCTGTTCCTGTGTTGTCTTAAAATTTCTTCCAGTATTGTCCCAACTGTCACCCAGGAAACCTAAGAGCTCTTTCAGCAGCTTGGCAGACACAATGGAGAACTAGGCTCCCTGCCTTTACTGCTGAAAGAAGGCCTGATATAGGCTTCTGGGCTAAATACTTACGCATATAACTTTTTCTTTCTTCATTCATCAGTTGTATGCCTACTATGTGCCAGGTATGCTGCCAAGGACAGGTACTGGGTATGCAGAGATGAATAGGAGAAGCAGAGAGTTACAGTGCCATGTGGATGACAGAAATAACATGGAACCCATACCATGTCATCACAAATCCTGGTAGGTGCACAGAAGGTACCACAAGAGACTTGTAAAGGAGATGTAGTTTAGACTGGGAGACCAGGGAAGGCATCTCTGAAGAAACAATATTTAAACTGAGACCTACAGGATGGAAGGGACTCAGGTATTTGAAGAATGGGGAGGAAAAGATGGCCAGCTGAGGGAACAGCATAAGTGAAGTCAGCAATGTAAGAAAGCACTGAAAGCAGCAGACGCCTGTGGTGCCCCGCGTCACATCGCCTCAGGCCCTGTTTCAGCCACGCTGTGGTGGACAGGCACTGAGAGCTCCAGGTACCCTACTGCTGGCAGCCGCCCACCTCAAGAACATCCTTCTCCTTCCTCTGAGATCACCTCAGGTGCAGCCTGCATGCTCAGGGGTATCAGTGCCCCTCAGGAGACGCTCAGCTGCGGGGCACAGAAGCCTCCCCTCCTTCAGGTCAACATCTCTGGGAGGCACTCTGTATACTTCTCAGGAACTACCCTGCTGCCCAGAATAGCAGTTTCTAAAAATGTGCTTATTTTGGTTTGTTTCTCTTCTTTTCTTTCCCACTCTTCTCATGCCCTCACTCTTTCTGGATCAGCCTCCAACTTGCTCCCAAGTCATTTCAAGGAAACACAATCTAGGATAAATACATGTTAGAGGAACTGAGAAAAGGTCTGAAAGGGAGTGAGAAAGAAGACAGTGAAGCAAGATGAGGTTGGAACAGTTTTTTTTTTTTGAGGCATTCCAGGTTTTATTTGAGGAATATTTCTCTTTATTCCTTGTCCCTCATTGCCTGCAGCTTCTCCTGCTTCTTGCCTGGACAGACTTCTTAACCCAGAGAACACAGGAAGGTCTCAAAACCAGAGCTTCTCATTGGAAGGGACCACAGAGCCCTTCCTGTCCCTGCACCCCACACCTGCAGAAGTGAGACCGGCCTCACTGCCCCTGGAGCCCAGGTGTCCCAGAGCTACCCTGCCCCACCACTGACCATGTCCTCATCCACAGGCCAGACCCTGAGATACCCAATGACAGCTACACCCTAATCCTTCTGCAGGCAAGTCCCCCCACACACAGGAGCAAGCCTGGTTGCCAAAGCCCAGCTGTAAGCTCTTTGGAGAAAGTTCAGAGAGAAAACAGGGCGGTGGGGTCAGGGAACTCAGTGCTGGTCACACAGCTGGTGAGGGACAGAAAGTTTGCTTTCTTGGCCCAGGGTTAACAAAATTAGGCTGGTCCCAGCTGGAAGTACAGAAATGCATCTCTCCTTCAGCAAAACGGTGGGTGAGGGAAAGCCCCACAACTCCCCCCACCACGCCAGCTCCAGGGGCACAGACACCCCATATTCAGAAGACCCTGTGCTTTGTGTAATGCCCTGCAGTTGTCATCTTGAAATTCTTAATTTTGAACAAGGCCCCTCCATTTTCATTTTGCACTGGGCCCTGCAAATTCTGTAGCCAGTTCTCTGCCCCACTGCTGCCAGGGCCCTCCAAGACCTTGCCTCTGGTGGCCTGGCACAGCCCTTGTGAATAGCATCATGCCCAGC
Organism: Smutsia gigantea; assembly: GCA_032199065.1. Taxonomy (NCBI): domain Eukaryota; kingdom Metazoa; phylum Chordata; class Mammalia; order Pholidota; family Manidae; genus Smutsia; species Smutsia gigantea. The sequence goes on along the minus strand of JAVSCE010005158.1, from coordinate 17,565 downwards.
TATGACAGGCAAGTGGCTGCTGCTTTGTGCCAGCCTGTCTTCATGCACAGGAAACAAAACCCCACAGCCCGTGCGGCAAAATCAGGAGCCATGTGACTGCAGCCTCTTGGGCAGCAAGACACCACTGGAACAGTAAGAAGAAACAAGGAGCCAGCGCTGGGGGCTTGCGTCAGACTTCCTGCTGTTCCAGCTGGGCCACGTTTGGCGGATCCCAGGGGAGGCTCCCAGGGGTGGTTGGGGCAGTAGAGGTACCATTATTCTCCCTTGGTTTCAAGTGCTTTACAAATCATCTGATACACCCGAGATTTTTTACTTTTGGGTAGAAAATGCCCATTAAAACCTTTTTCTGTGTTCTGGACAATGTCCCTATTTTTCTGAGGTACCCTATTAAAGAAGCCAAACTTGCACTAGAGCAACCATACATCAGTGGCAATGAAACCCCCTCGGGCTTCTATGAAGCTTTTACTGCCAGAGGGCATGAGGTATAAAGGGAAAAACCGTGCCCTTTGGTATCAGCAGGTTCAGATTTGACTCCTGGTGCTTGTTGCTTACCAGTAGCTGGACTTCCAGCAAGTTTCTCAGGCCCTCCTTGGAGCCTCAGTCTTTGTCTCATAAAATGGGCAGTGATGTCACAGTACACACCTGCTGCAAGAAGCAAAGGAAGTAGCAGTGCAGCCCTTACCATCTCCCATGAGATGGTAGCTCGACTCCTCCCTGCATAAGGAGGTGATGGCCGGTGAGATGGCTTGGTCTGCAGTGAGATGACTAGTTGTGAGTCTCAAGGACATCGCCTGTTAGCTGGGTGAGCTTGGAGAGGCCAGCGCACTGCCAAATCTCAGGATTCCCGGCCAGCAGCAACGAGTACAGCGCCCCTTTCCCCACATGAGCCACAGGCTGCGTGGAGCGATGTGGTAAGGTGCACGAAGGCACTCAGTAAAGCCTTGGGAAGCACACAGGCTGTGACAGCTCCTGGTGTGGCAGTCAGCATCAGGGCCCCACAAGGCCAGGTGAGGGGGGCAGAGGGAGCTGACTGCAGAGCCGATAAGCCCTGGCTTTGAACTTTCTCTCTGCTACTTGTTGGCTTGTGGAGCCCTGGGCAATTAATCATATCCTTTGTGACTCAGTTTTTCTCATCTGTCCATGTGAATAACACTATCTTCCTTACTGGGAATTAGGTGAGAAACACAGAGCTAACCCTCTGTCTGGTTTGTTTCCAGTCCTTCCCAAGACTAACTACACTTCCCTCTTGGGTCCATGAGAGATTCTAATAGTCTTATGATTTTCCTTTTTGCTTCACACAGCATAGATTGGCTTTGGTTTCTTGCATCCAAAAGGAATTCTGACTTTATGGTGTTATTATCAACAAACAGCAGTTCTCTTGACATTCCCGGTTTCTAGAAAATTCCTTATAATAGTTGCTTATCATCTCCCCGTGTCCCTGATCTTCAGGCCCTCACACTTCCTCTGACCTGGGTATGATACACCGTCCTGGCAAGTAGCAGTGAAGAAGAGATTAAGGTCCTCAGGCTGATCCCAGACGGACAGCTCCACTTTAGATGCTATTGTATGCATTGACAATCAGCTGAATAATATTGTTGGAGTCTCCATGTAAAATCTCCACAGTTGTTCCAGGTATCAGGGCTGTGAAATTCTTGTAAAGCATGTAATGGTTTTTTGTCACTGCAAAGATGAGACTGATGTTATTCTCTGCCAGTTTCTCTCCAAGCAAGGCAAGGGATGGTTAGTCGTTGCAGACAGCAGTCTGGAGAACTGCGTCAAAGCCCCCCTCAGAGGCATCACAGTTCCGGGACACTCTCTGTTTCCGAACTTCCTCATTGAAGCTCTCAACTCTGTGAGAGACAGTAGATGGTGGAACCCAAAGGAGGGGATGCAGTTTGGGAATAATTTGTAACCAATGCATGGATTGGTCTGGAACCTCGGTGCCATGTAGGAGAAAGGAGAGATGTTTTTGTCTACAAAAGACCCAAACCTCAGCCAGAAGTTGCTGGTGAGCTTCCTCATCTCCTCAGCAAGCTTGGTGCCCAGGTTCCGGATATTGTCCAAGTCGTCCTTCATGGACAGGGAGAGGTCCATCAGGAAGTACAAGTCCATGGGATAATCTTCCACCTGTCAGACCTGCAGCTGGAAGGTAGTCTTGCCACCAGGCCGCAGGTTCACAGCGATCTCCTGCGGAGTCATCTGAATGCCATCAGAGCCCACAGCACTGGAGCCCTTGCTGCTGAGAGGCAGGCTCCTTAGGGCCCGGGTGCTGCTGGCAGGGCTCTCAAACTCGCCTCTAAAGCCATTTCTGAGTAGGTTTGCCTCCGAGTCACACCGGGAGGTGACCGACCGTGTGCTGCCAAAGTCCTCTTTGGCACACCAGGCACATTTGGGGTGGATTAGCAGGCATTCTTCACAGCAGGTGGCACTTCCACTAGTGCAGATGTTGAAACCTGGGAGCCTGGGTAGGTGTGCCAAGCAGGAGCCTCTCACAGTAGTCCAGGAGATGGAACATGTCGGCTTGTGCTGTGATGTGAGCAGAGGTGATGAAAAGAGACAGACAGGTTGTAGAATGGTTTGCATCTGCTAATGGACTGGGTGCGAGAGAGCAAGGGATCAAGGATGATCTGGCTTGAGCCATGGTGGTGACATTTAACTAAGAAGGGGTGGAGGGGGAATGAAATGAAATTAGGCAGGAAAATCAAGAGTGTAGTTTTGTTCTCATACGATCTGAGATGTCTGTGTGACATCCAAGTAGAAAACATCAAGTATGCATTTGGATATACAAATTGGGAGCTTAAGGAGTGGCCAGAACTGTAGATTTGGGGGTTATTGGTTTATGTCCTCTGGTTGAGCTCACCTGGGGAGATTGGACAGGCAGAGAAGAGAAGAGCATCTATGATGGAGTCCCAAGGAACTCTAACATCTGGAATTTCAGTGGAGAAAGAAGAGGCAGCAAATGAAATTAAAAGGAGTCGCCAGAATAATAGGAGGCTTTGGTGCCACACAGTTCAAGGGAGGAGAGTGTTTTAAGAAGGAAGGCAAATGGGGAAGGCAGTACAGCACAGACAAGACCAGTAGTGACTCTATAGCATCTCACTATGCTGATGGACAGTGACTGTAATGGGCTATGCGGGGGGGACTTGATAATGGGGGGAATATAGTAACCACAATGTTGCTCATGTGAAATCTGAGCGTAAGATTGTGTATCAATGATACCTTAATAAAAAAAAAAGAAGGAAGGCATGGTCAACTGTTTGGAAAGATGCTCAGAGGTGGGATATATTGAGGACAGAGAACTTTCACCATCTCTCATATCTGTAATTAGCATTAAATCACAAAGATGCATGCCCTCAGGCCACGCAAAGTTCAACACAGCTACTACTAGAGACAAGCAGATGACTTGGAGCAGTGATGAAACACTTTGGTTGAGGAAACATCCTTAGATCTGGGTGCATCCATCTGCTTGGGCCTCGCTCTTCCTCCCTTTCAACTAAGTTTCTATCCCCTTTCTAGTCCACTGTACTTGTGGCTCTGGTCCAAGTCCTTGAGTTCTTCCAGCCCCAAGGGAGCTCTTCTATTGGTTCTCTGGGGTAATGTACTAATTTCCTGGACTCCCGTACCACATACCACAGACTGGATGACTTAAACAACAGAAACTTAAATCACCACTCTGGAAGTTAGAAGTCCAAGCTCAAGCGTCAGCAGGGCAGGTTTCACTTGGCTGGTAGAGGCTGTCTTTGCCCTCAACTTCACATGGTCTCCTGGGTGTGTGAGCTTCTTTCCGCCTGCCTTGTGGTCCTTACTCAGAATGCCCACCTCAGTGCAAGCCCCTTCCCTTCAGGGAACCCTGCCTTTCACTATACTCCAGGCTTCACAGTATTCTCTCTTAAAATCCCAGAGCCCTTGGTATCCATCTATAACATAGCCTTTGACCTCACCTTGATTTTAATCCCATTCTGTGCACTAGTCTGAAAATCTGTATCCGAACTATTAACTCCTCTCTACTCTCACTGCCTGCCGCTGACCTAGGTCAAGTACTTACTACCTCTCACCAAAACTATTTTAATACTGCTTAACTGGTCTAATATAGTCCCCCCTCTACTTAGAAATCCTTCAAAAGCTCTCAGGATGAAGTTCACTCTCTTAACTCACACGCACAATCTCTCACGCCCCAGCCTCGCTGACCTTTCTGGCTTCCACTCCCACCCTTGCCCCTCCCCTGCCCTGCCGCACACGCAGCACTGACCCCCACGCAGGGGCACTCGGTCCTGAACCTGTCCTACTGGTACCTGGCGTGCGCTTCCGTGCCTCAGTCCCCATTCCCTTTTTAGATTTAGCTAGAGTGAAACCTCCTCCAAGAAGTCTTCCCTCCCTTGGGTGCCCCTAGGGTGTAGGCCCGCGGCCCCCAGCGCAGCCCGTCCATCCTGTGAGCCCCGGTTCTCTCCAGGGGATGCTGCCACGCCTTCTTCGCACCAGCATCTCCAGAGCCAGCATTGAAACAATAAAATGTCCCACAGATATTTGTTAAATGATTGAAAGATTGTTGAATTACTGGTTTCCTGCCTGCTATCACTCCTTTTTCTAATTTATGTCGGTGCCATAGCAACTTTCCTGCTAGAAAAGATATCTTATATTTTCCTTACCCAAAAGCCACTAATGGCTCATCAGGGCCAACAAAATCTAGGCTCTTCAGTTTAGAATCCAAGATCCTCGTCCATCTGATCCCCGCGCTGTACCCACTCCAGGTCTACGTGCTGCTTTGTAAGTGCCTCCTTTGTTTTACAAACCCTCATCATTGACTCAAACCAAACAGTCTCCCAAGAGCCATAACCTTCTGTTTCCGCCCCCCGTGTTCTCCTCCCAATGTCCAGCCCATTCTCCAGACCTCAGCTCAAATCCCATCGCCTCTATAAATATATTCCCAGATTTCCCCTCTGCCTGAGTCATAATCTTTCCCCTCCTCTATTTTTTTATGCCATTTGAAATCTGCAGTATTCATTACTGTTTGCTTTCCTTAGGGGTCTGCGTTTGGACGTGTGTCGTTCCCACGGATCATGAGTTCCTAGATGATAAGGCCCCTACGGCACTTAAGATAGAGTCCATCCTCAGAAAACATGCCAAACTGAGAGCCTGCTTGTAAGAAGGACTGAGTTCCAGGCTGGCTTCTGTTCCAGGTTTGGCTGCTTATACCCTAGGGCAGGTCCCTTAACTTCTGTTGGCCTCCCTTGCCTTACCTCTAAAATAAGATTAATCATATCAGGGATGCTGTGAAAATTAATTAATCATTTTGAAAGTGCCTTGAGATCTTTACAGATTGGCATTTCTATTTTTGTGGCATCTTTCTTGCTAGAGCTTGCAGTTCTTTTAAAGAAAACATGCAAAGGCGAATCATGGACTGTTCAAAGAACAGTTTTTTCAGAACCGGAAATAATTACATCAAGTATTTCAGACAAGGTTATCTTTTACCCTTGAGAGTTAATGATACAGTCTTGAAGAAACTTGTTTTTCCTACCAGTGACTTTAAAGTGATTATAGTATTTATGTTGAATTATAAAAAGATGAGTAAGGTTCTATCATGCAGAGAACAGATTTCCTTTAAGGAAGAAATAAATGAAGAAAACATTCAAAACATACCAAATGCAAATGACCTATACAAGTCTTCTATTTATATATCCTGGTCAAGGCCAGTAACCGACGCACTTATGTGAGTGGTTCCTTCATTTCAGGTTGCTCAGACATATCCAATCCATACCCACTGATACAAAAACTCATGTTTCACACACATTAATTCACTCAATCCTCACAACACTCCTGTGAGACACTCGGGGCAGGTCTTACTACACTTGTTTGATGGCTGAGAAAATTATAAGCCAGTGTGGTTATGCAGCAGGTCCAAGGTCACTCCATGAGTAATGGAGCCAGGACTCAAGCTGACCTTTTGACTCAAATTCAGAGCTCCTCCCACTCCTCTAACTGCATCTCAGCCCTGGTGCTCTGAGCTCTGTGCACAGGACACCAAAGCCTCCTAAGCAGAATGAATGAGATGGTGACAAGAAGGATAGGAACTTCAGAGAATGTCTTTTCAAGCCCCTCCTCCCATCCAGGTCCCTGAGCCCTTCAGCACAGGGAACCACCTTTCTCCAGATGCTACCCCTCTCTCAGAGCCTGGGGGAGCTTTCTTTTCTGACCCTGGCACCTCCATCAGGGCTTCCCTCTCTTCCCAGGCTTCCACCAACTGGCTGCTGTGTGGCAGTAACTTGAGAGTACTGAGCCAGCAGAGTGTGAATGGGGTCATAACTGATACACCCAGCACCTGAAGGGTGGCGTCTGGGGCCATTTCGAGTCTGCACCCACAGCAGCTTCCTGGGAGGTTCACGAACAGAGGTGTTGGTACCCACAGGTTGCAGCACCTACAGTCTGAAGAGAGCCCTTAAAGTAATGTCGATGGTCCAGACATGAACCACCTAACTCTGCATCCCTCTGTCCAAGTCCCTCTCTAAGAGCAGGAATGAGTGAGGCCAGAGAGGAAGGGGTCCCGCCTCTGGGTGTGGAGGCCCTTCTGTCCAGTCTCGTCCATCTGGAGGAGGGAGATATAGTCAGCCCCATGGCCCGTCCTCTGTCTTCCCTGTGCTCCCACACCATTTTTACAGCTCTCGCAGTGTTCCTCACCAGGGGCCTTGGCTTACAGCCCTCTTGGGGGGGGGGGGTCTCTTCTTGCATAAGCTTACTGAGGGCAGCAGAAGTGTTCACTATCATGGTGCTGATAACGGAAAGTCAACTGGATCCTCACTGAAGAGTAGGTGTCGGGCTAAGCACACACATATCAGGCATGATGGACCTCTGCCACGGCCTTATGAGGCAGGTGTCAGACTTTCATCCAAGTTTTTTAGCTGAGGAGACAGAGAAGTGGAAAAATTATTTGTCCTAGATAGCACATCTAGTAATCATCAAAGCCAGGACCGAGATTGAGGTGTGTCATTATCCTTCTCAATGACCTAGTAGAACAGTATAATGTGCATTCAATAGGATATCATTAATATTTACTTGGTTTAAGTAAACCACTGTATAGCTTCATTTGGAAGGCACATAATAATAAGAGTTAACATTTTCATTGCCAGGACTGGTTCTCAATCTCTCTTTCTCCTCCAAAGAAAAACCATCTTTATTTTTCTCTCAATTTATTGATTGAAGAAACTGGGCCACTCACCTTGCAGAATTTCCAACATTCTGGATATTGTAGATTATAATACATAGTCCTCATAACAATCATTATTAACCTTATGAGGTAAAGATAATATTATTTTGCCCATTTTGCAAATGAGAAAAACATTGACTTAGAATGAGGAACATTTTGTTTAGGGCGCTCTAGGAAGTGCTAAGGGAGGACACAAACCCCAGTCTTACTGACTCCGAGGCCCATGCTCCTAGCTACCAGGTCAGACAGCAACTCATACCACCTTGCCCAGCAACTGTCCTCTAAACAGGTGCCAATCCCTCTGCTATAATTCATTTTCCCACTTACACTCAGACACAAAGACTAAAGTAAACAGCGCTTAGATGTTTTATGCTCATTTGTAAGTTTTATGAGGATCATAACTAATGTTTAAATGTTCAATGTTTAAAAAACACACAAACCAAAGACTTTATCATGGGTGGTTAATTCACAAGTTCTTAATTTTTTTTACAAATTTCTTTAGCTCATAAGTTAAAAAAGGTGAAATGCATAAATTCAAAACACACTTAGAGAAAATAATAGATCCATCATAGTTTATGAAAGGAAGCCCAGGGTAGTTAATGATAAATATCCTGTCTTTAAAAATAAGAAATAAAAGCAATAAACATTTGTTATTGAACATTGGGGTAAATTCTCAAATACAAAGAAAATAAAAGCCACTGGTCACGATCTGAACTTGCCATTGCAGGCCCAAATTGGCTGGCACACTGCCCAATCTCCACTCTTGTCTCCTGTTCATAAATCTCCTCTCCAGGGAAGCTTCCTCTGGAGTTGATCTGAGCATATCTGAGTTTAGAACCTTCCTCAAAATGTGGTCTCGGACCAGCAGTGTCAACATTGTCTGGGGGCTTGTTAGGAATCTACCCAATTTTAACAAGATCCTCAACTAGGTCATTGGCTTCTCTTGATGATTTCTGACTCTGGCTCTGGCAGTCTTTTAGAAAACATCATCCAATTTCATCAGTCCACACCTCGGGGCCCCACTTTTCCCTGTGTCACCCCAACCCAGCTTGGACACATTGACCAACCATTTTCTAGGACACTCATGCTGGGGATCCAGCAGTGAACAAAGCAGACCACATGCCCTATCCTCATGGAGCGTACATGCTTGGGGAGGGACACAGGCTGTTGTTTTTTTTTTTTAAGCTGAAAAAACTAAAATGATAACATGAAACAAATAAAAAGGCCTGGCCTTCTACGAGGTCACCTTTCCCCAGTAAGTAATGTCAGGGCTGGGGTTCCCTGTGTAGAGATCTACTGCCTCTGGCTAATGTATGCATCTGCCCCCTTGCTTGCTGGAGGGAGAAAGGCCTTGCAGATCCCAGTGCTAAAACCTGGCACACATGATAAGCAGTCAGCAGTTCCATGGGCAGATGGAAACAGTTTGGCATTGCCCTGCAACTGGCCCTTCTCCAAATGTAATTCCTTCTGAAGATAGTCACATTTTTTAAGTTAACCATGTGCACATCTGTAATGTAACCTGTGGTGCCAATTACATTATTTAATGAATGGGGATAACAGATCAGAGTTTTATAGACACACCTAATAAGCAGGCCTACTTATTTTTCCACTCATAACACTGCTCCACAGGTTTCTTTGCTGCCCTCCCTTAGGTCATTTCCACACTCGCAGAGCCACAAACATAGAAGGTGAAAGCAGGCCAGCCAGCCCAGCTCCGGAGATACCACCTGGTTGGTCTGATTTTAAAACTGGGACTTACCACACTTCATTTTTCAGAAGTTTTATTACCATTATTTTTGTTTAGGCAAAATAATGAACTAAAAATGAATCTGAAGATTTTCCATCCACAGAGAAGAAAAGCAGCAAAGTGGAGCCAAGTAGGAAAAGGAATGAAGCAGAGGGTAAGTTTTTTTCACCAATACAAGTAAAGTCTTAGCTCAGAAGCCTCCTTCAGCCAGAATGAAAGAACAGTCTCTTTCCCTCTGCTTCATAACCTGGCCCAATTTACTTTTAAAAATTCTGCAGCCTGGTATGTTTACAGAAATCCTCCCAGGCATATGTAGTTATATCTCTTTCTTCCAGAAAGATTTTGATTTCACAGTTTCAAAAGGCATACCTACAATGTCTAAGCCTAAATTAAATAACTATTTACATTCCTTTAGTTCTCCTAATCTTTATCCACATATGCACCTACTTTTTATTTGATTTTTATCATCGAATATGAACAAGTTTGTGCCTCACACTTTTCATTGTGTGTTTGTTTCTACTGGAGATTTTTTTTTTCAAGTCATTAGGCATGGCTTGAGACCCTGTTGTCTAATTCTTACATTTCAAAATAAAAGAATTTTATTTTGAAGTGATTTAAGTTATTCCAGACATAACTTGCTTTATTGTACTTTACCTTAGTATGCTTTGTGGAAATTGCATTTTTTCACAAACTGAAGGTTTGTGGCAACCCTGAGCCTCACAAGCCAATCGGTGCCATTTTCCAATGACATTTGTGCACATCATATCTCTGTGTCACATTTTGGCAATTCTCATAATATTTCAAACTTTTTCATTACTACTCTGTCACGGTCATCTGTGATTGGTAATCTTTGATGTTACTCCTGCAATTGTTTTGGGGTGCCATGAACACACCCATGTAAGACAGGGAACTTAATAAATGTGCATGTTCTGGCTGCTCCACCGACCGGCTGTTCTCCTGTCTCTGCCCCTCCCTATTTCCTGAGACACAATATTGAACTTAGGCCAATTAATAACCCTACAATGGCCCCTAAGTGTTCAAGTGAAAGGAAGAGTAACACATTTCTCACTTTAAATCAAAAGCTAGAAATGATTCAGCTTAGTGAGGAAAGGATGTCAAAAGCTAAGATCGAGTCTCTACTGAGCTTTTCCAAGATGGCAGCATAAGAGGTGAGATGGAGAGCTCCTCCCAAAACCACAAACAGTACAAAAATGTAGTTAATAAACACAACTAACCTTCAGACGGCAGCAAGAAAGAAGGCTGAACCAGACTGCATACAGACCTCACGAACAAAGCAGACCTCAAGAAACAGGGTAACGTACGAAAGCCTTAATCAGGCAGGACCCAGGCCCTTCCCCCACCCCAGCTCACCAGCAGGAGGAAGAGAAACAGAGCGGGAGGGGGTGGAAGCCTCTGGCTGCTGGACACCTAGCCCTGGACATCTGCTTTGGGAGTGGAAGCCTATATTGTGTGGTGCCCTGAGCGTTGGGGAGCTCGGACGGGTGGAGTGCTTCCAAAATTGACATTCCGGCCGTTTGTGGAGGAGGGGATCCACACCCTGCCGCTCTGTGTTGGAGGAAAGGCAGGGAGTCTGAGAGGCTTCCTAGCAGCGAGAGGGCCGCTGAAGGGGCGGGTTTGCACGGAGCTTGCTGTGCGGGAGAAGGGAGAGCTGGACAAGGTTGCCTGGGCACACTCTGCCCAGCTGGCTGGGAACTTTGAGGAGCTTCAGGCACTCCATCCCCCTGGCTGCCTATTCAGCTCCGAGGCCCCCCACTGTGACACGCAGCCTGCCTCACTGTTCCCCTAGACTGCCAACACTGGTTCACAAACTGGCAGTCACTGTGCTGGTGTCAGGCCAGTCAGACAGAAGCCCTCCCTAAAAAAGCTAGAGAGGCAAAGCACAGAGGCTGACACCTGTGTGTTGAGCCAACAGCCTCTGACACTGGACACAGGCACCACAGATGGGAATCCGGAAACAGGTTTTCCTCCCCCCAGGCACCAGCTCTGCTTCCCTACATGCCCCAACCTCACTCTAGGGGCTGAGCAGCTCCAGAGACTGGAGTTTCTGCACCCTAGTGGGCACCACACAGAAAAATGAAACATCAAAAGAACATGGTTCAGGTAAAAATCTCACCAACCCCAGAAAGAGGGCCAAATGGAACTGAACTCAACAATCTTCCTGAAAGAGATTTCAAAATAAAAATTATAAACATGCTTATGGAGGTACAGAAAAATCTTGAAGACCGAAGGAACAAATTTAGGATGGAGATTCAATTATTAAGAAATACCATATCTGAAATGAAACATACAATGGAGGAATTTAAAAGCAGATTAGATGTAGTAGAAGAGACAGTAAATGGAATAGAAATTAGAGAAGAGGAATACAAAGAAGCTGAGGCACAGAAAGAAAAAGGATCTCTAAGAATGAAAGAAAATTGAGAGAACTGTGTGACCAATCCAAACGGAACAATATTCTTATTATACGAGTACCAGAAGAAGAAGAGAGAGAAAAAGGGATAGAAAATGTCATTGAGGAGGTAATTGCTGAAAACGTCCCCAATCTGGGGAAGGAGATAGTCTCTCAAGCCATGGAGGTGCACAGATCTCCAAAAACAAGGGACCCAAGGAAGACAACATCAAGACATATAATAATTAAGATGGCAAAGATCAAGGATAAAGACAGACTTTAAAAAGCAGCTAGAGAGAGAAAGAAGATCCCATACAAAGGAAACCCATCAGGCTATTATCAAACTTCTCAACAGAAACCTTACAGGCCAGAAGGGAGTCGCATGATATATTTAATTCAATGAAGCAGAAGGGCCTTGAACCAAGAATACTCTATCCAGCAAGGTTATCGTTTAAATTTGAAGGAGGGATTAAACAATTTCCAGATAAGCAAAAGCTGAGAGAATTTACCTCCCACAAACCACCTCTACAGGGCATTTTGGAGGGACTCCTATAGATGGAAGTATGCCTAAGGCTAAACAGATGTCATTGAAGGGAAGACAGAGTACAAAATATGATTCATAACATACAAAGAATGGAGGAGGAAGAAAACGGGGAAAAAAAGAGCCTTTTGGTTGTGTTTGTAATAGTATAGGAAGTAAGTTAAATTAGATAGTAAGGGAATTGCCCTTGAACCTTCGGTAACCACAAATCTAAAGCCTGCAATGGCAATGACTACATACGTATCGATAATCATCGTAGATGTAATGGTCTGAATGCACCAATCAAAAGATAGAGAGTTACTGAATGGATAAAAAAAAACAAGACACATCTATATGCTGCCTACAAGAGACTCACTTCAAACTCAGACATACACAGACTGAAAGTAAAGGGATGTAAAAAGATATTTCATGTACCGAATAGGGAGAAAAAAGCAGGAGTTGCAGTACTTGTACCAGACAAAATAGAATTCAAAACAAAGAAAGTCACAAGAGACAAAGAAGGACATTACATAATGATAAAACGGTCAGTCCAACAAGAGGATATATCTATTATAAATATCTATGCGCCCAACACAGGATCACCTACATATGTGAAACAAATACTAACAGAATTAAAGGGGGAAATAGAATGCAATGCATTCATTCTAGGAGACTTCAACACACCACTCACTCCAAAGGACAGTTCTACCAGACAGAAAATAAGTAAAGACACAGAGGCACTGAACAACACACTAGAACAGATGGACCTAACAGACATCTACAGAACTCTGCACTCAAAAGCAGCAGAATACACATTCTTCTCAAGTGCACATGGAACATTTTCAAGAATAGATCATATATTAGGCAAAAAAAAGAACCTAGGTAAATTCAAAAAGATTGAAATTGTACCAACCAGCTTCTCAGACCACAAAGGTATGAAACTAGAAATAAATTACACAAAGAAAATGAAAAAGCCCACAAACACATGGAGGCTTAATAACATGCTCTGAAATAATCAATGGATCAATGACCAAATAAAAACAGAGATCAAGCAATATATGGAGACTAATGACAACAATAATTCAACACCACAAAATATGTGGGATGCAGCGAAAGCTGTGCTAAGAGGGAAATATATTACAATACAGGCCTACCTCAGGAAAGAAGAACAATCCCAAAAGAACAGTCTAAACTCACAATTAATGAAACTAGAAAAGGAAGAACAAACGAGGCCCAAAGTCAGTAGAAGGAGGGACATAATAAAGATTAAAGCAGAAATAAATAAAATTGGGGATAATACAACAATAGAAAGAATTTTTTTTTTAATGGTATGGCCTGCCGTGCCTACTGCCATCGTGTGCCTTACCGAATCGTGCCCTACGTCTACTGAGCAGCCCCACTAACCCCAGGTTGGGGCCTCCTAGCAGCAGGGGCCTGGGGCTCACAAACCTGGGACTCAAGGACCTGCACTCTACCCTGTCCTCGTTCCATCCAACAGGCAAGGATGAACAGCCTCAGAGAGGTGGTTTGGAGTAAGAAGAAAATAAAGCCAGTGCCCAGAAATGAAATGGAGAGGCTGTTGTTTGTTACTCCCTGAATAGTCTGGAACCTTTGGTGCTACTATGTTCCCTTTGTGGGGCTGAGGTGTTTAAAAACCGGCCAGATCAGCCTTGATCAGGGAGAAATGAACATGTGGTTTGTGGGCCCCAGAGTCTGAAGGTGGGTGGGACAACAGCTGTCACTCAGAAATAGGCACTGCGAACAGGGCAGACCAGTTCTTTGAGAAAATAAACAAAATAGATAAAACCCTAGCTAGACTTATCAAGAAAAAAAGAGAGTATACACACATAAACAGATTCTGAAATGAAAAAGTAAAAATCACTACAGATACCACAGAAATACAAAGAATTATGAGAGAATACCATGAAAAATTATATGGTAACAAACTGGATAACCTAGAAGTAATGGACAACTTTCTAGAAACATACAACCTTACAAGGCGGACCCAGGAAGAAACAGAAAATCTGAATAGACCAATTACCAGCAAAGAAATGCAATTGCCAATCAAAAACCTACATAAGAACAAAATCCCTGGACCAGAAAGTTTCACTGCTGAATTTTATCAAACATTTTCCTTTATAATTTATATGTTATCATTAATCTACAATTACATGTGCAATATTATGGTTAAAAAACTACCCCCTTCATCAGGTCCACCCACCAAACCCATTACAGTCACTATCCTTCACAGTAGTGAGATGCTATAGAGTCACTACTTGTCTTCTCTGAGTTGTACAGCCCTCCCCGTGGCCCCCAACATTACATCTGCTAATCGTAATGCCCCCTTTCCCACTTATCCCTCCCTTCCCACCCATCTTCCCCAGTCCCTTTCCCTTTGGTAACTATTAGTCCACTCTTGGGTTCTGTGAGTCTCCTGCTGTTTGGTTCCTTCAGTATTTTTCTTTGTTCTTATACTCCACATATGAGTTAAATCATTTGATACTTGTCTTTTTCAGCTTGGCTTATTTGACTGAGCATAATACCCTCTAGCTCCATCCATGTTGTTGCAAATGGTAGGATTTGTTTTCTTCTTATGGCTGAATAATATTCCATTGTTGTATATGTATCACCTCTTCTTTATCCATTCATCTACTGATGGACACTTAGGTTGTTTCCATTTCTTAGCTATTGTAAATAGTACTGCGATAAAATAGGGTTGCATATGTCTTTTTCAAACTGGGCAGCTGCATTCTTAGTGTAAATTCCTAGGAGTGGGATTCCTGGGTCAAATGGTATTTCTATTTGTAGTTTTTTAAGGAACTTCCATACTGCTTTCCACAATGATTAAACTAATTTGCATTCCCACCAGGACTGTAGGTGGGTTCCCCTTTTCTCCACATCCTCGCCAACATTTGTTATTGTTTCTGTTTTGGATGTTGGCCATCCTCACTGGTGTGAGGTGATATCTCATTGTGGTTTTAATTTGCATTTCTCTGATGATTAGCGATGTGGAGCATCTTTTCATGTGCCTGTTGGCCATCTGAACTTCTTCTTTAGAGAAGTGTCGATTCATGTCCTCTGCCCATTTCTTAATTGGATTATTTGCTTTTTCTTTGTTATGGTGCATGAGGTCTTTATATTTTTTGGATGTCAACCCCTTATCGGATACGTCATTTATGAATATATTCTCCCATACTGTAGGATCTCTTTTTGTTCTACTGATGGTGTCCTTTGCTGTACAGAAGCTTCTCAGCTTGGTATAGTCCCACTTGTTCATTTTTCCTTTTGTTTCCCTTGCCCAGGGAGATATGTTCATGAAGAAGTCGCTCATGTATATGTCCAAGAGATTTTTGCCTATGTTTTTTTCTAAGAGTTTTATGATTTCATGACTTACATTCAGGTCTCTGATCCATTTTGAGTTTACTTTGGTGTATGGGGTTAGACAGTAGTCCAGTTTCATTCTCTTACATGTAGCTGTCCAGTTTTTCCAACACCCGCTGCTGAAGAGGCCGTCATCTCCCCATTGTATATCTAAGGCTCCTTTATCAAATATTAATTGACTGTATATGTTTGGGTTAATGTTTGGATTTTATATTATGTTCCACTGGTCTGTGGGTCTGTTTTTGTGCCAATACCAAATTTTCTTGATTATGGGGCTTTGTAGTAGAGCTTGAAGTCAGGGAGCGTAATTCCCATGTTTTATTCCTCCTTCTCAGAATTGCTTTGGCTATTCGGGGTCTTTTGTGGTTTCATATGAATTTTAGAATTATTTGTTCCAGTTCATTGAAGAAAGCTGGTGGTATTTCGATAGGGATTGCATTGAATCTGTAGATTACTTTAGGTAGTATAGCCATTTGGACAATATTTATTCTTCCTAGCCAGGAGCATAGGATGTATTTCCATTTGTTAGTGTCCTCTTTAATTTCTCATAGGAGTGTCTTGTAGTTTTCAGAGTACAGGTCTTTCACTTCCTCGGTTAGGTTTATTCCTAGCTATTTTATTCTTTTTGATGCAATTGTGAAAGGAATTGTTTTTCTGATTTTTCTTTCTGTTAGTTCATCGTTAGTGTATAGGAAAGCAACAGATTTCTGTGTGTTAATTTTGTATCCTGCAACTTTGCTGAATTCAGAGATTAGTTCTAGTAGTTTTGGAGTGGAGCCTTTAGGGTTTTTATGTACAATATCATGTCATCTGCAAATAGTGACAATTTGACTTCTTCTTTACCAATCTGGATGCCTTGTATTTCTTTGTTTTGTCTGATTGCCATGGCTAGGACCTAAAGTACTATGTTGAATAACAGTGGAGAGACTGGGCATCCCTGTCTTGTTCCTGATCTTAGATGGAGACCTTAGGGCTTCTTGCTGTTAAGTATGATGTTAGCTGTGAGTTTGTCATATATGGCCTTTATGATGTTGAGGTACTTGTCCTCTATACCCATTTTGTTGAGGGTTTTAATCATGTATGGATGCTGAATTTTGTCAAAATGTTTTTCAGCATCTATGGAGATGATCGTGTGGTTTTTCTTCTTATTTTTTTGATGTGGTGGATGATATTGATGGATTTTCGAATGTTGTACCATTCTTTCAGCACTGGGATGAGTCCGACTTGATCATGGTGGATGATCTTTTTGCTATATTTTTGAATTTGGTTAGCTAATATTTTGTTGCATATTTTTGCATCTCTGTTCATCAAGGGTGTTGGTCTGTAATTTTCTTTTTTGGTGACGTTTTTGCCTGGTTTTGGTATTAGAGTGATGCTGGCTTCATAGAATGAGTGTGGAAGTTTTCCCTCCTCTTCTATTTTTTGAAAAACTTTAAGGAGAATGGGTGTTATTTCTTCTCTACATGTGTGGTAGAATTCATAGGTGAATCCATCTTTTCTGGAGTTTTGTTCTTGGGTAGTTTTTTGATTACCGACTCAATTTTATTGCTGGTGATTGGTCTGTTTAGTTTTTCTGCTTCTTAGTTGGTCAGTCTTGGAAGGTTGAATTTTTCTAAGAAGTTGCCCATTTTTTCTAGGTTTTCCAGCTTGTTAGCATATAGATTCTCATAATATTCTATTATAATTCTTTGTATTTCTGTGTGGTCTGTCGTTATTTTTCCTTTCTCATTTCTCATTCTGTTTCTGTGTGTAGATTCTCTTTTTCTCTTAATGAGTCTGGCTATGGGTTTATCTATTTTGTTTATTTTTTCAAAGAACCAGCTCTTGGTTTTATTGATTTTTTCTATTGTTTATTCTTCTCAATTTTATTTATTTATTCTCAGATCTTTATTTTGTCCCTCCTTTTTGGTGACTTTGGGCCTCATTTCTTCTTCTTTTTCCAATTTCAGTAATTGTGTCTTTAGACTATTCATTTGAGAATGTTCTTCCTTCTTTAAATAGGCCTGGATTGCAATATACTTTCCTCTTAGAACTGCCTTTGCTGTGTCCCACAGAAGTTGTGGTTTGTGTTGTTGTTGTCATTAGTCTCCATATATTCTTTGATTTCTGTTTGGATTTGGTCGTTAACCCATTGATTAATTAGGAGAGTGTTGTTAAGTCTCCATGTATTTGTGAGCTTTTTTGATTTCTTTCTAAAATTTATTTCTAGTTTTATACCTTGGTGATCTGAGAAGTTGGTTGGTAGGATTTCAACATTTTTGAAATTACTGAGGTTCTTTTTGTGGCATAGTATGTGGTCTATTCTGGAAAAT
>JAVSCE010005157.1:0-15824 GCA_032199065.1 Smutsia gigantea | reverse complement strand
AATGTGAGAAGCAACACTGAGGAGAGAGGGAGGCAACTCCCTGGTTCCTGTCACTTTCCCAGTTCCAAGGCCTGGTCCCTGGAGAACCTGGCTGGAGCCTACCCTTGGCCTCCATGAGACTCCATTGTAACAAATTCTCCTGTTTTCCATTAGCCAGTCCCATTGGTGCCTGTTACTTGCCTGGCAAGATTGTTTCTGGAGATACTAATTTGTATTGTTCTTTGATTTCCCTCTCATGCCAACAGGTAGCTTGGACCTTAGGGGTTTCTGACGGGTCTAAAATGCTTGAAGTCAATGTAAAGAAGCTCTTGTAAAAGCCTAAATTCATGAAGAAATAGCACTGTGGGGAGGGAGGGAGTGCCTTTGAGAGCCATGAGGATGGCAGGGTCTTGAAGTCGTCTTCAGGACTTTTTAGTTTTAAGAGCCAACAAACTTGGTTTTATTTTGTTTCATGTTCTCAATTGTACTTTAAAAAATTTATTTTGCTCAAGCCAACTAGAGTTTGTTTTCTGCTATGTATACCACAAGGTGTCCTGACATGGCAAACACCAGTACTTTTTGGGAGATGAATGAGAAGCGAATACTTAACCCTTCTTATTGTGACTGCTCTTCACACTTGCTATTGAATTTGGGATGAACTGCTTAAAAGTTAGTTGTTAAAAATCAAAATGTAATGCAAATACTACTGTAAAACATTTCTGGACTTGTTTTCGTTGTATTTAAAGATTTTTTTTCCTTTCCTTTTTAAAAGCTCACTGTATCTTCGCAGGCATGTTTAGTCAGAGGTATGGGTTATAATTAAGAGCAGGTACTTTGTGCCAGCGTGTGTTGGGGGGGCGGTTTAAGTCAGTCACATAACTTTCTGCTATCACAATCAAGAGAATACTGTGATACAGAATGCCAAATAACCATATTAATAATAGCTAATACTCAAACACTAATGCTGTGAAGTAAATGTACTCTTCTCCCCAGCAGAAGAAAATGAGGCATAATTCAAACCCAAACAGTCTATCTTGCACAGTCCATGTTCTTACTTACCTGAGAAAAAATTAACACAGAAAGAAAAGCTGTCTCATTCTCAATGCATGCAAACACAATATTTTATATTTTCTGTGGAGGGACACATGCAGCATTGTAGAATAATGCTTGGTGGGGCACATACCCTGGTCTCACCTACAGACTTTGTTGACATGAGGACAACTCTCTAATGATCCAGCACCTACTCAGGGTTTGACTAAAACCCTCCTGGGTTGGACTTGTCACCCCAGTCACTTCTACCTGCCCAGCCCTGCTCAACTGTCATCTGAATTCCCCTCCTCTGCAACTGAATATTCCCAGGTGCTGCATAAATGTCCCTCAGAATGAGGATTCTGGGGACAGATACTCTTGGGAAATACATGTCATAATCTGCTTTAAAAATCTTACTTGTAAGGGAGTTACAGTGGACAGTGGAATGTTAAGTGTTCTGCAAAGTACTGCAGCCAAGAACAGTTTTGTTTAATCCAGTTTTCCCTACATATTTTTGACAATAGAAAACACCCCCCACCCTGCCTTTTTTCAGTGTAATGTCTATTGAAATCCCGTAGCACTGGTGTCCCACAAAATATATTTTAGAAAATACCGGCCCAATCTAACTACACAGATGGACAGTGACTGCAATGGGGTATGGGTGGGGACTTGATAATATGGGTGAATGTAGTAACCACATTGTTTTTCATATGAAACATTCATAAGAGTGTATATCAATAATACCTTAATAAAAAAAAAGAGAAAATACTGGCCCATAAGTTAAGCACTGCCTAGTTTTGAATGTAATAGAAGCTTCATCCCAAAGCTAGATTATCCAATAGACCACAGCAGGAATGCCAAAGAAATATTTCCTGAAGGAATTTGATTTTTTAAAAAAACAGAGTAGTTATTTTAGGAAAATCAGAATTTTGTTAAATTGAAATGTTTTGGGGGTTAGAATTATTTCAGCTGTGGAGGACCTATGTCTCAGGGACACCATCTGTTGGTTCCAGGACCCAGCTTCTTTCTGCTCTACCACAGGGTGGGCCTGGGAGTTACTTGTACTGCCTGGGGGAGGCCCTGCAAACTTGGCCTTTCTGTAATATCTGCCACACTGCTCTTGGTCCAACAAGAGTTTTGCCTCTGTTTCCCTGCCTAGCCCTCCAGGGGCTGCTAGGGCTACAGCCTTTGTCTTTGGTGGTTCATCAGCTCCTCCCCACAGGAAGATTCAGTTTCAGGCCAGTAGTTGGACTCCTGGGAGCTGGAGGTTGATGAGCCATCCATTCTACCTCTGCTGTAGGCTGAATTTTCGTGTTCCTCCAACATCCTAATGCCAATATGATTGTACTGGGGCATGTGGGAGGTGACTAGGTCATGAAGATGGAGCCCTCACGAATGGGATTGGATTCCACCATGTGAGGACATGGAGAGAAGACAGCTGTCTGTGAACCAGGAGGTGGACCCTCACCTGACACCTAATCTGCCAGTGCCTTGATCTCAGACTTCCAGCCTCCAGAACTGTGAGAAAAAATTATGTTGTTTAACTCAGAGAAGACAAGTAGTGACTCTATAGCATCTCACTACGCTGATGGACAGTGACTGTAATGGGGTTGGTGGGGGGACCTGATGAAGGGGGTAGTTTAATAACCATAATATTGCACATGTAATTGTAGATTAATGATAATAAAATTTAAAAAAATTATTTTGTTTAGAAGCCACCCAGTCTGTGGTAGTTTGTCACAGCTGCCTACACTGACTGAGACAACTTCATGTGCCCAGCCACCTGTCCCCTCACTGCAAATCACCTCTACCTGAAAAAACTCTTTGGATGCCAAGGTCTGACTAAAACTCAAGGGCCCTCCCATACCCTGGGACACACATTTGTCCTGGCCTTCACAGAGTTACGATGCCCGCTCTGGCCCCCACTTCTTTGCTGTACTGACATGATTTCTCTCAGATCTACCTGAATGGGCATAGTAGCTGTCACTGCACAGGCAAACTCTACTGCCGGCTGGGTACTTGTCCACAGCACAGGTTTCTGCTGCAGGACAACTGCTCCAGGTGTGGCTGGGGGAATCTCCACTGGCCCTAGCCATGATAGAGGATATTGTCATCCCTGAGGAGTTGGGGATGAAGGCTGTTGAATTAGCAGCCACTATGTCTGGTGACCGGGCCTTTGCATTGCCAGCGCTGGGGGCTGAAGCCACGGGACTGGAAGGTGTCTGTGCGGCGGTGCTGTGATCTGTTTCAGACAGCGTGCTTGTGATGAATGTTGGGGTCAGGGGCGCAGCTGTCGTGTCCCCTTCCTGAGCCCCAGATATGGTTGTCCCAGAAACAGTTGTCCCCAGGGTTGGGGGTACAGCTGTCGTGTCCCCTTCCTGAGCCCCAGACACGGTTGTGTCCAGGGTGGTCAGGGGTAGTGGAGAGGTGTGAATCACCGCACTCGTCATGGGTGGAGATTCTTTCACATCAGTGATTTTGTTCAAAATTGTTGGGAATCTCACTGTAGCTGACTTCTCAGAGAGTGGTTGTCGTGGACCCCCATGATCTAATGTCATTGCTTGGTCTGTTTAATGCTGCTGGAGCTGTGATCATGGTTGACTTATGAGAGCTCGTGGACACTGATGATTCCAGCCCCTTGCCTATGCAGCCTGCTAGTGGAGTTGCAGTTGGAGCTGTCTGGTTTGGTGTTAGGATCTCAGCTGAAGTGGCTATCCTAAGTGAGGCTGTGCTTCGGGATGTCCCTCCCTCGTCTTTCAGTGCAGAAGTCATCATGGAGTTGGACAGCATTGTGCCTTTGGAGGTTGTGGTGATAGTTGTATTTAACTTCTCCTCCTGAGTCCCATGTGTTGGGTCTGCCTGTTCTGTGTACCCCGCAGAGCTGCTGGCTCGAGATGATGTTGGAGGGGTAACTGGCGTGGTGTGCTTCTGGGACTCAGACGTTGTGGTCTTCTTGGTTGTTAGTGAATTAAGTGGCACTGCAGAGCCCTGGTCTCTGCAATTGTTGGACAGAGCTGAAGTTGTGGACGAACCCACTATAGTTCCCAAAGGCACAGTCTTGTGGAGGCTGTTGCATCTGATTCAACTCCTTGGGTTGTATTAATGCCTGTAACAAACAAACAAAAGGAAACCAATACACCTGTTTCCTCCACCAATCCAGAGTTGTTCTCAGTTGTCCTCACCAAGTATCCTTATTGGAAGATTCAATAAAAATAATATCAACACCAACTACACAATTACTGGCTTGCATTGATTTATGTTCCTCCACTAATCTGTACTGATAGATTTCAGCTGATGCAGTCCAGGGACTGTGACTATAACTAGTGCTGGCAACTCTGCCTCATTCCCCTCAATGACTATTCTAGAGACAGAGTCAGCAAAAGGGGGAAATCTGTTATTGCATTTGGTCTTTGGTTTCTTGATGCTGTTTTTAATGTGCATTGAATATGATTCCAATATTTAGAGAGATACAGTTTTTTGTACAACAGGACAATTGCAAGCCATGTGCTTCATTTAGTGCAATAGCAGTCAAGGGTGGCACTGACATAGTTCAGTTTTCACCTTGTCTGAGTAAGGTGCTGCTCCAGGGCACAAGCATTGGTGCACTGAATCCTCACAACCAACCTGAGGTGAGGACTATTATGTCTACTTATCAGATGAAGAAACTGAGGCTCAGACAGGTGAAGACCCCTGTGCACAGTCACATATCCAGTGGTGGCACTGCATTTGAACCAGGTCCATCAGACCCCAAGGCTCAATGTGTTCTCCACCACACTGCCCTACCTCACAAAAACATAGCTTCATTCTCATGGCTGAGCCAGCCACTCTCTAGAGAGAAAGCCCTAGTCAGCTATGTTGGATCCTGTCCTCGCCCGCGAGGACCTATTAAGACGTGGGAGACCTCGGGGGAGCCGCGACCACCTATGAAATGGGATGAGAGGAAAAACGACACGAAGAGCCTGCAAGGTTGTGTCAAGCTCTCATTTATTAGCAGAAAAGGCAGGGAATATATAGCATTTGAAGGGGCGTGGTAGGGAGTAGCTTCTTTTGGTTGGTTGCCCATTATGATAATGAGGTAGCTTACAAAGTCCAATCACACACCGAGTTGTGCACATGCTCAGTAGTCTTTGACGTAAGCAACGGACCTAGTTGAGGACTTAGCGGGAAGCTGTGGCGGGAAACTGGCCAAGAAGAAGTAAACAACAAGATGGAGTCTTTAAAACAAAATGGCGGGTGCTTTTCCACTGGCAAAGGTCAGGTACTTTTCCACTGCCTAACTTCCTTGTTCTTGTGGTTAGTATAGAAGATGGCTGAGCTCTCACAAGATGGTGTCACAGATGACAACGGCTCCTGACAGTTCCCCCTTCTTTATTATATATGGCAGGTGCTGTTGCCATAATAGAGGACTGTGCCTGTCTTAGGTTGACTCACAACAAGAGAATCCTTACCCGTCATGGGAGCACAGGTAGCATGACCTGCTTCCTGTCTTAGGTTGGTATCCTCTTTTGCGTGTCTTACCCGTTTTTGACTATCCAGCCTCTGTATATGGGGGATGTAAGCTAGACCAATGCCTGTCTTAGGCCACTAGACATTGCCTTTGTGGCTGCAAAAGGCATGTTCAGGTGTTACCCGTCATTGGCCACTTGGTCAGCGTGTTAAAAGACAGGAGTGTCGTTTGGGCAGACACCGTTGTAGTCATCCAGTCCTTGCTCAGTGAGTTCTAAGCGATGGTAGTGGACTTGGATGGGTCTAGTTCGTAGATCATCTATTTGATCTTTCACGAACTGCGTGAGCCGCCGCAGGGCCCAAGGGCCAAATGAAATAAGTAGAAGAAGTCCAAGTAAGGGGCCAAGAATAGAGGGGAGTAAGGTGGTTAGAAAGGGAGAGGTGGAGAACCAGTTCTGATACCAACTTTCATTTTGCTCTCTCTCTTTTTTGCGTTTCTCTAAGCTATCTTTGACTCTTTTCATGCTGTCTTCTACTATGCCTGTTTTATCTGCATAGAAGCAGCATTTCTCTGTAAGGTAAAAGAAGGGAAATCTCAGGGGTTGCTTTCCCTGGATGAAATGTTATTAACACATTTTATTAATCTTTCTGGGAGCCATCTGGCTGACTGGTGTTCTTGATCATAGACACATGCGTGTCCTTTTCCCCATATGAGTACTGGATGGGGTCCGTGCCACTGATTAGTTAGGGGGTCCTTCCAAAGGACCTGAGCATAAGTATCCTTAGTGGCCGGATGCCATAGTCTGTCTGCTGCAGACTTGCCCTGTTCGTCTACTGTTAGGAAGTTGAGGACGAACAGTGCATGATTGAGAAGATTTTTAGGATTTTTATAGTAGTTAGAGAGCTCTGTGGATGATCCTTTTTGTTTAGAAATTTGATTTTTAACTTTTTGATGAGCTCTCTCTATAATCCCCTGTCCCTGGGGATTATATGGGATGCCAGTAAGATGTTTTATTTGGAGGCAATGGCAAAACTCTTTAAAGTTTTTAGCAGTATACCCAGGACCATTGTCTGTTTTTATACATTTAGGAATTCCTAGTACAGTGAGGCACTGGAGGACATGAGAGATGACATGTTTGGCAGCCTCACCGCTCTGCAGGGAGGCAAAGATAAAACCACTGAATGTGTCAATGGTAACATGAACATACTTTAGAGTTCCAGTAGGAAAAGGTCTGAATGGGGACTTTCTCAGGCCCAACAGCTTCATAATGTGCCTGAAGGCAAAGTCTAACACGGTCCCAACGTTTGGGGTCTACGATTCCTTCTTGGGGGAACCAAGGGCAGACTTTCTGGATATACTGAAAAAACTTCAAGAGATCCTGTTTTTTAACATAAGCCCCTCTCTCTCGGAGGCACTGCTGAATATCTTTCAAGAACTGTGCCTCCTTAGACAGTTCTTGTCCCATTTTGAGTTAAGAGAATCGTCCAGAGGGACTTACCCGTTAGCCGTCCGCTTCGTCGTCACCGATCGGGCGGCTCTCAAGCTGATAGCCTGATGAATCCTGCGCAGCTGCGACTACTTTCTCTTCTAGGCTGGGGGGCTACGACCCTCGAGCCCCACGTTGGGCGCCACTTGTCCTCGCCCGCGAGGACCTATTAAGACGTGGGAGACCTCGGGGGAGCCGCGACCACCTATGAAATGGGATGAGAGGAAAAACGACACGAAGAGCCTGCAAGGTTGTGTCAAGCTCTCATTTATTAGCAGAAAAGGCAGGGAATATATAGCATTTGAAGGGGCGTGGTAGGGAGTAGCTTCTTTTGGTTGGTTGCCCATTATGATAATGAGGTAGCTTACAAAGTCCAATCACACACCGAGTTGTGCACATGCTCAGTAGTCTTTGACGTAAGCAACGGACCTAGTTGAGGACTTAGCGGGAAGCTGTGGCGGGAAACTGGCCAAGAAGAAGTAAACAACAAGATGGAGTCTTTAAAACAAAATGGCGGGTGCTTTTCCACTGGCAAAGGTCAGGTACTTTTCCACTGCCTAACTTCCTTGTTCTTGTGGTTAGTATAGAAGATGGCTGAGCTCTCACAAGATGGTGTCACAGATGACAACGGCTCCTGACACTAATAAGAACTTTAAAAAGTTTTTATGCTGACAGTATTGTTTTTTTAAATATCATTGTATTTGTCAACAAAAAAGAGGAGATTAAATGAAAAAAGAAAAACTGGCATAAAATAAGTGACTTCCAAGAATCACCGAAAACAAAAGCAGAGAAATGGGAGGGTCACTGGAGTCCATTTTATTTTATTTTGGTTTTAAGATGGGAGAAAGGGGAGCATGCATATATGATGATTAACAAAAGAAAAGGGGGATACGTCAGAGAAGTCTTCCTGATTCAACAAGAGCAAATGGGATCTGGAACACATGTTGACCTTGGTTGGGAGAACAGATATTTAAAACCCTCAAATGCAGGGAAGGCTGAGTATGTGCGCACAGATGCAGATAGGAGGGTAGAGGTGGGGATAGCTGTTTGTGGATGTTTTGTGCTGGTGGTTTTATTTTTTTAGTGGTAACACTGCCTTACACTTAAAGAAGCCTGCTCCCAGACACTTCATTCATATGAAAGTATAATAACCACTAAAAGTTTGAAGTATTACTTGCTATAATCTATAGTGTAACAAAGATGAAAGCCTTCATTTGAATGGCAGAAATCCTGGTTCATTCAGACAACAGAACAAAACCAACGTGGATGTGGGGGTTAGGGTGGGTATTGGAACCTCCCCTTATATTACATCATGAGGCAACTGTTCCTTTACCCATTTGTAAAATCTGCTCCATTTTATCAAGGAATCGGTTGGCCTTCAACCTGTGTAATAACAGTTCGTAGGTGCAGAAGCTGGAGAGAAAAGAAGACTGACATGGAATATGCTGCAGTTGGCAAGATTATTGGTGTCATTAGGGGCATGATATCTTACCATAAAACCAGGCAAGCTTTATGCCAGAGAATTTAAATCCAAGATTGAATAACTCCACTGTATGATATGCAGATTAGCTGCTGCCAAGCCACAAATTTTCATCAACAATGGCACCGTCTGATTTCAGCCCCTCAAGGGATGGGAGTTGAGGGAAGCTTAGCAGTCTGGGTACTACAATCAGTCTGAGACCTGCAGAAACCTAAGTTTCTTAACCCCAAATACATTTAATAGATTGTTTGCTTTTGCTGCCCAGCATCCTCATGTTATTAACTTTTCAAATTAATAATATAACTCCACCGCCCCACCCTTTCTGTTAACACTTCCCATTTCATAGATGCTTAAACATCTTTTTCACAATGATTTTCTCCTTCTCTGGAAATTGCTCCCCCTACAGATACTAATACAGAAGGACGGGCTCTTTACGGTAATGCAACCCCCATTGGACCAGGAGAACTCCTGACCAAGGTGATACTCATAATCTCTTCTCTGAGAATTAAGACTTGGACCACCAATTTGTTTTTACCTTTGCTAGACTTTGCTAGACCTGTAGCACGTAAATTCAGTTGTAGAATGCTGTCTTTTCCTTCATAGATTACACTCAGGGAAAACCAGTCAGTGGAGGTACAGGGATGCATATATAGGCAGGGAGAAGCAGAGATGTGCACTGACTTCATGGCTGCCCCTGATTCTATGATACGTTCTTGTCCCAGTATATACAGTTTCCTTTAGGTAAGTCATTGTTTATGTTACTTGAGTTCAGAGCTCAACTTCCCTTCTACTAAAGGTATGAAATAATGAAAGTGGATCCTTTGGTACCATCTTAAGCTATTGAGCCTTTGTTAAAGGCAATTTCTAGTTGATGCCCCCAAGCATCCCTCCTCTGGGAAGATGATATAAATAACCAGAGGACAAACACAAACATCCCTGTGTTGAAACTCTAGGTCTTCCCCAATTTCCTGTAAACTTTAAAGTGACCCAATCTTTCTATACTTGTCTGTAAAATTAGACTAGAATAAAACTTCCACTGATTCTCAAAGTAGCAGAAACTACATAAACCCATGACAGGACTAGTCACTGTTTGCTCTCTATGTATCTTTCTTTCTGGATTGCAGCTGTTATTCAGTCAAAAATTCCTAAAGATTTAATGTTATCAAACTGATTAAAGTCTATTCCAGCACTATGTTATGATTTTCTTGCTAAGGTGAAATAAGATCTTAACATTCACACTGAACAAAAATTTACAGTGATAATCTCTGAGCCATCAGAAAATGATGTAAATAGTTCTGAAGGTCCTGTGAGTGGCGTAATTGAGGTCCTCTGCCCTTGGTAGCTATATGACTATCACCCCGGTTAGCTGGGTGGGCAAGTGTGACTTAATCCCCCTGCAGATATTTAAGGACAATGTGGAACATATTTCAGAGTTATTCCAACTAAGAGGAGAGAAGTGAGAGTATCTTTCCATCAACCCTCCAACTGCCCAAGGCTGAGGACTCATTAACTCTGGCATTTCTGGCTTACCTTTTGTTCAGGCTAAGTCTTCCCAGGGTCATTAAAGAGTGCTTTGGTAGAGAGTAGCAGAGACTTCATTAAGCAGGCTTTTGTGTGTAGAGATAAGCTAAGGGGATATGGCAGGCTATCCACAGCTATTGCTACACCCTGGCTGGAGATAAGAAATATACTGAGTAGTAACGGTCACATCTAGCTCAGTAACTTGTAACGTTCCCAGAAAAGCATTATAAATCAAAAAAACTTTAAAATGTATATATATATGTAAATATATGAACCAAGTTCAATAAATTTTATTTTAAAGCCTTAATGCATTATTATGAAGCACTATACAAGCTTAAAAAGGCCAAGAACAGGAATTTTTTTAACATAGTGGAACACTAAGTAAACAGTTATTTGTAATGCCTGTAATACTAAGAAAAACAATGCACCCATAGATCATAAGATGTGAGGATCAACATAAAAACCCTCCAATCCATGTATTTCTTCAAATGACCTTAGTCTAATTGTTTGCCTGAAGCCTGAGCAGCTTTCTGTTCCATCACTCTTTGATACATGTACTCAAACGCTAGGCCTTTGTTTGTTGTAGGTAAAATACATTGCACTTTAAACAAGCCCTCTTATAGCCTTAACACTTTCTTTATCTGCTGTGCTCATAAAACCAGGCTCTCTCCTGATCTTTGCCCGGGGTAGCTGCCACTCACCAAGTAGTAGCTACTACTTAACCAGAAGGTCAGGAAATAGAAATTGGGATTCTCCTCCCTCTCCTGCACTAATGACTCCCTATCTTCTTCTTTCACATCATAAATCTTGCCCTCATATAATTCTGTCTTCCTCTGTGGATCAATTCAACCTCCAATCCTACCATTTAGTTTTCAGGTCACTCTTTCTCACTTCTTAAGAGAAACCTCCTTGATTGTAGACTCTCTGCCCCTGTACTGCCATTCTGTACTTCTCCTAAATTTATTCCAAGTTTGCAAATGAAGAAAGTGAGTCTTGGTAAGGTTTTAAAAAAACTTGTCAATCAAAACAAAGAACAAACAGAAATAGGCTCATAAACACAGAGACCAGACTGGTGGTTGGTAGAGGGGAGGTGGGTGGAGGGATGGGTAAAATAGGTGTAGGGGAAAAAAATAGTGAGAATGTTTGATATCTTGATGGTTACATGAGAGTATACACATGCCAAAATTCATCAATCTGTACACTAAGATTTATGTATTTCATTATCTGTACCTCAGTTAAAAAAAAGGAAAAGGAAAAGAAACTCGTCAATCACACAGTTAGAAAACCTGGAGCCAGTCCAGTATCAGACTCAAGTAGCCTAACTCCAGAACTTGCTCTTCCACCCACATTGCCTTCACAGTATTTTAATTTGTTTTTTCATTACTGTTTATGATTTATTTTCTTGAAAGATTCTCAGCCCTCTGAAAGAAGGAATCATATCTATGTTGCCACACACCTAGGTCCTGGACTCATGCTTGACACAAAAAAGTGACTTGATTTACACTTGCTGCATAGACAAATGAATAAACCAGTTAATAATCTTGCACTACAAAATAACCAAAGAGATAGTCTACAGGTTGGTGATAGGTCAGTAGTTTTATTTTCCTATGATAAATTCAAGCATATTGACCATTTAAAAATGAAACCACAAAAATAAACTTATAGTTAATCCTTAACACATGATGCTTTTAGATTTGTCTTCTTGAAAACTTCCATTTGCATGTAAACATCTTAGTTAGGCTAGTGGAAGGACAGTTTCAACTAATAAAGGAATAAAATTCCATCCCTCAATTGTATATTGCAATAAACCAAGGCAATAAGATTTGCTTAATGGATAAAGAAATGGTATTCCAACAAATTTTTAAAAATATGAAAAATATGTTATGGAAAATAGAAGGAAAAAATATAAACCGTTTTTTTAGTACTTTATAATCTAGTTTGATATATGACACAAATAATAGAAAAACAAGAAAATGTCTAATCATGTGACATTTTCTAGGATGTAGATTATAATGTTATAGGTATTCTGAGCTGGAACTTCTTCTTGGGCTGGAAAGGTGAGGAAGTTTTAGGAGATGTGGTGGACTTTTGCTGAGCAAATAAATATAGGCTTTCCATGAGTGGGAACAAGGGAATTTTAGGGCAGAGAAGGATAGAGAAGTGAGCCAACAACTGGGGAGTTGTGACTAGCACAGAAAGGTAGGCTGCTTGCCATAAAAACAGTTTGTGAGAGGGAAGAATCACAGTGCTCTGTTGAAAACAAGTTGGCTAATGGAAGACGGTGACTGCTGTCTACACACTGCCCAAAGCTGAGGGCTTAGACTCAACATTAAGGCAGTCACTGGGGATTAGGAGCAGCATACCCCTATGAAGAGCAAGGGTTTAACACCACTATTACAGAGGGGTGAAGGAAGCACACAGGCGGAAAGTAGGGAGATCAGCTAGCAGGCTACCATAGTTATTTAAAATATGAGGTAAAGGGGGTCTGAAGGTTGACCTGTTGGACATCTGGATCCTTGGGAAGGAAGAAATAAATGGTTACCTCACTGCTGTAAGTCAGGAGAACTGGTATGAAAGAAGTAGCTGTGGTATCAGTTGGTGGGGCAAAGAAGAAGAAAAAGAAGTTCAGATGTAGACACTGCTCTGGAGTGACAGAAAGCCTAAACGTGGGATTTCTGAAGGCTTTTGCAAACATGAGACAGAAATTTAATGGAAAATCTTGGCTGGAATTTTATCTGGGAATGAAATACCATTTGTAAATTATTATTCTAAGTAAATTGCAATATACAGAGAAACTGTTGAAAAATTTATTCTCTTAAGTCTGGAAATGTTCTCCTTACAAGTGTGTGCTAGCTATAGAGGAATTAAAAGGGACCTGCTAGAATTCAGGTGTACCTTGAAATGCAACTCTATTTCCTGTGAGTTCCTCTTATCTTGCTGCCCCTTACTCAAAGATTGAAGAAAAACATCTTAAACTTTTAAATTAATATTATTCAAGGTAAATAGTAAGCTCAAAATTTAAACTCCCTATCTATGTTGCTTTTGTCATGTGATGTCTATTCTACCTTCTCTGTTTCAAAATTCATCCAAATACTCAGAGAGGTGGTAGGTTGGGCTTCTGACCCACAGACCACCGTTTCCCGCCATGGTGGTTTCCATCGTGACGTGCTTTTCCCACAGTTACTGAGCGTCCACACTGGTGTTCATCTTGAACTGGTCTTTCCATCTGGTCTTTAGAGGCATTCGGTTGACACCCACTACAAAACACGTGTTCCCTGTCATAGCATCTAAGCAAGGCCCTTTCTGTCCCATCAGTTTTCTCAACATTTTCTTGTCACTCTAACTGGGCAGACAAGAGCCGTAGATACCACAGATAGGCTGCACGCAATTGGGAAAATTATCCCTGGTCCGTTCAGTTCCTCCAGCACGGCTGCTTTCTTGTTCCTCCACCATATTGTTTGTGACTCCATTTTGAATTCAGAGCTTCTCTGAAGGTTTGTAATTTCTTCCGTCTACGTCCAAGGAATCAGAATCCAAGGTCCAGTATTTTTGATTCCTCACAATTTATATGGATTTGTTTCCTGTCCCCTGGGTTTCAACGCCAAGAGAAAGCACGTCGCCAAGATCCAGAGGCGTTCGGTTGCCAGCAGCCAGCTGTTAAACACAGACGTATTTTAAATTGTTATGTCAATTTACATTTAAATTAAGTATATTAAAGACGAAGGTAAAATACTCCAAATCATCATGTCCTGATAATCTTAATAATGTTTACTAATTTGTATTGGTATTTTCCTAATAAAATAGACTTTACTAATATCTATGTTCTTGATGGTATTTATGTGTATTTTATCTTTCCAACTCTCTTTTCGATAACATTGGGTTGGTAGTTTGAAATTGTCCATAATGTGAATATGGACACCACAGAAACAGAAAATATTACAATCGCCCAGCATTTACCAGCACACCACTGCTCACGACTCACCTCTTGCCCATTACTTCCTTGAACCTTTTCATCTCTTCTCCTCTTCTTCCCAGTGGTCTAAGGGTTTTATTACTTCTGCTCCATATGTGATCAGACCTACCTCTGTACACTCCTCTTTTACTGTGTTTTTTTTGACGCGATAATTAAGAAATCATTATTTATTAATAAAGAAAGGCAGCAGATGACCTAGGCTTTCAAAAATACTATCCTCATTGCTTGACTATTAACTTGCTTTCCAAACTCATCTTCATGATGAATAAAAGGACAAACCTCAGCCAAGACTCCAAATCATCCCAAACTGCAAATTAATAGGTTCCATTAGTGAGGATTTATTATAGCAACAAGTGGCAATAAATTGTCTATCTTGAGTTCTGAATAATTCACAAGTGCAAATGTGCCTCATATTTCACCACTTTGGCATTCTTGGTTCCTAACTTTCTTAGTGTCTGATGAGAATAAAGCTCATCTGATTAAACTAGTAATTACTGAACATGAGTAATTGTGTTCCCTTGGCATCTTTAACGAATGGAATCACCTTAGTATAGCAATCTCAAAGCAGAGGATTTTCTGTACTTCTGTTTCCACAAATGGTGTGGAGGAGGTAGGAGACTGCTTCATTAGTCACTAATAATCATTTATAAATTTGGAGAAACCACAGACTAATAAATGTTTCAGCTTCTTCCAGCTCCTACACATAGTCCTAGTCCAATTAAATTCTCGGCTAAATCTCTATTTTTTCACTCTGTTGATTAAATGGCCACTTTGCCAGACAGAATTTAAAAGAACAAGGATTTGGGAAATACATTTATTGCCAAATTCTTTGATGAAATGATTCCAGTTCCCTGAGCTATGTAACATTTCCAAGCAAAAGAAACAGAGTAACAAAGTTTCACTCATGGGAAAATCCTGGAATTTTTCCCAGAATATAATGGGCAAGTGGAATTTCTATCAGTGAGACAAGGAATCTCGTTACTCTGGAGGACATCAATATTGATACTTGCAATTATATAGGTCTTTCTACTTTTATCTTACAAAAAAAAGAATGTGAAGTTCACCTGGGAAGAATCCTTCTCCTGGGACAGCATTCTGTAGATGACACTGTTCACCTTGTTCTGCAAACTGTGGCTATCAAAGCCTTGACTTTAATGATTAGTTCTAACCCATCCAGGTATCATAATCTCAGGGATTTATCAAGTAAAACAAATATTTGTGAAAGCAATATTTGATAATGGTAATGTTGCCATATGCATATTGTAACCAAAAGAGAACAGTAAATCAGTTTAATGAAAGAATTAATTAAACCATAAATGTTTACACAGATAAGGTTCTCATATCACCTACTGATAATCCAACATATCTAGAAAAAATGATCTGGTCTCATCTGAGTTTTGCTGTTTGTCTCACAGTACTCTTCTTTCAAATCTTCTAAGATGAAGAGTTCTTTTTCCTTCTCATCCTTTATTAATAACTGCAATTATTTATTTTTGCATATGCATTTACTTAGAAGCAACTGACTGTTTATTACATTTCTGCAGATGTGTTTGCCTCCCTCTAAAGTGCTCTACACAAAGCTAATTGCCTACTTTTCTGTAGTAGGAATAGCTGCATCTTGTTTTAGCTCTATGTTGTTCTCTTACCTAATTGCTCTGTGACACTCATCCCTCTGCCATGATGTAAATATTCTATGTGTGAAAAGCCTCTCCATCTATGATGTTAATAGAGTTAACACTTTCCCAAGAGACTGAGGTGAACCCTGATCTCCCCCATCAGAGACCCATTACACTTTTTGTAAACTATCCATCAACAACAATGATAGCAACAGTTAAAGGCATCATTGTTTAACCATTTCATATCTAATCTTTTATGTCACAATTTCTTTGCAGATCAGTGGTCTCATTTA